>CALYLW010000438.1:257527-740768 GCA_944989445.1 Ampullaceana balthica
ATGGACAGCCCCTAACCCGATGCTTTCCCAAACATCCACATGTGACAGATTGACTCCTCATGTGTCCCACACATCCTCATGTGACAGATTGACTCCTCATGTGTCCCACACATCCTCATGTGACAGATTGAGTCCTCATGTGTCCCACACATCCACATGTGACAGATTGACTCCTCATGTGTCCCACACATCCTCATGTGACAGATTGAGTCCTCATGTGCCCCACACATCCTCATGTGACAGATTGACTCCTCATGTGTCCCACACATCCTCATGTGACAGATTGACTCCTCATGTGCCCCACACATCCTCATGTGACAGATTGACTCCTCATGTGTCCCACACATCCTCATGTGACAGATTGACTCCTCATGTGTCCCACACATCCTCATGTGACAGATTGACTCCTCATGTGTCCCACACATCCTCATGTGACAGATCGACTCCTCATGTGTCCCACACATCCTCATGTGACAGATTGACTCCTCATGTGTCCCACACATCCTCATGTGACAGATCGACTCCTCATGTGTCCCACACATCCACATGTGACAGATTGACTCCTCATGTGTCCCACACATCCACATGTGACAGAGCGACTCCTCATGTGTCCCACACATCCACATGTGACAGATTGACTTCTCGTGTGTCCCACACATCCACATGTGACAGATTGACTCTTCATGTGTCCCACACATCCACATGTGACAGATTGACTCCTCATGTGTCCCACACATCCACATGTGACAGACTGACTTCACGAAAGTGGTCCACTAAGATGAAACTAAAACGTTTACAACTCCTAGCGACAATTTCCCTGGTCAAGGGCGTCTCCCAATGACAAATTTCTTCTTGCGGGACCACTCTAATCAAGGACATCCCCCCCCCCGCTTTTCCACACTCATTGCTCTTGATTATGACAACATCGATGACAGCAAATTCTCCATTAAACCAATGTCCCATCTCACCGAGCCTTTCCCGTACCCCACCCACCCCCTGTTCACATTGTCCACCCTGTCGCATTGGACCATGCCCTGGGGGACGAAATGATGCCCGGTTAGGCTCGCCACTGGTCAGTTTGACGCAATGGCCGGCAAACAAGACTGACGAGCTAATGAAAACTGTGACCCTCGGTAGGGTCACTAACCTCTGCCCTCTAGCCCCTGACCTCTCCCGCCCACGCACATGGACGAAGACTGGACCGTGAGGATAAAGTTTCAATTAGTAACTAAACCTTACCACCTCCCCTCTGCGGGGTTTCCTATGAAAGAGAGAGAGACGAGAGAGTTAACATTACTTTCTTAAATAAACGAGTTAGGGTTAAAATGAAATGTTAAAATTTCATTTTAAAAAATATGCTCTTATTTATGATTATAAAAAACCTTATTAAGCACCTTTCAATTCTGTTCTTTTTATTTAAAATTACTTTTAATGATTGTGTATATGAAGTCGATAAACGCTTAGTTAGCGCCTGTAATAGATGAGTCCATTGTTTGACCATTTCATAAATTCTAATAATAATAAGATCGTTCTATATGGCTGTTCATTTCTGAATTATAGATGTCACGTTTGATGTTTCCTATTTCTTTTGAAAAGTTAATATTGACTTGTTAATTTTTTTTTAAATGGGACACCTTTAACAAAAATATTTGCACATGGTTATATAATTTTTTATTATTATTATTTTTTTTTAAAAATCCATGTAGACAACTTTGTCTTTTAATAATCTTTGTTTATTTTGTTTTATCCAGAAAGTATTATTACTTCATTGCTCATTTTATTATTATTTAATACTATTTTTTTCTTCCTTTGTTTGTATTGTATTTTTTAACGTATAGAATTGAAAGATTTTAAAAAGTGTTAATAAAACTCATCTTATCTATTACAGACGCTCCTTCTATTAAAAAAAAAGATTATTGCGTCCTTCGCATGTGTATTTCAATAGGCTTTAAGAATACACCAGTCCTAACGTCACGATCAACACGAATGAAATCTAAAATGATCTTTAAAAAATAACTTTATAAATAACTTATCACACACACACTATATATATACTAGTGTATCCCCCATCAAAAATGACGGAAGTTTTCAAAATAAATACACATCAGATTAAAAAATAACGTAATATAAAACTTTCATTTATTTTTATTTCATTCATTTATTTTCCTATTGCACAATTTTATGTGGAACGTTCGAAAAGAGTTATTTTTTGGTGCAGTAATTTGGTGCGCTGCGTTCTAAAATTAGTAGCGTCACGGACAGACAGACATGACAGACGGGACATACATTGCAAATTATATATATTGATGATATATATATATTTATTATATTTATATTATTTTTTTTAATTTATAGATTTATATTTTTTGCTTCTTACATACTTTGCCCTCGTATTATTATTATTCATTTAGACGTGCATACGTAAACAAAAAGTCTTTTCTTCTTTATTTCTTGCATAGCAGAACGAATTTACTGTATTACGTCACAAAATTTGGGCGCCATGGAATTACCGCGACTTATTCGATTTCGCGAAATAATGAATCGCAACTTAATGGGATCTATATATGCGTTATAAAAACAATTAATCGAAATTAATTGATTAATCGATTAAATTTCCCCCGATTAATCGATTAAATTTTTTCCCGATTTATTTATAACAATTTTTAAATCAGTACCAGTCCTAACATTAATATACATGATATCTTTCCTTCTGCGAGAGACGATAGATTTATCTTTGTCGATTGCAGCTCTTGGTGTGGCCGGTGAGCTCTTACAAGTAAAAGGTAAACATATTGGATTTCTAAAACAGAATGCAGCTGTACAAATGGGTATTGATATATCGCTGTCATATCCTATACGATTTATTAACTAAATATGAGTAACGAAATTACCGCGGGAAAAAAAAGGTAATTAAACAAACTAAACTAGAAACGGTTGTAGTTGTAGTATGTGAGAGGAAAGTCCACACTACTGAATTCAGAAGTTTACGTTTCATGGATTTTCTTTTGGCTGGAAGACATTCATTAAAACAAAATGCAAACATCAACACCTTCCACTTTGAGTCCAGTGAGCATCATTCACACAGGTCCCTGGGGTGATCTCCCCCCTTTTCCCCACCCTCAATGTTACATCGTGTTAGATCGGATTATCCCAGGCGCGGCAAGAAAAGTCCGATCAATTATGCAGTAATAAGGGGACATTACCTTGCACTTTTTTAATCACGTCGCCTTGGACGAGAAAATCAATTCAAGTGTTCGTAGCCTTGACCTTGGGAGACATACCAGTTACATTTATGGCGAATCCGAGTTTTCAATGTTAAGACATTTAATTGTTCTTCTTGCAATCTCTGTCATTTGTTTTATGTAACGGGACGGATCTAGTATACTAGTAGGTAGTGTCTTTCACATTACATTATATAATGTGAGATGCACTCTCTAACAGTAACGCCTCATTCCAGCGGTCAGCCGACACTAAGCTACTTCATTGATGCTGAGATCACAGCACTAGAGCTAGGCAGAGGGTATGTTGGTCTGTGGTGCCATCCGGATCTTTTAAGTTTGTGTAATTATTTGAGAAAATAGTTTTGCTGAGCGCCAGCTATAAATAGCGTGGTGTTGAATCTGGTCAAAGTATGAAATTGCATGTGCACTATTTGTTAAATATTTTTAAAAATCAATTGAAGGGTTCGCTCCACGTTATCATAATTCTGAACGCTTGTACTGCACGGATGACATTGCGCTTTGGTTCCGGTCAGGGACAGATAACTACGAAGTAATTAACTTGCAATTTGTGCGTGAAACTACGCACGGGAGACAAATCCGGAAAAGGCCAAAAGTCTGCCGGCTGTGCACAATGGGGGAATAATGTGAGATATGGGCGGATAACTCGGAATTTCATTATCAACCGGTAAGCAGATTAGAGTGAGCTCCCTTACAGTAGAGTGACTCCGTATGGCGGGAAATCCTGCACGCCCCTGGGACCCGTTCCCACAGAGGCGTCGCCCCGAAATGACCCCTAAGATTGTGGGAAATGAAAAGGTTGATAACCTACACGCATTAGACCCAATGATTGCAACCAATACGGTCTGTAAGAAGAACTGTCCTAAAGGTCTCGGTAGAAGACTTCCTTTTGGGCAGGGAGCAAACTGTAATAATTAATGGATCTAAATCTGCACTAATAAAGGTTAATTCAGGAGTTCCACAAGGAATTGTGCAAGGTCACTTGCTCTTTTTAATATATATATAAATGATTTACCCAACAACATCTCAACAGGAACAAAAGTTAGGTTATTTGCTAATGATTGTATAATCTATAGAACAATTAAATTAGAACAAGATAGCAAAATTTTACATAAAGACCTAGATGAATTGATAAAATGGGAAACTAACTGGAGTATGAGTTTCCACCCAGAAAAGTGTCAACTGTTAAGAGTAACAAAGAAAAAGAAACAAATAAATTCAAAATATTTCATTCATGGAAAGGAACTAACCCAAACTAAAGATGCAAAATACTTAGAAGTCATAGTAAATGAGAAATTATCATGGAATCCCCATGTCAATGAAGTTATTAAAAAATCAAACAAAACCTTAGGCTTTATAAAAAGAAACCTTTACAAATGTAATAAAGATATAAAACTAAAATGCTATTTCACTTTGGTGACACCTGTACTAGAATATGCATCTTCTGTATGGGACCCATCCACCAAAGAAAACATTGATAAACTAGAACAAATCCAAAAAAGAGCTGCCAGATTCATTACTGGAGAATATTCAAAACTGACTAGAATAACACCATTAGTTAAATCATTAAACCTTGAAACACTAGAGGATAGAAGGACCAAGAGCAAAGAAGTAATCATACATAAAGCAATTAACTCTAATTTAGAAATACAACACAAAGATAACTTAATACAACCCTCAGATAGACATAAGGATAAAAACACCTTTCTTATTCTGTATGCAAGAACAAACTCATACAAATTTTCGTTCTTCCCGTCCGGGATTCGGGCGTGGAATGGGTTGCCTGAAGAAACCAAGAAAGCCAACACTTTATCAACATTTAAAACTCTAATAAGAATGCAGGACTAAACCCAAACCATAGGTAAGCGTAGGACGCAATAATCTTCTGTATAGAAGGAGCGTCTGAAACAGATAAGATAAGATAAGATAGAACGGCAAACATAAAGGGCCGGTCAAAAAAAATAAAAAAGGTAGTGATAGTAATATATTATGCCTGATGTTCTATGATTCTAGCCAATAACAATTGTTTTCTAATGTAGGGTGACTCAAGCCAATAACATATTATGTTGTGTGATGTTGGATGATTATGTCCAGTTACATGTGTTGTCTGTTTTTGGATGATTTTGGCCAATAACATATACTATCTGTTGTTGGATGATTGTAGCCAATAACATAATATTTCGTCCGATGTTGGATGATTCTGTCTCAGTGACTCACTCGGCGGCATTTTAAAAAAAATAATAATTTTTTTTAACATGTACGACAAAGTTAAAGAAAAGATAAACAAAATGAAAATGTTAAATTTCATGATCATGACAGAGTTGGATGTATTGGAGATCCCTTTCCCCCCGCCCCTATAGTACCCTATGAATTAAGTATGTTTTATAAATATCAGTTGTTTGTTAAAGAAATGACGTATCCATCCGACTGGTTCTGACAACCCAGGGGCGTAAAAAAGACATTTTTGTGCCAACAGGGGCACACAAACACCCCGCCTACGACGCCACTTCTGCCAGCTGTTGAACATAAAAAAGTCAGGTGTAACATAATTGATCAAATCAAAACGTATGCTGACATCTGGCTTGAAAAAACAGCAAACGCAACTCATTTTTGTATTCCACAGTTCGGTACCAGCTCTTGATTTTTACAACACGCGACTGAACTGCTAGTCTGCTGCTCACTCAAGCGCGTCATCTTCCATTGCTTTCTATGTTTTTAGTTTAGCGGCGGGTAAACTGCGACCAGCGGGCCACATGCGGCTCACTACGGGTGCTGTGCGGCCTGCTACGGGGTGCTGTGTGGCCTGCTACGGGGTGATGTCCGGCCTGCTATTGGGTGCTGTGCGACCTGCTATGGGGTGCTGTGCGGCCTGCTACGGGGTTCTGTGCACCCCTCCATGGGGTGCTGTGCGGCCTGCTACGGGTTGCAGTGTGGCGCGCTACGGGGTAATTTGCGGCCCGCCATGGGGTGCTGCGCGGCCTGCTATGGGATTTGTGCGGCCTGCGGAAGCCTGATCCTAATTCCAAATAAAAATCGATGTATTTTGAAGTCGATATGTTTTTATTAATCTGAGGCTGACCACTGGGATCCACGAAAAGGTTTATAAACAACTTTAATAACTTCTACTAGTTCTACACATAAATTAATATATATATATATATATATATATATATATATATTTAAAAAATTCAGTCAGTTTCTCGCTCTATCCGATCAAATCGTGCAAACATTCGAATAAAAGGCACGGGTTCAAAATAGCGACTGTCATAACAGCGACCGTCATAAATAGCGACTTCAAAATAGCGACTGTATCAAAACAGCGACCGTCATAATAGCGACTTCAAAATAGCGACTGTATCAAAAGAGCGACTGTCATAACAGCGACTTCACCACATAGCTATTCTTGTCCAACCGTTCACCTAACATAGTGGTTCCAATCTTTTTTGACATATAGACCCCTTTTCATTGTCTAAACTTACCCAAGGACCCCAAGTGAAAAAATTTAAATAAATGCATAGTAAAAAATAAAAACTAAAAAGAATAGCAACATTTTGATGAAGTATTTATTGAAATTAAAAATTGTGTTTAAAATAAAATTTAAAAAAAATTAACTTATGCTATATATACACGCATTCATTCAAAAACAAACAACTGCTCAGTAAAAATAAAATTTGAATCATGGTTACCCGGGAAGCTTTTTTTAACAATATTGACAGCCCCCTTGTCAAAACGTCCTGTGGTCGAACTGTCCGGGGGTTACTTAATGACATGTTACGAAGGCTAGACTAAGTGACGGCAACGGACCCCGTGTTATTGAGATGGTAAATAAATGGATTGGGGCTGAAAGAATGTAGGTACCTTAAGAAAGGACTATCTGACCACATTGCCTGGGGGTGGGGGTGGAGTTGGATAGGTTTGGAAGGACTTGCTACCTCAGAAGAGTGTGCATTTAACACAATCATGAATTCGCCCTTAATGTTGATTGGTTTTCAGTGTGTATACTTTTTAGTGGTAAATCAAACGTTGAAAATAACTATTTCATGCCGTCTTTAATTTTCAATAGATAATAATATTAAACTATATATATATATATATATAATTTGAAAAAAAAATATTTTACGAGGTAAAAAAGAAAAGGGTCGAAACATCCGGGGATCAAAAAGTCCTGTAGTCGAACTTTTTCTAGCTTAAAAAAAGCAGCCACACGGCACCTCTACCGCTACCACCGCAATCCCCCTAAAGTAATCGACTGCATCTATGTTTGTTAATCACTATCGAGCTTTCTGCAAAATATAGTTGACTGATGTAATAGCAGTTATAATTTTATTTTTTTCACAAATTTTTTTTTAACAAAATGTGTCCCGAAAATGTGTTTACACTCTTTACAACACCAACATTTATTTATACACACCTCCAGTTGATTGTATTTAATTTTGTATTGTCCCTTCTTTACAAAAAACCTACATGGCTTATCATGTCTTACTATTTTTTATTTTATAAACTCCATTGTAGGCTTGGCACCGTAAGTTTTTCAAACATTAATACAAGCAAAAGAAGAAAGTCGCTATTTTGATGCAGTCGCTATTATGATGCAGTCGCTATTATGACGGTCGCTGTTTTGACGGTCGCTGTTTTGATACAGTCGCTATTTTGAAGTCGCTATTATGACGGTCGCTGTTTTGACAGTCGCTATTCTGCCCGGATGCCGAATAAAAAAATTAATCAAATAACGCATAATTACTAGTGATTATATAGAGTTATTAAAATCAGTGGCGTAGCTAGAACTTTTGCCGCCCGGGGTGGTCTCCAATTTGCCGCCCTTTTAGGGGCCCTCCATAAATGACGTCATGCACCTTGGGGGGGGGGTCACACATTTGAAGTCACATCAAAACGCACAACTTTAGATAAAAGCTCCACTCAAATATATGATTACCGACACTTTATTTAATGACGTTTTACATGATTTCACGCGTGTTACGATATTAGAGTGCAGCCTTACACTAAAAACGTATTTAAATGACCCCCAAAAAATGATTTGAAAAATTGCTCATTTTCAAATAGAAAATACGGTGTTTTTTTTTGTTGAATCTTTGTGATGTCATATTGAAGAATGGGATCATGGCCGTACGCAGGGAGGGGGTCGTACGTTCGAACCAACCCCCTTTTGCGAATGTGTGCCCTTTTTTTGTAACAAAGAGATCTTGAAATTATTAAGAGATTTAGGGATCCCACTACAGAATATGCGGGGCCAGTGTTATGATGGCACTGCATCTATGACAGGCGCTGTCTCAGGAGTTCAAGCCCGAATTCTGCAAGAGGCCCCTTTGGCAGTATACACAAACTGCAGCAATCACGCTTTAAACCTAGTGATCACCCATTCGTGTAGACTTCCCGATTTGCATAACATGATTGACAAATTTATTAAAAGAAACCTGAATGTTTTTTTAACAACAGCCCAACGAGTGAAGCCTTGTTGAAAAACTTCATACAAACTAGTCTTTGACAGTGCTAAACGGAAGGCACTTACAGATTTGTGCAAAACAAGATGGGCTGAGCGCCACGAAGCATACAAACACTTTTATTAATCGTATGTTTACATTTTTCACACTCTTGAGATAATTTCACTGCCACAATGAAAACACAACGACCAAGGATTTGATCAAAGTTTGACTAAATGGTGATTGGGACACTGACAGTAAGTCTCGAGCAACGTCACTTCTTCCTTCCTTGTGTAACTTCACATTTATTGTGACGTTTGTTGTAACGAACAATCTGTTATCTAGGCTGGAAGGAATAACAGTCGAATTTCAGAAATAAGCGATTGACATCATTCTGGCTATGTCACTTATCGAAAACGTCAAGCAAGAGTTTAGAGAGATTATAACAAATGTAGATTCTTATTTTCAAAACACTTATGATCATATCATTATCATGGCGCAGTCTGTAGGAGCTGAAGCTTTAATGCCCAGAATTTCTAAGCAGCAAATCTACCGAAGCAATGTGTGCGTAGAAACGCCAATGCAACATTATCTGCGGAACTTAATTAATCCATTTCTGAAGCACATCATTGCTGAACTAGGTATGCAGTTCTCTGGCTTAACCAGGACATCCTCACAACTGTTAGCTCTTGTGCCAAGTGCTGTTAGAATTTGTATGTATGAAGATCTGAAAGGCGATGTGGATTTATATGAGCAAGATCTGCCTTCACAAGAGTACTTGCATTTTTAAATAAAATACTATTTTGGAAGCTTTTATTTACAGTGCTAATTATTTAATGCACGAAACCCTACTTTTTGGTCACTGTATGTACTGAAAAAATATTATTTTTTTTTGGACGAGGCAAAAAAAGACGAGAATCAACGCCCTCAATAAATTATAGGTACAGAATTATTGATTTAACATTTTAATCCAAATTTGAAGTCATAGCACCATATATTGTAGGTTCAGTCATCTCATAACATATCATAACAAGATTAATTCGTTCCAGAGTCTTACTCCTTACGCGAAACACTCGTTATATGAAACCATTTTTACCATACGAATCAATGTAAAATACGATAATCCGTTCCATGCTGAAAAAAGACTCATTTTTCAAAAGAAATTTATTAACATTTATGCAAATAAAATTACTTATGAATTGTTAAAGAGTAAAGCAATTAGAATACAATTTAGATTTGAAACAAAAAACGTAAACCAAAATATGACAAATAATTATTGCTTTTAACTAAAAAAAACGGTTAAAAACATTTGTTTTTGCAGACGCTTCAAAATTTGACGAAAATGGGATGTAACTGTTTCGTAGACATTCTTGACACTCCGTTTGAAACATCCATCTCCTTAATTGTTCTTGAGAATAGTGCAGATCGTTGATGTTGGCCGATTGTAGTTGCACGCTAGATTCACAACCTTGTTCTCGCTTTTCAATGTTTTTTTCTTTATACTCCAACAGTATGCTTTTTTTCCTCTCTGATTGTCTTCTTGTGTTTTTTTCCGAAGATAATTTATCAGTTTATTAAACTTTGCACATACAAAATTAAAAATACCGTCTTACTACAAAATTTGTAAAATCGGTTGATCACACACGAAAACAATACGCTAACAGACCGAGTACTTAACACAGAATAATGCATCAGGGCGGAAGTGCCGGCTCACTAATGAATTTCCAGGAAATAAAACGTGGTTAAAAAGGAGTTTCCTTTTCTGCGTCACTCGTTATGCGATTCTTTGCTCGTTAAAGGAGCAACTTTTTCCATAAAAATGTTGCTCGTTATGTGAAAATATCGTTATGAGAGGAGCTCGTCATGAGAGGCTTGCATTATCTTAACACGAAATGCCTTCGCGACAAGTTTGCGAACCAACCTTTAAAAAGTCTGGGTACGGCCTTGGGGGGATCTAAGCTTTTGTGACGACATGTGACGAGGGGGAAAAAAAGGGGGGGGGGTGAAAATCAGCCAAAATCGCATGACGTCATTTATGGACGGCCCCTTAAGTCAATCACATGATGTTGTTTTTAAAAAAAATAAATTAATAAACATGAATAAATAATTGTAATTGAGACGAAGTAAAGGTGGGGGAACATTTTTACCATTGCATGCCTTATTATGTAAGCAGTAATAAAAGAGGCCACATAAAATGATATACCTATAAATACACATATATAAAAATACAAGATAATTTTTTTAAAGGCCACATGAAAGTTATTGAGGTCATTCCCCCCACCCCCACTCCTCACCCAAAAATGAAACAAAACATATTCCAAATTTACACCCCCAAAAAAATTTACAAATTAACAGTGGCGTAGCTAGGGGCGGCGGTGGGGGCGGTCCGCCCCGGGCGGCACTAATTTAGAGGGCGGCGTTTGTGGGCATTTGAAAAGTAAAACTATTTCTGAAGACCACCCCTTTTCTTTGAAGGGGAAAAACCAAGGTGACACAAAAATATTCTTAATTTCGATTCATAAATAACGGATTCGCGCAACATTTGTTTGATTACATAGTGGTTGTTATAACTAACGCAAAACCGTTAAAAATTTAAAATCACCCCAAAAAAGTTTCGAAAGCGGTATACGTCAAAGATGTCGCTTTCATAAGAAAACTGCACACACACACACACATACACACACACACACACACACACACGCACGCACTCAAGCACGCACACACACACACACACACACACAAACAACACATAACCGTCGGGCCGAAAAATATGTGCTATTAAAATCGCGACGACAGTTTTTGCGTGGAATTTCGACATGCACAGAATGATGCGCTAACAAGCACCTACATGGCACGGTGGTTCATATATTGTGTTTAAGTGTTTAAGTAGCAATTTATAATACTGTTTCAGTTTCTTTGAAATTATTGTAAGGTAACTTTCTAAAATTTAATTAATTTTGTTTTTATTGCCTTAAAGTAGCACACATAATTGGTGTTTTTCATTAAAATACGGTTATTCATTTAAAATATTACGCCTATCCAATTAAAGTAATATGTATATAATTTGAATTCGTCTATTTATGGAAAATTATTAAGATTTCTGGCAAGAACAGGAAAATTTTCAAATGTATCCATTAATAAGCACCACAATAGCATAAATAATTTTGAAAAGACATACTTACAATTTTCAAGCGTCTTGGAAAAATTGACATCTGAAGAAGTAACAAATAAAACGAGATCAGATGCTGGATTTTTAACCAGTTCAAAGCAATCTATTTCTTTTCTATGTTATCTAAATTATGGGAACCCGTTTTTTTAAAAATTAATACAAACCCATTTCATGGAACAAAGAAATGTGGTCAAACAGAACGCTGTTATAGAGAGTTGGAGATATCAACTAAACGCCGAATTAGAAGGAGAAAAAATATGAGTGGGGAAAATTCAGAAGGCGTGGTTCTATCTTTAGGGCAAGAATTACAACAAGAAATGTTTTTATCCATGGATGGAATTATAAACGAAAATAAAAGAACGCGTTGATGAGTTACATGTCAGTGCAAGAAAATATTCGCGTATAATACCACGAAACCTACTAAACGAAGAATTTGAACAACAAATACATTTCTTTATTGATATTGTTAAATAACAGTTCAATATTGAAAAAAAAAGAATCCAGGTTTTTATGGCTGTAAACTGCCGAGTTATCCATGGCCAGCAGGTGACAGATGCTTCCCAGGTGAAGACTGGTTTGAGACAAGGTTGCTTGCTGTCACCATTCCTGTTCCTTTTAGCCATGGACTGGGTGATGAAAACATCTACACAGCAGAAAAGGAATTGCATCCAATGGACCTTGTGGGATCAACTGGATGATCTTGACTTTGCTGATGATCTTGTCATTCTTGCACATACCCAACAACAGATGCAGGAGAAAACAAACATTGTCGCAGCCATGCACTTCTCCTAGCATGGGTCTCAACATACACAAAGGGAAGAGTAAAATCCTCAAGGTTAATGCCACCAGTACATCACCCATTATGCTTGAAGGAGAAGCCCTTGAGGATGTGGACAGTTTTGTTTACCTTGGCAGCGTGGTAGATAAACAAGGTGGTACAGATGCTGACGTCAAAATAAGAATCGGAAAAGCAAGAGCAGCCTTCCAGCAACTCAAGAATGTTTGGGTCTCCAACAACTTAGGCAGCAAGTTAAAAGTAAGGATTTTTAACGCTATGGTGAAACCTGTGCTGCTATATGGAGCCGAGACATGGAGAACAACGGCCATAAATCTGACCAGAATCTTGAATATTGCTTTGAAGATTTCTTTTTAAATCACTCATTGTAGAACGAAGATAATTTTTTATCAACTTCAGTTTGGAGAAGCTCCCTTCACAACTAGATACACTGATAGCAATTGTTGAAAAAAATTCTTAGCAAAATTCTAATGTTAGTTACAGACGTTTCAAATGTATACTGTTGAATATATCTTAATAGATCAAGGGGACCTTTCCCCCCGTTTTTATAACATAATGACTCTTCTTGCAGTGTAGGTACAGCCAGGGCTGGTCTTAGGCCACTGCAACATATGCGACCGAAGTTGGGCCCGCGCTTTCATAGGCCCCACACATCTTAATTTTTAATTATTATCCGTATTAATATCTTATCCCTGCCCAAACTGGGCCACGTGCAATCCTTTTCGCACACTAAGCCACATAGGGCCCCGCAATTTCTAAGACCGGTCCTGTGTACAACCATAAAACCTGGATCCTTTTTCTTTCAATTTTGAACTGTTCTTTATCAATGTCAATAAAGAAATTTATTTGATGTTCAAATTCTTCATTTAGTATGATACATGATATTGTACACGAATATTTTCTTGCAAGGACATGCAACTCATCAACGCGTTCATTTTAAATTATAAAAAAAAATAATTCCATCCATTGATAAAAACATTTCTCGTTGTGCTTCTTGCTTTCAAGATAGAACCACGTCTTCTGAATTTTCCCCACTCATATTTTTCTCCTTCTAACTCTGCGTTCAGTTGATATCTCCAACTCTCTGTAACAGCATTCTGTAATAGCACATCTCTTTGTTCCATGAAATGAGTTTGCATTAGGGCTGTTATCGATTAATTTAAATTTAATCGTTAGCGTTTGAAAAATTATCGATTAATTAATCGATAATTTTTATTAAAGCCAAAAATAGAAATTTATGACGTCATTAAACTGAACATTTCTCACGGACATTGAAAATTAAGAATATTTTGAACCAAATTTTATGACAATGTGTTGACACTTGATCGGATGTTTGTGCTGAAAGTGGTACGTCAGCGATGTATTTGATCCTTTAAAAGAGAATTGTTTATGGCAGTGAACACAGTAAACTTTTTCACCATCTTCGACTTTGCCATCCACAGTTAGCTTAAAAACAAAATTTTTGCTGAACTTTCTAGTTATATGTTTAAATTTAACTGCGCTGCTGCTGTCAGACATTTTTTAGTTGACGTCTGCCGGTCCACATAAAGTAATAACATAAATTATAAATTAACGCGGGAAAAGTTTGTACGTAAAAAAATATATAAATTATTTTTAATTATTAATAATTAATTATTTATTAATAAATTTATAAAAAAATATAAATATTTTCTTTAATTTTAATCGAATTTTTATAGAGTAAAATAATTTTAATCGATAAAAAATTTTAACGATTAATCGAGAAATTAATCGTTAATTTCCGCAGCCCTAGTTTGCATTAATTTAAAAAAAAGACGGGTTCCCATAAATTGAGATAACATAGAAAAGGAAAAGATTGCATTGTACTGAGTAAAATTCCAGCACCTGATCTCATTTTACTAGTTACTTCTTCAGATGTCAATTTTTCCAAGACGCTTGACATTTTAAAGCATGTCTTTTTAGAAATTATTTATGCTATTGTGGTGTTTATTAACGGATAAATTTGAAACTTGTCCTGTTCTTGCCATAAATCTTAATAATTTTCCATAAAGTAGACGAATTCAAATTATTTACACATTACTTTAATTGGATAGGCCTACAATTTTTAATGAATAACCGTATTTTAATGAAAAACAAATATTATGTGTGCTACTTTAATTCAATAAAAACAAAAGCAATTTAATTTTTAGTAAGTTACCTTACAATAATTTAAATTTAATTTGAAACAGTAATATAAATTACTATTTGAAAGTTAAAACAATATTTGAACCACCATCCCATTCAGATACTTTGTAGCGCATCATTCTGCGCATGTCGAAATTCCAAGCAAAAAATGTTGTGGCGACAGATTATCCAGTTATTCTGCCCAACGGTGATGTTGTTTTGGGTCAGTTTTCTTATAAAAGCGACATCTGTGACGTATACCGCTTAATTTTCCAAACAAATCGATACCTTTTTTGAGCGATTTTAAATTTTTGAACGGTTTTGCGTTAGTTATAATATCTACTATGTAATCAAACGAATTTTGCGCGAATCCGTTAATTAAGACTCGAAATTAGCCCCTTAGCTACGCCACTGATTAAAATGAGTACTTAGATTCTCATTTGCGCATCTTTTTGAGCGTGTCAAAATTTTCCGCAGAACTGTCATGGCGATTTTATATTTGACTCAGGCGGTAAGATCGGTTATTTGCGTTTTCTGCTTTAATTTCAAGACCAAAAATGTAACTTATAGAGTCTACTTCAGACTTAAAATTGTTAGACTCTATTCCTTATGACTCTATGTATGTGGCTGTATGCCTATGGCCTATGGCTGTAAACCTATGGCTGTGTTTTCCTAATTTAGATTTACAATCAGGTCGTATCAGGGGTCTGATAAAATTATATGCTTTGTAAAGGTTTAATTTTTGGACTGAAAAAGTATAAGAACCTCTTGTGAAGAGGGCCTACAGCATACACTGAACCAAACTACAGAACATGGATAGTCCAAGTACAGCAAACATTCACTTTGCTATTGACATGCCAGGAAAACATGCAAGTGAATTAAGTTATTGAATACGGCGCCACTTTCATCTATTGCTCTGCTTTAAAATTGCTTTTAAAAAGGATAATGAAAATAATTTTTAAAAAATGCAGGAGACTCCTCCCCGAGGAATATAGCCAATCAAGACAGATGGGCGGAGCGTGATCGGGTCCGATGGTCACGTGTGCCAATTGGTGAAGGCCGCGTGGCCGACTGTCCTAGTCTGGTGCTACATCAAACTGTCCTATACATGCTACATCAAACTGTCCTAGTCTATAGTGTTACATGAAACTGTCCTAGTCTAAAGTGCTACATGAAACTGTCCTAGCCTAGTGCTACATCAAACTGTCCTAGTCTATAGTGCTACATCAAACTCTCCTAGTCTATAGTGCTACATCAAACTGTCCTAGTCTAGTGCTACATCAAACTGTCCTAGTCTAGTGTTACATCAAACTGTCCTAGTCTAGTGTTACATCAAACTGTCCTAGTTTAGTGCTACATCAAACTGCCCTAGTCTATAGTGCTACATGAAACTGTCCTAGCCTAGTGCTACATCAAACTGTCCTAGTCTAGTGCTACATCAAACTGTCCTAGTCTATAGTGCTACATCAAACTCTCCTAGTCTATAGTGCTACATCAAACTGTCCTAGCCTAGTGCTACATCAAACTCTCATAGTCTAGTGCTACATCAAACTGTCCTAGTCTAGTGCTACATCAAACTTTCCTAGTCTAGTGCTACATCAAACTGTCCTAGAATAGTGCTACATCACACTGTTCTAGTCTATTGCTACATCAAACTGTCATAGTCTATAGTGCTACGATGTATGCCCACTGATGTGGTATACCCACTGATGTACGCCCACTCGTGTATATCCACGGATTCAAATTCATTCGTTACCTAACGTGTTCTTGAGCAGTGAGTTAACTCCTCTTTGTCCCCAAATTCCCCATTACCATCAGGAGTAACACGAGGAGGGAGGTAATTGACAACGACACTTGCAGGAACGTACGTCAGACACGTGACCAAGATGGCGGCTAAGCTTTGATGTACACGTAAAACACAACGAACCTTGGCGAGATCTCGACTGAGACAAACGAAAGCAAAGTTTGAATTTTGGTGTCGCGTGTACAAAGACGCCATTGTTTTGTAGATATAGGGGTACTTTGTTCTTTCCAAACGGCACAAAATAAACGATACCAAACTTAATCTGAGAATCTCTTTCTCTGAGAAATATGATAGTTTATCATTAGTATTAAAATTAGAATTACATATTATATTTATGTGATTATTTATCCTTGTGTTGGAGGCTTAAATTAATAACAAATCATACAACAAATCTATAAGCCAACTAGAGTGTCCTCGAGGTGACCTCTGACAGCATAGGTCTTCAACAGAGACAACTTTATTCTCTTGGAAACCTGCTGTAAAATCAACATCCATAAAATCAACATCCATAAAATCAACATCCATAAAATCAACATCCATAAAATCAACATCCATAAAATCAACATCCATAAAATCAACATCCATAAAATCAACATCCGTTAAAGCATCATTCGTAATGCAACAAGCCGGACCTGATTTGGATTTCAAGAAGTTTAAAACGGAGGAAGTGAAAACAGCCAACATTGAAATGATGAACTCTTCTAGTGTCAGTAAGGATGTTTGGGTTGGCGAAATAAAATATTTTCAAGTATTGAAAGTTGTGTGTTTGGGGCTTGAAAAATAACATTTCTACTGATTTTCTAAGAAAACCTGGTTCAACACTGCCGATCTAGACAGTAAACATTCAAAGGTAATTATGTTTATTAAAAAAAAATTCTATGAATATTTAAGTGGATTTGAAAATGATGCCCGTATTTCTTAGTAAAGTGTCTATCGCTACTTTTATGTCTCATATGTTTTTTCGTTTTTGAATGGGAATTAAAACACAAACCATATGGGCATCAAATACCTACCCGTCCTAAAAAAAAGGTTAAGAAAAAAAATCAGCCTTCTATTTTTAAAGGATAGTTTAGTATTTAAAAACATGTTTTTAGATCCCGAGAAGCAGGTCTGTGAAAGGAAAGGTTCTGGCTACTTTTCAGTTACCGTCAAACAGTCAACTATATCGACTCCGCCTAAGAATCTTAGACTCCACGTCCACGACTCCCGGAGTTATGTCCCCCCCCCCAAATCGTGGTCACAGCCCCAAGACGACGCACAAACAACCGTGGACCCTCCCCCCTCCCACCGCACACGGTCTGGGGTCAAGGCTGCATCATTGTTTGCCTCGGATTCGTCAGCAGGGCAGGTGTTCCTGGTTTCAGCCATAACGGAAAGATGAAGCTGACGATATTCCCCCTCTACACCCTTCACAAACTCCTCCGGAGCGCGCGCTAATTGTTGGAGCATCGGACGACGGCTCAAAGAGGCTGCACGCCAGGCGCGTGTCGGCCTAAGCCCGGGACAGTTCCCTCATATCTCTTCCCACGCTGAACCTGGGCACCGGGCCTGGTAGGCCGAATGGGGTTCTGTTTAAAAAAAATTAGGATACAATTCATTAATTTTGAGGACAAGGACGGTACAACGGGATCTAAAAATAGCGAACAACGTTTTTCCCCCGTAAAATGTGTGTGTATTTGTATTGTGTGTGTTTGTGCGTGTTCTTGAATTGTGTGTGTTCTTGTTTTGTGTGTGTTCTTGTATTGTGTGTGCTGTGTGTTTGTGTGTGTTCTTGTATTGTGTGTGTGTGTCATGTGTTTGTGTGTGTTCTTGATTTGTGTGTGCTGTGTGTTTGTGTGTGTTGTATTTTTAGCGCAACTTTCGGTCGATGTAACAATTATTCGAGATATTTCAATGCGCACAGTCATTTAACTAATGATTGATAGTAAACCAAATTTCTATTTTTGTTAATCAAATAATGTACTGAAGACTTTGTCCCACTACCAAACAATGATCCCCAAACCTTGGATATCTGAAGTCTCTTCTACGACAGGACCGGAATTCTGTGCCATAGCTTGGTTTGCTTTCTGTCTAAAAAAAACCCAATGACGTCAGCATCTCATGTCGACCAACTCACAGCCAGCAGGCAGAGACCAGAAAACTGACTCGGTTATTTCCACTCTGTTCATAACAATTACCGTTATATTCAAAAATAAGATAAGAGTCAAAACGTCAACTTCAGAGGGTTGTAGCAGGACAATTTTAAAACTGACACATTTTGAAACTGACCAATGTTGTTACTGACCAATGTTGTAACTGACCAATGGGTAATAGAGTTGCCTAGTAGAAGTAGATTTGGGAACTGACCAATTAATATGTAACTGACCAATGTTTTAATTGACCAATATTGTAGCTGACCAATATTGTAGCTGACCAATGTTGTAACTGACCAATGTTGTAACTGACCAATGTTGTAACTGACCAATGTTGTAACTGACCAACGTTGTAACTGACCAATGTTGTAACTGATCAATGTGTTGACTTTTCAGACTTGCAATCATAATACGCAACTACTGCAGTCCTTCAACTGGAGACCTGAATCCAGTCCATGGCACCGTACATATAACCGTTGGTTGAATCCAGTCCATGGCACCGTACATATAACCGTTGGTTGAATCCAGTCCATGGCACCGTACATATAACCGTTGGTTGAATCCAGTCCATGGCACCGTACATATAACCGTTGGTTGAATCCAGTCCATGGCACCGTACATATAACCGTTGGTTGAATCCAGTCCATGGCACCGTATATATAACCGTTGGTTGAATCCAGTCCATGGCACCGTACATATAACCGTTGGTTGAATCCAGTCCATGGCACCGTACATATAACAGTTGGTTGAATCCAGTCCATGACACCGTACATATAACCGTTGGGGGAATCCAGTCCATGGCACCGTACATATAACCGTTGGGTGAATCCAGTCCATGGCATGGCACCGTACATATAACCGTTGGTTGAATCCAGTCCATGGCACCGTACATATAACCGTTGGTTGAATCCAGTCTATGTGACTTGGCAATGGCAAGTCTTGAGACCGATTGCACTTAACTTTCTGTACATATGACCTTGCAATGGCAAGTCTTGAGAACGATTGCACTATACTTTGTGTCCATGAGACAATGCGATGCCAATTCTTGAGAACGATTGCACTAAACTTTGTGTCCATGTGACCTTGCAATTCCAGTCTTGACAACGATTGCACTATACTTTGTGTCCATGTGACAATGCGATGCCAATTCTTGAGAACGGTTGCACTAAACTTTGTGTCCATGTGACCTTGCAATGCCAAGTCTTGAGAACGATTGCACTAAACTTTGTCTACGTCCCTAAAACGAGGAGACAGCCGAGAAGAACGATTGAAAATTAACTCCCTTGCTCTGTGTTTTAATGGGATAAGCTCCCTTCTGTGTCACGTGCTGGTCGCGCGACGAGACTGAGCGCGCGGAAAAATACGATTGGACGAGGACCGGGGCGGCACGTGACGTCTCGGGTTCAATTCCGCCGTGTCACTTCCGGGAGAATACACAAATATTGGTTAACATAAAGAATACGTATCAATTAATCATCCGGGCCCAAAATTAACAGACATCTTCCACAGGGGCCAATTGAGGGGGCCCCGGAGTAAAAGGGTTTTGTTGTGTTTTCTCCTCCCGCTAGAGACGTGTGTCCGGCACACTCCCAGACCTCTGTCCCGCATCTGCTGAGAGAATCGGGAACAAAGGTGGAGAATGAGTCTCTAGATCAGTGGTTCTTAACCGGTGCTCCGCGGAGCACTGGTGCTCCGCGAGGTAGTTGCAAGTGCTCCGCGAAATTATGAAACTCAAAATTTAATGTTCACTCACTTACTCTATCTGATTGAGCTGAACAAATGCTTATAATAGGTAGTCCAAACGGTGAAAAATCGGCATTTTTGCCTATTTTTACTGTTTTTAATATCAATTGAAAGCTTGGCTTTTAACCTAATTTTTGTTGTAAAATCAAATCGGTGTGTAAATTTCACTATGAGCGCCGCCGTTGAGAACAAGGCTACCCGCAATTGAATTTGACTAACACTAACATGGCAGCGTAAAGCTTGCTCGCCCGGCGAAAGTAGGCCAGTGAAGCTTTAATCGGAGCTGTCAAATGTTCAAGTGAGTAGTAAAATAAACATCTTCTCTTAAATATATGAAGATATTTGATGAATAATTAAAAGTTGAAATTCTAAAAATAAACCCCAAAAAAATTTATATAAGTAAAAGAAAAAGTTAAAAATTTTAATTATTTACGGGTGAAGACCTAGGACCTAAGACCTAGGACCTAGGCCTACCTACCTATTGGGATGGGTTTCGGTCGTTAAGTTCGGATCATAATGTTAAAAATTATTATTAATTCCCAATTCATTTTTGGTTTTTACAGTAATACCCCATAATGGACAAATTTCTTATCAAACGAAAAGCGAATGATTCGGAAGAACAAAATACTAAAAATGGACCGAGTACAAGTGGAAGCGGTAGTAATTAGTAATGCTCTTGCTGCACATATTGTGTCTGATACAAACGGTAGAATTAAAAGAAGAAAAATTAATCGACAGTATTCTGAAGAATATTTAAGTTTTGGATTTACATACATTTGTGAGGAAGAATATCACATTCCACAATGTATTGTATGTGGAGAAAAATTATCCAACAGCGCGATGGTTCCTACCAAGTTGAAACGTCACTTTTCTACAAATCACGCCAACCTTGCTACAAAAACTAACGATTATTTCAAACGATTGTTAGATACGCAAGCAAAACAAGTAAAATATTTTGAAAAAAATGTGAAAATTTCCGATAAGGCACAATTGGCGTCATATAAGGTAGCTGAAATGATTGCTGTTCAGTTAAAACCACATACTATAGCAGAGTCTTTAATTATACCTGCATGTTGTGAAATGGTTAAAATTATGTTTGGCGATGAAGCAACAAAGGAAATAATGAAAATTCCTCGTTCAAATGATACAATAAAAAATAGAATTAAAAATATGTCGGATGATATCGAGAAAACAGTTGCCGATAAGCTTTCCAAACGGCATTTTGCTCTGCAAATTGACGAGTCCACTGACATAAGTGGAAAAGCTCATATACTAGGGTTCGTTCGTTTCATTCATGAAAACGAAATAGTGAATCAATTTCTATGCTGTCTTGAGCTTACCGAACATTCGACAGGACAAGATGTCTTTGATTCTATTTCTTCCTATTTCGAACAATTCAAAATATCATGGGAGTTGTGTGTGGGAATTTGTACGGACGGTGCTCCATCAATGGTAGGCTCATTAAAAGGGTTTGTGACTCTCGCCAAGAAAAGAAACGCCAATATTATATCTACTCACTGTTTTTTGCACAGAGAATCTCTGGTGTCCAAAACATTACCAGTAGCATTAAAACCTGTGCTAGACAAAGTTGTAAATATGGTAAACTTCATAAAATCGAGACCTTTGAAAATACGCGTCTTTAAAAATCTTTGCATCTCTATGGAAGCCAAGTACGAATCTTTGCTTTTGCATTGTGAAGTGAGATGGTTATCCAGAGGAAAAGTGTTACGTCGTTTCTTAGAACTGAAGGATGAATTGATGACCTTTTTCCAAAATGAAAATATGGATGATTTTGTGAAATATCTTCAAAATGACATTTGGTGTGCTAAATTGGCATATTTAGCTGATATTTTTGATTATTTAAATTGTGTTAATACCAGCCTTCAAGGAAGAAAAGAAAAATTATTTTTAACATCGACCGACAAATTGACAGCCTTTCGGAAAAAAGTTATTTTTTGGAAAAATCGTTTGTTGGAGAAAAAGAAAGTAGATATCTTTCCTTCTCTTAATGATAACACTACCGACGAAATTGTTTCAGCAGTAACAGAGCATTTAACTTTATTAGAAGAAAAGATTGAATTTTATTTTCCATCAATAAATGTAGAAACATATGACTGGATACGTAATCCCTTTGCCACGGTTGATACATCAAATAGTAAGTTGTCATACCAAGAAGAAGAAGAATTAATCAACCTATCATCGGATCGTACACTTAAAATAAAATTTTCCGAAATGGTTCTGGAGGAATTTTGGATCTTAGTGCAAGAAGAATACTCAGCTCTCTCCATGAAGGCACTTAAAATCTTGTTGCAATTTTCAACATCATATTTGTGTGAACTCGGTTTCTCGATAGTCACCAACATAAAAACTAAAAAACGAGCAACACTTACTAATTTGGATGAAGAATTGAGGGTAGCTATTTCTAAAATTAGGCCTAATATCACTGACATTTGTAAAAACCGTCAAGCTCAGGTTTCACATTAAATCTTTTTATTTTTCTGATTAAATTTAGCTCAATGTTATTTTTTTACTTATTAAATTTATGTTTATTAAAAATTTGTTTGTCATGTTATAATTTTAAACTCTTCTGTTATAATGTTTTATTTTCAATAAAAGTCGTACGTATGTGTATTTGCATTTTTTTTTACTCCTTGATTTTGGTGCTCCCCAAATTTTTGTCATGATCAAAAGTGCTCCCCGACTTCAAAAGGTTAAGAACCACTGCTCTAGATGGAGTTTCGGCCCAGTCGCTTTTTTAAAGCCGGCATTCAAGAAAATAAAATGTTCCTCTTAACTATAGGGTTGGTGAATTATGATCATGAGTAGTAGAGTTTGGTATTAGAGTTGGATACTAGAGTTGGGTAGTAGAGTTGGGTAGTATAGTTGGGTAGTAGAGTTGGGTAGTAGAGTTGGGTAGTAGAGTTGGGTAGTAGAGTTGGGTAGTAGAGTTGGGTAGTAGAGTTGGGTAGTAGAGTTTGGTAGTAGAGTTGGGTAGTAGAGTTGGGTAGTAGAGTTGGGTAGCAGAGTTGGTGAGTAGGGTAGTAGAGTTGGGTAGTAGAGGTGGAAATTAGAGTTGATTATATTTTTCGGGGGATTTAAATCCCCCCCCCCAACTGGAAATCATGCTAACATGATTGAAATAAGCTTGAAAGTTCGACGTCTGAATCTAGTTCCAGAGTTTATCAACGAGACACGCCTCAAAACCAGACAGAAGTGTGTCAAGCCAACAGACTCCTGTCCAGTGAGAGAAGTGTTTATGGTAGTGGTCAAGGCCTGCAACAGACCCAGGTCCAGTGAGAGAAGTGTTTATGGCAGTAATGGTAGTGGCCAAGTCAACAGAAACATGTCCAGTGAGAGAAGTGTTTTATTGGACATGGACAAGACACTCACACATAATACAGTCAAGATGAGATTAAAGGCTTTGGACTTACGGTAAAAGTTGCCTGCTCCCGAAATAAATCACTAAAAACCATTCACAAAAATCACAAGCACATGTTTCTGACAAAAACAACAACAAACAACAAAAGAAACAAACCACGCTAGCACACATTCGCACCCAAATCACACACACAAATCTCAAAAACAAATTACACCCAGGAAACATCAATCACATCTCACATCAATCCCGCATACATACCCACACACACAACACACACATAAATCACACAAACACAAAAATCACACACACAAAAACAAAACGCACACAAATCACACAAACACTCGGAAATCAATCACACAAACACACACGTAAAATACAAATCACACACACACAAACACAAATCACACAAACATGAATCAAACACACAAATTAAACACACACACAGACACAAATCACACAAGAATTTACATACCTCTTTCATGTGTCTCTGTAGGTTTTCGTTATTTTTATCAATTAAATTAAAATGTACGAGACAAATGAATGATTCTACTAACACCACTTCTAAGCAATGAAGAATTTTAACTTTGATACACAATACCTTAACAGCACACAAAAATGAACGTCAAATTTAAGACATTTTATTCTACACACACTTTACTAAAACTTTCCAGCCTTTTTGTCTGGCCCACTTCCCCCCTTTGTTCTCTCCCTTTTCTCTCTGCTGCCAACACAGTGATTTTTCTTCTAAGCTTGAACTAGTTTTATTTTATCATAGTGATACGCTCTCACAAGTCAAACATACAAACACACAATTTACACACACACACACAAATTACACACACATACACAAATCACACACACACACACATTACACATACACAAATCACACACACACAAATTACACACACACACACATTACACACACACAAATTACACATACATACACAAATCTCACACTAACACACAAATTACACACACACAAATTACAAATACACACAAATTACACACGCACACAAATTACCACACACAAATTTCACACACACAAATTACACACATACAATTAACACACACACCACGAATTACACATACACACACAAACTACTCACACACACACAAATTACACACACATAAATAAACACACACATTACACACACACAAATTACACACACACACAAATTACACACACACGCATTACACAAACACACATTACACACACACAAATTACACACACAAATTACACACATACACACAAATTACACACATACAAATCACACACACAAATTACACACACAAATTACACACACACACAAATCACACACACACAAACACACAAATCACCCACACATACACACAAATTACACACACACACAAATCACACACACAAATTACACACACAAATTACACACACAAATTACACACACAAATCACACACACACACAAATCACACACACACACACAAACACACAAATCACCCACACATACACACAAATCACACACACACACAAATCACACACACAAATTACACACACAAATTATACACACACACAAATCACACACACAAACACACAAATCACCCACACATACACACAAATCACACACACACAAATCACACACACACAAATCACCAAATCACACACACACAAATCACACACACACACACACACACAAATCACACACACACAAATCACACACACATAAATCACACACACAAATCACACTCACACACAAATCACACACACACACCAATCACACAGGTCCTTCATGGGAGCTGGCCACCGACCACAATCCCATGGTCAATTTCTCAGCATCCTCCACACCAGAGACTGATCATTGGAGTTACCGCCCGTGTGACAGCGATAGTGCAAAGGCGCGGGGGGGGGTTAATAAAAATGGACCCGGATAGGGGGAGGTGAAAGGAGGAGTGGAGACCTTGATTAAATGGAATTGTGGGAAAAACTGAAAATAGACAAATGGACAGAACGTTTTGTGTGTGTGGTGAGGGGGTCATTTATTTAATAACATGAAGATGACGTCAAAGTCATGTCTTGTCCCAAATATTACGTCAACCCTACTGCCTTGTTGTCTCTAGTCAACGTCAACCATCCTGTCTTGTATCAAAGATGACGTCAACTCTCCTGTCTTGTCTCAAAGATGACGTCAACTCTCCTATCTTATTGTCTCAAAGATGACGTCAACTCTCCTGTCTTATTGCCTTAAAGATGACGTCAACTCTCCTGTCTTATAGTCTCAAAGATGAAGTCAACTCTCCTGTCTTATTGTCTCAAATATGACGTTAATTCTCCTGTCTTATTGTCTCAAAGATCACGTCAACTCTCCTGTCTTATTGTCTCAAAGATGACGTCAACTCACCTGCCTTATTGTCTCCAAGATGACGTCAACTCTCCTGTCTTATTGTCTCAAAGATGACGTCAACTCTCCTGTCTTGTTGTCTCAAAGATGACGTCAACTCTCGTGTCTTGTTGACTCAAAGATGACGTCAACTCTCCTGTCTTGTTGACTCAAAGATGACGTCAACTCTCCTGTCTTATTGTTGCAAAGATCACGTCAACTCTCCTGTCTTATTGTTGCAAAGATCACGTCAACTCTCCTGTCTTATTGTCTCAAAGATGTACTCAACTCTCCTGTCTTGTTGACTCAAAGATGACGTCAACTCTCCTGTCTTGTTGACTCAAAGATGACGTCAACTCTCCTGTCTTGTTGACTCAAAGATGACGTCAACTCTCCTGTCTTGCTGACTCAAAGATGGCGTCAACTCTCCTGTCTTATTGTTGCAAAGATCACGTCAACTCTCCTGTCTTGTTTTCTCAAATTTCTTTAAGTCGTACTGTATGAGTTGGAAGTTGGAACAATTGGCAATAAAATGTGACGTCATTGTTTAGTCCTCAAAAGAATCGTATTGACATCCAAGATATTAAATGTTTAAAAATACTTTTTTTTGTAAATACGTGTATATCTGATAAAATGCTCCGTTAAGATAATCAGACCATTGTTAGTTTTCATAATGAATGTAGAGATGTACCAGCAATCTTTGTATATCCTACATCTGGAACGGCATCAAAAGACTGAGTTTAGGACTCTTATAGGAGGAATTCTAATAGCACGTTTGCCCTACCCCCTCTGCAAAAAGAAACTAATAGCCAGGAGACTGGAGACATCACTATAGGGCGGTCTACTGTGTTTGGAGACAGCCGTCTAGGCATCCGGGAACACGTTTAGAGGTGAGCCGTCTGGACACCAGGAACACAGAAGTGAGCCGTCTGGGCACCAGAAACACAGAAGTGAGCCGTCTGGGCACCAGAAACACAGAAGTGACCCGTCTGGCCATCCAGGAACATGTTCTGAGGTGAGCCGTCTGGGCACCAGAAACACAGAAGTGAGCCGTCTGGACACCAGAAACACAGAAGTGAGCCGTCTGGTCACCAGAAATACAGAAGTAAGCCGTCTGGACACCAGAAACACAGAAGTGAACCGTCTGGGCACCAGAAACACGGAAGTGAGCCGTCTGGTCTGGGCACCAGAAACACAGAAGTGAGCCGTCTGGTCATCAGAAACACAGAAGTGAGCCGTCTGGGCACCGGGAACACAGAAGTGAGCCAATGGGTACCAGAAACACAGAAGTGAGCCGTCTGGGCATCAGAAATACAGAAGTGAGCCGTCTGGGCACCAGAAACACAGAAGTGAGCCGTCTGGGACCCAGGAACACAGAAGTGAGCCGTCTGGGCACCAGAAACACGGTTCAGGGATGCCATCCATGTATTTGAACTGACTAAGTTCACTAAGGAGTGGTGGGCTATCTCCACTTTGACCTGGGCGCCAGCCAGGCTCAGCATACAAGTCTATTGTCAATGTACAGTCTATGAATTCTATGTACAAATTACAAGATAATGTTCTTAATAATGGACTCATTGCTTCATGATCATGTTCAATTTTCGAAAGTATGTATTGCTTGGTGGAAGTCGTAAAATACCGTAAATAGAAATAACTATTTTGAGATTATTATCATGATCATTATTTTTATTATTATTTTGAAAAATAAAAAATATGATTATTTTATCACTATTATTTTTATTATTATTATTATTCGTATTATTATTCGTATTATTATTTACTTAAAGAGGAAAAAAGTCCACGTGGAAAACAAAAGACAAATTATATGACGTGTCTTTTTCTCAAAATGATACCCACCTCCCCCTCCCTGTCACTTCTCCTAACAAATATTGATCAATTAGAAGACTCACATTTAGCGAGAAGTGAGAAGCAAATTAAACCTAACATTTTACTCCCGGGCTGTAGGGACAGGACGCAGCATTTCAAATGGCAAACCACAAACGGCTTAGCTCCACGAGATCTCTCCTGGCCATAATTAATTCATGGCTGATCTCATGTTAAACATGTCCTAACAGCGCTAAGTCGTTGTCCAACTAAACAAGGAATCAACATTTTCTCGTGTCGGGATTGGCATACACCGAGCGAGGGAGAGGTGAGGGCAGTAATCTCTCGGAGGGACCACGAGTCTTGAGTAATCATATCAATCTTTGACGAGTTGATGGTGTTAAGTAATCGTGCAGTTTTTAGCGGAGTCCGTGTCATCCTCACAGAAGATTCGATTTCGTTATTAATAATTGTATCATTCTGTGGCGATATGATCTTGGGTTGTCATGTCATTTTTTGGTGATATGATTTTGTTGGGTTATCATGTCATTTTTTTGGTGATATGATTTTTTTGGGTAATCATGACATTGTTGGTGAATGGTGATACGAAATTGTTCAGCAATCACATCGTTCTCACAAGCACTGATAAACAAAGTGATAGAAATTGAATGCACTAGAAACGAAAAGACTTTATTCTGAATGCAAGAAAACTTTGGGTGTCCTTATAGCTACATTAAGGGATATAATCAGTATTGAAAGAAATACGACTCACTGGTGATTAAAACATGAAAACATCTTTGGGGTGGGGGGTGCACAAAAATGAAATTTAAAAAAGATTTGTTGAGGCTTGAAACGAAAACCCTTTAAAAACAAAGTCTGTTTTAAGACTTTAAGAGCTCACTACAAGTGACCAGACCAATAAATACCAGTAAGTTAATAAAGGAGACACCTTTAAAAGGGACATCATTGTAGGATAGATGGATACTAAAATAATCTTATAAAACGTATACAAATATTTGGCCATCGGACTAATGAGTGAAGTGCTTACCTATCATTCTTGGCCATCGGATAAATGAGTTAAGTGCTGGCCTACCATTTTTGGCCATCGGACAAATGAGTTAAGTGCTGGCCTACCATTTTTGGCCATCGGATAAATGAGTTTAGTGCTGGCCTACCATTTTTGATGGCAGACGGTTTCAGTTCAAGCGAAGTCTTATATTTATTAAATATTAAAAATAATAATAAATATTACTATTTATATACTAGTTTGTGCTGCGGAGCCGTGGCGCCTGCGGCGCCCCCTTTTTTAAGGGCGCCTACGCGCCCACCTTTTTCAAAAACCCAACTAACTTGTCCTTGTATGATAAATACGTAATATTAAACGTTCTTAAATGTACACAAAGTATTTTATAATTTTTTTGTGTGCAAAAGCCCAAGTAACATATCCTCATATGATAAATACGAAATATTCCTGAAATGTACACAAAGTATTTATATAATATTTTTTTACAGTGCTAATCACCACACGATTTTTAAAGTAATTTTAGAAAGCAGCGCACCAAATTACTGCACCAAAAATACCTCTTATCGAACGTCCGCATGAAATTGTTTAATTATTAATAATAGTGTGGAGGGAGTTTAATGTTAATCTGGAAACCAAAATGATTATCCAATTTTTAAAAAAAGCAGAGTGATGTCCCTTAGCGTTAGTCTACATCAGTGGTTCTTAACCTTTTGAAGTCGGGGAGCACTTTTGATCATGACAAAAATTTGGGGAGCACCAAAATCAAGGAGTAAAAAAAAATCAAATACACATACGTACGACTTTTATTGAAAATAAAACATTATAACAGAAGAGTTTAAAATTATAACATGACAAACAAATTTTTAATAAACATAAATTTAATAAGTAAAAAAATAACATTGAGCTAAATTTAATTCAGAAAAATAAAAAGATTTAATGTGAAACCTGAGCTTGACGGTTTTTACAAATTTCAGTGATATTAGGCCTAATTTTAGAAATAGCTACCCTCAATTCTTCATCCAAATTAGTAAGTGTTGCTCGTTTTTTAGTTTTTATGTTGGTGACTATCGAGAAACCGAGTTCACACAAATATGATGTTGAAAATTGCAACAAGATTTTAAGTGCCTTCATGGAGAGAGCTGAGTATTCTTCTTGCACAAAGATCCAAAATTCCTCCAGAACCATTTCGGAAAATTTTATTTTAAGTGTACGATCCGATGATAGGTTGATTAATTCTTCTTCTTCTTGGTATGACAACTTACTATTTGATGTATCAACCGTGGCAAAGGGATTACGTATCCAGTCATATGTTTCTACATTTATTGATGGAAAATAAAATTCAATCTTTTCTTCTAATAAAGTTAAATGCTCTGTTACTGCTGAAATAATTTCGTCGGTAGTGTTATCATTAAGAGAAGGAAAGATATCTACTTTCTTTTTCTCCAACAAACGATTTTTCCAAAAAATAACTTTTTTCCGAAAGGCTGTCAATTTGTCGGTCGATGTTAAAAATATTTTTCTTTTCTTCCTTGAAGGCTGGTATTAACACAATTTAAATAATCAAAAATATCAGCTAAATATGCCAATTTAGCACACCAAATGTCATTTTGAAGATATTTCCACAAAATCATCCATATTTTCATTTTGGAAAAAGGTCATCAATTCATCCTTCAGTTCTAAGAAACGACGTAACACTTTTCCTCTGGATAACCATCTCACTTCACAATGCAAAAGCAAAGATTCGTACTTGGCTTCCATAGAGATGCAAAGATTTTTAAAGACGCGTATTTTCAAAGGTCTCGATTTTATGAAGTTTACCATATTTACAACTTTGTCTAGCACAGGTTTTAATGCTACTGGTAATGTTTTGGACACCAGAGATTCTCTGTGCAAAAAACAGTGAGTAGATATAATATTGGCGTTTCTTTTCTTGGCGAGAGTCACAAACCCTTTTAATGAGCCTACCATTGATGGAGCACCGTCCGTACAAATTCCCACACACAACTCCCATGATATTTTGAATTGTTCGAAATAGGAAGAAATAGAATCAAAGACATCTTGTCCTGTCGAATGTTCGGTAAGCTCAAGACAGCATAGAAATTGATTCACTATTTCGTTTTCATGAATGAAACGAACGAACCCTAGTATATGAGCTTTTCCACTTATGTCAGTGGACTCGTCAATTTGCAGAGCAAAATGCCGTTTGGAAAGCTTATCGGCAACTGTTTTCTCGATATCATCCGACATATTTTTAATTCTATTTTTTATTGTATCATTTGAACGAGGAATTTTCATTATTTCCTTTGTTGCTTCATCGCCAAACATAATTTTAACCATTTCACAACATGCAGGTATAATTAAAGACTCTGCTATAGTATGTGGTTTTAACTGAACAGCAATCATTTCAGCAACCTTATATGACGCCAATTGTGCCTTATCGGAAATTTTCACAGTTTTTTCAAAATATTTTACTTGTTTTAGCTTGCGTATCTAACAATCGTTTGAAATAATCTTTAGTTTTTGTAGCAAGGTTGGCGTGATTTGTAGAAAAGTGACGTTTCAACTTGGTAGGAACCATCGCGCTGTTGGATAATTTTTCTCCACATACAATACATTGTGGAATGTGATATTCTTCCTCACAAATGTATGTAAATCCAAAACTTAAATATTCTTCAGAATACTGTCGATTAATTTTTCTTCTTTTAATTCTACCGTTTGTATCAGACACAATATGTGCAGCAAGAGCATTACTACCGCTTCCACTTGTACTCGGTCCATTTTTAGTATTTTGTTCTTCCGAATCATTCGCTTTTCGTTTGATAAGAAATTTGTCCATTATGGGGTATTACTGTAAAAACCAAAAATGAATTGGGAATTAATAATACTTTTTTAACATTATGATCCGAACTTAACGACCGAAATCCCACCCCAATAGGTAGGTAGGCCTAGGTCCTAGGTCTAGGTCTTCACCCGTAAATAATTAAAATTTTAAACTTTTTCTTTTACTTATATAAATATTTTTTTGATTTTTTGGGGTTTATTTTTAGAATTTCAACTTTTAATTATTCATAAAATATCTTCAAATATTTAAAAGAAGATGTTTATTTTACTACTTACTTGAACATTTGACAGCTCCGATTAAAGCTTCACTGACCTACTTTCGCCGGGCGAGCAAGCTTTACCCTGCCATGTTAGTGTTAGTCAAATTCAATTGTGAGTAGCGTTGTTCTCAACGGCGGCGCTCCGAGTGAAATTTAAACACCGATTTGATTTTACAACAAAAATTAGGTTAAAAGCCAAGCTTTCAATTGATATGAAAAATACGGTAAAAATAGGCAAAAAGGCCGATTTTTCCCCGTTTGGACTACCTATTATAAGCATTTGTTCAGCTCAATCAGATAGAGTAAGTGAGTGAACATTAAATTTTGAGTTTCATAATTTCGCGGAGCACTTGCAACTACCTCACGGAGCACCAGTGCTCCGCGGAGCACCGGTTAAGAACCACTGGTCTACATAATTGAGCGTAAATATATATATCGTTATAAATTTTTCATTTTAAATTTAAAGTTTTTAAACCAACCGATGGAAATGGAACATGCAGAGAAGAAAATTATGATTAAGAAAAGAAAATATAGTGACGATTTCTTACAATATGGTTTTACTTCAATAGTTACAGCAGGAATTGAAAAACCGCAATGCGTTATTTGTAATGATGTTCTTTCGGCCGAATCTATGAAGCCAAACAAACTGAAACGTCATTTTGATAGCAAACATCCAAGTTTTGCGGGGAAGGATACCGAGTATTTTAGGAAGTAAAGCTGATGGCGTCAGGAAAGCCAGACTTGACACTGGCGGCAAGTACCACCAACAAAACGTAGCAGCCGTTGAAGCTTCATATTTGGTGGCGCTCAGAATCTCAAGAGCTATGAAACCTCACACCATTGCCGAAGACTTATTGTTGCCAGCGGCCAAAGATATTGTTCGAGTTATGATCGGACCCGAATTTGTTAAGAAATTGAGTGCAATTTCCTTATCTAATGACAATGTCCGGAGAAGAATAGATTATATGTCTGCTGATATTATTGATCAGGTAAGTCAGGAAATAAAATATGTTCAACTTCAAATATTTAGCATCCAGCTTGACGAATCCAGAGACGTTACAAACTGTTCACAACTACTGGTTTACGCGAGATATATAAATGAAGGCGACTTTAAAGATGAGTTTCTTTTTTGCAAACCTCTTGAAACGACAACAACTGCACAGGATGTATTTGATACAGTTGGTTAATTTCTGAAAGATCATAAGATCTCTTGGGAAAAGGTTTGTGGTGTTTGCACTGATGGTGCTCCAGCTATGCTAGGATGTCGGTCTGGATTTCAACGTTTGGGACTAAATGAATCACCAAAAGTCATTGGAACTCACTGTATGATTCATCGACAAGTGCTAGCAACGAAGACGTTGCCACAAGAGTTTCAGGAAGTAATGAAAGGCGTCGTAAGTTCCGTCAACTTTGTAAAAGCGAGTGCGCTGAACAGTCGTCTGTTTTCGAAACTACTAATGAGATGGATGCTTCCAATGATGTTCTGCTATTTCACACTGAAGTGAGATGGTTGTCGAGAGGGAAAGTTTTGAAACGCGTTTTTGATCTTCGTGACTAACTAAAAATGTTCTTAAATCAGAAGTCTAAACCACAGTTCGAAGCACTTTTCAGCGACAAAAATGAGCTTCAGAAAATTGCTTACCTGGTAGATATAGTTGCCATTTTGAATGAGTTAAATTTATCACTGCAAGGACCAAATGCAACATGCCTAGATTTGTCTGAAAAGATCCGATCATTCGAAATGAAACTTCAGCTTCGGCAAAAAAATTGGATGACAATAAAATGTACATGTTGCCCACCTTATCTGCTTTCTTTGAGGAAAATGAAATTTAACCGGACAAGAGAAGTAAAATGATAATTTCCTTGAAAGAACACTGACTTGCATATGTCAAAGTTGATGATATTCCTGAGACAGCACAAGAGGAGTTCATCGAAGTCATTAACAGTAATGCAGCGCGAAATGATTTCTCTTCAATGTCAGTTACAAAATTCTGAATCAAGTGTTTGCAGTCATATCCTGTTCTGTCCGAAACTGTGTTGCGCCTTCTTCGTCCTTTTCCAACTACTTATCTTTGCGAAACAGGGTTTTCCAGCTTGCTGGTTATCAAGTCTAAATACAGAAGTAGACTTGTTGTGGAAGATGATCTTCGTTGTGCTCTCGCAAAGACTGTCCCGAGAATGTCTGATCTTGTGAGAAAGAAGCAACCTCAACCTTCACATTAATTGACTTTGGCTTTCTTACGTATTTGTAATTAGAAATAAATACGAATACCTTGTATGTAATGTATGACATGTATGTAATTGTAATCATTGTTGCATATTGTGGTTTTTTTTATTACTAACTACGTCACTACGAGAACGATGTCTGTGCTTTAATTACGTAAATTTTTTTAAAAATGAGAATACAATGTCATTCTGCATATGAGATATAATTAAGTATATTATAACAATAGCAAAATTACAGCTATGAGGTAAATACTAAAAAAGTTGGACGGCGGGGGTCGCCACAGCACGAGTAATTTATTAAAAGGGTCGCGACACAAAAAAGGTTGAGAACCGCTGATATATATGATGATTATACAGAGTTTTCTTTAACTTATTTGGTGAAATAATAGGAAAACATATTCACTACAACGTCATGTGTTCACTGTTATACCGAGTTCAGCTGCCATGATATTGTCAAGTTTATTCAGACGTGTTATCTTACTATAACTTAACAACATTAAGCAAGTTATGGGAATAACAAGTGTACATCAACCAAGTTATGGGAATAACAAGTGTACATCAACCAAGTTATGGGAATAACAAGTGTACATCAACCAAGTTATGGGAATAACAAGTGTACATCAACCAAGTTATGGGAATAACAAGTGTACATCAACCAAGTTATGGGAATAACAAGTGTACATCAACCAAGTTATGGGAATAACAAGTGTACATCAACCAAGTTATGGGAATAACAAGTGTATATCAACCAAGTTATGGGAATAACAACTGTACATCAACCAAGTTATGGGAATAACAAGTGTACATCAACCAAGTTCTTGGAGTAACAAGTGTACATCAACCAAGTTATGGAATAACAAGTGTACATCAACCAAGTTATGGGAATAACAAGTGTACATCAATCCAAGTTATGGGATTAACAAGAGTACATCAACCAAGTTATGGGAATAAAAAGTGTACATCAACCAAGTTATGGGAATAACAAGTGTACATCATCCAAGTTCTTGGAATAACAAGTGTACATCAACCAAGTTATGGGATTAACAAGAGTACATCAACCAAATTATGGAAATAACAAGTGTACATCAACCAAGTTATGGGAATAACAAGTGTACATCATCCAAGTTCTTGGAATAACAAGTGTACATCAACCAAGTTATGGGAATAACAAGTGTACATCAACCAAGTTATGGGAATAACAAGTGTACATCAACCAAGTTATGTGAATAACAAGTGCACATCAACCAAGTTATGGGAATAACAAGTGTACATCAACCAAGTTATGGGAATAACAAGAGTACATCAACCAAATTATGGGAATAACAAGTGTACATCAACCAAGTTATGAAATAACAAGTGTACATCAACCAAGTTATGGGAATAATAAGTGTACATCAACCAAGTTATGGGAATAACAAGCGAACATCAACCAAGTTATGGGAATAACAAGTGTACATCAACCAAGTTATGGGACTAACAAGTGTACATCAACCAAGTTATGAGAATAACAAGTGTACATCAACCAAGTTATGGGAATAACAAGTGTACATCAACCAAGTTATGGAATAACAAGTGTACATCAACCAGGTTATGGGAATAACAAGTGGACATCAACCAAGTTATGGGAATAACAAGTGTACATCAACCAAGTTATGGGAATAACAAGTGTACATCAACCAAGTTATGGGAATAACAAGTGTACATCAACCAAGGTATGAGAATAACAAGTGTACATCAACCAAGTTATGAGAATAACAAGTGTACATCAACCAAGTTATGGGAATAACAAGTGTACATCAACCAAGTAATGGGAATAACAAGAGTTCCTCTATGCTCAAATCGAGAAACTCGGCCCTCCTTAAACAAAACAATTGGATTTCTCGCCACTCTCAGCCTAATGAAATAATTTGTCGCTCCAATGTAATCGAAAACGTTTAATACGCTGGAATCGATTCCCGGTCAGCCCTTTTCGTCAGGTCCGAGGCGTGCCTTGCTCGGACAAAGTGTTCATCATTGACATCATGAGCTGCCGATCGTATGCAAATGGCCTGGGTCATTAGGGGATGGCTTGACTTGGATTAGTGGTCGGGTTACGTAGTGATGTCTGCAGAGTTTGTCCATGGAAGGCTGGGGTCTTAACAATATTGACAGCCAGTGTACGGCACCACACAAACTCATACGGCACCGTTACACATGGCACAACACAACACCCCACAACACCATACAACACCATATGGCACCATTACACAGGGCACCACACAACACCACAAGGCACCACACAACACACATGGCACCACACAACACCACATGGCACCACACAACACCACATGGCACCACACAACACAACACAACACTACACAACACCACATGGCACCACACAACACCACATGGCACCACACAACACCACACAATACCACACAACACCACACAACACCACATGGCACCACACAACACCACACAACACCACATGGGACCACACAACACCACATGGCCCCACATAACACCACATGGCAACACACAACACCACACAACACCACATGGCACCACACAACACCACATGGCACCACACAACACCACACAACACCACATGGCACCACACATCACCACACAACACCACACAACACAACCACACGGCACCATTACACATGGCACCACCCAACACCACACAACACCACACAACACCACACAACACCACACGGCCCCACACAACACCACACAACATCACACAACACAACCACACCGCACCACACAACACCACACAACACAACCACACGGCACCATTACACATGGCACCATACAACACCACACAACACCACACGGCACAACCACAAGGCACCACACAACACAACCACATGGCTCCACACAACACAACCACACGGCACCACACAACAGTACGCGGCACCACACAATACCACACGGCACAATTTAACAAGTACCACTGACGCGGCACCACACACCACACATCATAATTACACACGGCACCACACAACACACACGGCACCACAAAGGAGAACATGGCACCATTACACATGACACCATTACACAACATGGCACCATTACACAAGGTGGAACAAAGGTGGAAAAGTGAGGTACAGATGATTGGTTGCGAGTCGGACATGGGGACGACCTGGAAGTGATCGATAATTGGCGTTATCGAGAATTAGGCGTGGTCTAAAGTTGAAAATGGTTGAGATTTGGGCGTGGTCATTAATTAGGCATGTTCGAAAGTTTGGAGTGGTCAAATTTGGGCTAGGTTGAGAGTTGGTCATGGTCTACAGTTGGGCGTGGTTCAGAGTTGGGCGTGGTTGAGAGTTGGGCGTGGTCAAGAGTTAGGTGTGGTTGAGAGTTGGGCGTGATCGAGAGTTGGGTGTGGTCGAGAGTTGGACGTGGTCAAAATGTGGGCGTGGTCAAGAGTTTTACGAGCTTTTGCATTTTACACATTTAAGACTTGAGCGTTATTCCGCGGGGCGCATTGGAGTTTGGCTTTAATGAGTGGAAATGGGTGGAACAGGCGCGTCCATCACTATCGAGATTGTTGATTGAGTGATTAGTTATAACCAAAGAAATGTTGCGATTGTACTGCTACAGCTTGCAACATTGCTAACGAGGCCCGCCTTTATACCCATAAATTAAGTAATTCCATTGACTCAACGTGACAACATACAAGTCCAAGTTGTTTACGGTGGCATGAACGGTCTGCTCAGATCGATACGTCAAGTAAACACAAAAAATCATGACAACATCTCAACAAAGATAAACAAATAAAGAAGTTGCAAGCACTGGCAAGGTCGTGGATTATTCTTTTTCTCCTCATTCTTGCAAAGCTTTTTTTTTGGGGGGGGGAGGAGGAGGCTGTTAAAAAAACATGAGTAATAAATATTAATTAACTGGGACGACAAGAATGAGAGTCAAAGACAATAAAGCTCCGCCCTTGCCTAAGAACAAGCAGCGTGAAAACGTCACAGCACACCTGGCCCCGCCATGGATGCCACGGACTCTCAATGCTAGCGGAGGAAATCTCTTTAATTGGTTTCTTATTACGCCATAGGCCATTGTATTCGTCAACCTGTTCACGTGATTTTTACTCGTCTGTTCCCCATTCTCGTCACCCTTCACGCCTCACAATAAGCTGTTCACGCAGCGCCATCAATTGACGGTAGATTGCTTCTCGTGGACAATTTTTCTTTGGCTTCTTAATGAAGAGAAAAGGAAGTGAAACCGAAGCGAGGCCGAAAGATGGAAAAGCGGGAAAAAAATATTCTATGAATGCCTTTGAGAGGTGGGGGGGGGGATGGGGATAGATTGGCCATATTTCTGTCCTGGTCATGTCCCGACAGTCCGAAGAGAGGGGTGAGGGGTGGAGGGGGAAGATTCGGACGAGAAAACATTTCTTTGAGGAATCCCACGGTGATTCCCCCTTTATGCCTCGAGTTTCCGTTTGTTTTATAGATTTTCATGGACTCGGTTCTGTCCCCTTTTTCCTCTTGCGTGTTTGTTCAGTTGATAATGAGAACTGGTACCCAATGAGACAGTACAGAAGGCAACTTTACCGAAATGGACGAAACTGAATGGGCATGACCGAATGGAACATTAATGAAAGAGACAATACTGATTGGGATATTACTGAATAGATCATTACTGATTGGGATATTACTGAATAGATCATTACTGATTGGGATATTACTGAATAGATCATTACTGATTGGGATATTACTGAATATATCATTACTGATTGGGATATTACTGAATAGATCATTACTGATTGGGATATTACTGAATAGATCATTACTGATTGGGATATTACTGAATAGATCATTACTGATTGGGATATTACTGAATAGATCATTACTGATTGGGATATTACTGATAGAACGCTACTGATTGGGATATTACTGAATAGAACACTACCGATTGGGATATTACTGAATAGATCATTACTGATTGGGATATTACTGAATATATCATTACTGATTGGGATATTACTGAATAGAACTCTATTAGCTGGGATACACAAATGTATTTGTAAATGAATTTTTTGTATTTTTGAATTGATTATAATCAATGCTCTTGACACCATGAACGTAAATAGGGTTGGGCTGGGGTAAGGTGATGTTGACATAAAGGAATAAACAACCCGAAACAAATGTTGCACTAAAAATACTGTCGTTACTGACTGGTGAACCCAAGTAGTTTATGAAATTAAAAACACAGGACAGAAGAGGCGATTGATAAGTTGAATAACTGATTCATTCAAAGATGGTTGCATAACCACACATGATGTTTCAAATTTGACATAAACAAAGACATTTACATATGCTGTCACATAATACAGTTATTTGTGTTTGTGAGCGGTTTCGGATGGAGTATAAAATATAAAACTCTAATTTGTTTGAGTTCAATCAGAAAGTTTGATAAGTTTCTTCTACATGACGTCCAGGCCAAATTTAGAAAATAATGTCTGAATATTCGTTAAAAGTAATATTATATATAGATATGTATTTTAGACCAAATATAATATATTTATAACTTTATTTAGAGCTGGCGTCCGCTGCGTTCTTCGCGGTTCCTTTTGCTAATCCGTACTGGCGCTCCTGGCCCTAAACCGGCACCGCTCGTTGGCGTTGCTAGTAAAATTGAGGGGGACGAACCGGTCGCTTCGGATTTACCCGACTCTCAACGGGTACTTTGGTTTTCATCATCGACATTGCATTTAAGATGCTTTGTCTAAGATCCGTACAGCGACTGTAATCATATGTGACTAGCACCTAACACCTAAATATCGGACTTTGGCATTGCCTGCCGGGAGTTGTTGGTTTCAGGCCGCCGAGTCACGGTCAGGTCCGTGCCCCACGACCCTACTCATCCGCCGAGCCCCGTAGAGGCCACCCCGACGAAATCTTATCAATACAGACGCTCCTTCTATGCAGAAGATAATTGCGTCCACAGACCATGACAGATGATCTGTTGGCAAGTGATGCAGCGTTCACAGGCCACGGCTTTGTGGGTTCCACGCATTACCCAGCCGTCTAACTAGTGTTAGGTACCCATTCGGAGCTTGGGACTCAGGGACGCCCGGGAACAAATCCTTGCCTCGACATGGATTTGAACCCGTGACCATCGGTACGCCAGTCGAGCGCGCTGCCACTCGACCACCGCGTCCCCATAAACCATATAATAATATATTTTTTATTTTAAAAAAAAATAAATTAAAATGTAAAATACAAAATTGTACAACTCGTTTTTTAAAATTACTTTATCAAGATGATTATTAAACAATATAATTTTCAATGTCACGCAATGTCTGTCCGTGACGCTATGCGAGGTAACTCCCGATAAAAAAAAATATAGAGTAAAAATGTTGCATTCAAGATTAACAAAATGTGTTTCTAGCCATAAAATATTGTGACGTGACGTCATTATTTGAGCTTTTATTAATGTGTGAAGGGAACGAAGTAAAAAGAGCCATGTTTTATTTGATGTGATTATATATTATTATTTTTTTTGTATTAAATGTCCGTTTTTGTGTATGTGTCCATGTCAATATTACGTACGTAATTATAAATTTAATTTTCTATATTAATATATAACATTCGTTTTTCGGTTTATGAAATTTACAATTGGTTGTCGTTTGGTTGTCAAGTTTCGATGCGTTTTGAACTACAAAGCCATTATTTATTACTGCAAATGAAATTTGCCAACTTATGCTTCAGTTTAGCGTTTGTTTTTCTTTTATACACTTTGAGATTGCATATTTGATGTTTAAAAATAATAACATATTTAAAAATCGGACTCCTCCCCACAATAGTTTTTTTTATTGTTATTTACATGTAATATTTTAATGCGTCTTAGACTAATTTGGAATAATAAATCTTTGCTTTTAATATAGAACTGGAAGGGGTGCTGACTTGACAATAATGAAAACGTTTATTAGAATTCCTAAAACGTGTATATTAAATTTTATATACGATTACCTGTTGATACTTTAATATTTTCTTTTATCCAGTGATTAACTATTACTTCAAAGGTTTCATGCAAAATAAATAGTTCTTTGTTATTCATATTTGTAAATAGTTACAATTTTTTATTTACATGTTTTTGATAATGTAAAGGTAATAATGTATGGACCAATGGGCGCATAAACTGACAAGTCATAATAGATCTTGAAAAGGTGCTGACTTGACAATAATAAAAACGTTTATGTGAATTACTAACACGTTTATATTAAATTGTAAATATGATTAACAGTTGATAATTTAATCTTTTCTGTTATCCTGTGACAAACTTTGCTTACTACGTTTCATGCAAAATGAATAGTTCTTTGTTATTAACATGTGTAAAAATTACATTTTATTTTTTACATGTTTTGGTAATGTTGTGGTAATAATGTATGGACAAATGGGCGAATAAACTGACAAGTCATAATCATCAATGAAGCTTAAACTGCTTCAAATCACATTGATTCATTATTTATTTTAATGCTCTGTGCTGTATTATTGGTGCACTCATAATTGGTGCGCACCATTCCATGCCGCAAGTTAACGTCCGGCTGACTCCTCAGCAATATTTGTTAATACTTCGAACTTCAAACTTCTTTGCTGAAGTATCACCTTATGCTGTGTGTAATTCACTATGCATTTACTATTATCCCTGATTATATCATTATTATTCATGCAAACTTATATAACGCGAAGCCTAAGCTTGGAGGTTTTCTCATAACACATATATTCGTATGTATAGATCAAAATATATACTCTGCTATGTCCGTTCGTAACGCTAGATTTTAGAAAGCGCACCTCTAAAAAAATTAGCCTTGAAAAAAAAATGAAAAAAAAGAAAAAAAAACCCCACCATTTTCAAACGTCCGCATAAAATTGTTCAATATGGAAAAGAGATTTAACTTTTCTCTCTTGGTCTCTACATTTTCTGATTATTTACTATGCGGCTTTCAAGCAAAAGGGACAATTACAAAAACTCAAAAATATCCATTTATAAAACTTATGTCATTTTTTGACGGGTAATACACTAGTTTTTAAATAAATGAAAACAGTATCTCAGCAACTATTTGGTCTTATTGCATCATTTCATGAGAAGCCGTGTTTAAACTTCATTTCTCCAACTCGCGACTATAGCAGGTAAACGCACCTCAGATCAAATACACTTAGATAAAAATAGTTTTCTTTTGTTTGGCCTACGTCGATATCTCAATTTACAGTTTTACAAAATATCTAACGAAAATTTATGTTCCCATCCAGATAATTACATTGAATTATTATATTATTAACTCTTTTTCTTTCTTTTTCAAACATTTTTTAATTTAAGCTATCATTTTGATAGCTTAAATTTAAAATTGTTTGAAAATTGTGGGGGAAAAAATGGAAATAAAAAAAGAAAAAAGAAGAGTAGAAAATAAAATATACTTTATTTTAATTATAAGTTAAAGAAGAAAACTATTTTTACAATGTATGGGGGAAAAAGGGGGGGGGGTTCGGGACAAATAGTCTAAACAGAATCTAAATTTAGAAAGGAAATCCGTTAATAAAAACTTGAGACTAAAATTATCCTCATGGCCACGCGGCGACAGGGTGAGTTCCTCTATGACACGAAGCGTGACACTGGCGTGGGTAGCGCCCCTTTAATGCGCGTGCGAGGATGTCCTTAGGACGCCTGGTTGACACCGAAGTTTCTCTCGCCAGGAATAAATAGTGGCACAAACTAACCGAACCCCGCGGTCATCTTTCAGTGCGCATGCGCGCAGTCCTTGAATGGTTTACAACTTTCTTAATAGAAAGATATAATTAATTTTAATGAATTTTTTGGTCAATGGGTTCATTTTATTCAAGTCCATTCACAATTTACTAAGGTTGTCTTTTCATAGCCATACCATATTTTAAAAAGCACTTTTAAAACTTATTCAATAAAGCAAATTAATTTTTAAAAAAACAACAAAAAAAAACCAATGTATTTTTTTGAAAATTAATTTATTATTAATATTATTGTTTTAAAAATTATTTATATCGGACCCGTCGACAAGGGCTGGCCAGATTTGATTCAAAAGTATTAGGGCTGGTACTGATTATTATTTTTTTTTGGTTCTTTTAATCGGGGGGGGAGATAGACTTAATCAATTAATCGATTAATTTCTATTAATTATATTTTTATAACGCATAATATATAGATTCCGTTAAGTTGCGATTCATTTTTTCGTGAAATCGGTTCATCATCATCATCATCAGTCCCGTGACCGTTGCGGTCGTTGGGGGGGAGCGCATGGACACATCGATATTTAACGATCTCCACATTTGCCTATTTTGAGCGGCGGCAAATAATTCATGCAATTTCATCCCTGTCCATTCCTTTATGTTGTCCAGCCAGCTTTTCCGCTGTCGATCTCTTCCCCGGCCCCCTTCTACATTTCCTTGAAGGATGATTTTTGTCAGGGTATCATGTCGCAGTACATGACCAAACCATGCCATCTTACGTCTCTTAATTGTTGTTATAATGGTTTCTTGATGACCCGCAACAGGGTTTATTCTGTCCCAGGCATATTCATTGGTCTTGTGTGCTAAATAGGAAATGTGGAGAATTTTCCTCATGCATTTGTTTTCAAATGCCTGCAGCTTGCTTTCAGTGGCTGCCATTAGTGTCCAGGTCTCACATCCATAAAGGACAATGGTTTTAACGAGAGCTCTGTAAAGCCTGAGCTTTGTTGGCAAGCTAATGTTTTTGCTGCACCATATTTTGGATAACCTCATCATTGCTGCCATTGCCGACCCAATTCTAGCTCGCATTTCAGCTTCACGTATACGATCTCTAGATATAATGGCTCCTAGATATGTACCTCCTCCAGCGAAATCGGTTAAGTCGCGGTAATTCCATGACCCCCAAATTTTGTGACGTAACACATGCAGTAAATTCATTCTGCTATGCAAGAAATAAGGAAGAAAAAGCTTTTTGTTTACTTATGCACGTCTAAATAAATAATAATAATACGAGGGGAAAGTATGTAAGTAACAAAAAATGTAAGTTATTAATAAATTGGGGGGAAAAGTATTTTAAATATTTATTTAAATTTTAATGGAATTTTAGTGGATCAAATTAATTTTATTCTTTTTATTTTTTTTAACGATTAATCGATTACATAATCGTTAAACTCGCAGCCCCTACAAAGTATTAAGTGTTTTCGATAACATCGGAGCGACAAAAGGAATGATATTGTTTACCAACATGAGTAGAAAGTGGCTATACCCAATTCAGTTATGTGCTTTTAAATTATGTGCTGTTATGTTATATTATGAGCTGTTATGTTATGTTAAATTAAACATATTTATTTCTATAATTTGTCAATTTTTCATACAAAATTTAGTAATTTTTTTTATCACGGAATAAAATATTTCAAATGGCTTTAAATGACATACTATTGTCCCCCCGTCCTCCCCCCCTCACAAAATATTAATCCTATAAATTAAAAAACAAACAAACAAACAGACAACACCAATCATATAATTATAGAGACTTCACGTCGGTCTCAATGTATGTCTTCTTTTTAAAAATGATCTCAATCTGGCCCACACAGAATTACTTCGTTTCAAAAAGTTTGGACATAACTGTTTTGTCGGTCAACGTTTATTTATTACTGGGGCGCAGTTCATTCTTAAAACATTTTACTTTTAATATTTAAAGCCCCCGAAAAAGTAGGAAAATTAAAAATGAACATTAAATTAGGACTTACTTTTTTTTTAACTTAAAAAAAATAATTCTTCCTAATACTGACTTTCCAAGAGGCTGATTAAAAAAAACTTTATTTCTCCCCCCCCCCTCCACCTTTACATTCTAATTTTTCAATGACTTCCCAATAATATATCCCCCTTCCCCCTTTTTGAAGTTCTATTGTTTTAAAGTGGATTGTCTACATAAAATCTCCTTACAAAACAGTTGATCCGGGATCTCTTTAACCAAACCTCTCTGCTAGACTCTACAGCCATTGGCAACACGGTTATCGAAACACAGCCGCCCTATAAACGAACTGTGAATATCTGGCGCCGAACCGGCCCTCTTGTTAAAGCCCTCGAGTCAGCTCGACTTGAAAACTAGCCCAGCCCTACTCGTGTGAATTTGTGTCTCTAGACCAGCGGTTCTCCCGTTCTTTTTTTTTAAATGAGAAACATAGCTTTTTTTCTCTCTCCCCGATGAAAAAGATAATACATGTAATAGCAATAATGCTTCCAGTATACAATAGTGATTTGGAGTTTGTGTGATTGTTCGATTATTCTAAAATGTAAGAAAAATAAAGATACACAAACAATTTGCATCTTGTATTTAATTTTAAAGTTTTATTGCCGTCCAAATCTGTATAATAGGAAAGTGTAAGAAGTGGCTCAACATTGATGATAAAAGTTTGAACAAAATTGAATGCATATTCCAGCGTTACAAGTTTCTATCTAAACTCTAAAAAGCTCAGCTACAACTAAACTCATGACTTTTGTGAGCGGCTACAACTAAACTCCTGACTTTTGTGAGCGGCTACCACAACTAAACTCATGACTTTGTGAGCGGCTACAACTAAACTCCTGACTTTTGTGAGCGGCTACAACAACTAAACTCATGACTTTTGTGAGTGGCTACAACAACTAAACTCATGACTTTTGTGAGCGGCTACAACAACTAAATTCATGACTTTGTGAGCGGCTACAACAACTAAACTCATGACTTTGTGAGCGGCTACAACTAAACTCATGACTTTTGTGAGCGGCTACAACTAAACTCATGACTTTTGTGAGCGGCTACAACTAAACTCCTGACTTTTGTGAGCGGCTACAACTAAACTCCTGACTTTTGTGAGCGGCTACAACTAAACTCATGACTTTGTGAGCGGCTACAACAACTAAACTCCTGACTTTGTGAGCGGCTACAACAAATAAACTCCTGACTTTGTGAGCGGCTACAACTAAACTCATGACTTTGTGAGCGGCTACAACAACTAAACTCATGACTTTGTGAGCGGCTACAACAACTAAACTCCTGACTTTGTGAGCGGCTACAACTAAACTAGACTTTGGACGCTACAACTAAACTCATGACTTTGTGAGCGGCTACAACAACTAAACTCCTGACTTTGTTAGCGGCTACAACTAAACTCATGACTTTGTGAGCGGCTACAACAACTAAACTCATGACTTTGTGAGCGGCTACAACAACTAAACTCCTGACTTTGTGAGCGGCTACAACTAAACTCCTGACTTTTGCGAGCGGCTACAACATTAATTCATGACTTTAAAATCTTTGAGCTATTCGGCGAGTACTAAAACTGTAGTTTCAAGTTAATGATAAATTAACAATCTTAAAAAATACAGAAGAAATCTGTTAATCAAATAATGGGGTCTTCATATAACAATTTGAGACATTTTCTCAAAGCCCTTTGCCTCTAAGTCAGTCCTTTGCTATTGATTTCTTCCCCTCTTCGCGTCTAACTCCCAACCCGTTTATTCCTTCCAGTGTTTTTCATCGCACGCGCATTCAAGCGCCATTTTCCCCCATTCACCGCGGACTGCTCGCGTGGCACATCGCGTGACACTTTGCGTCCCTGACTAGCAGACGACACCATAAAATGTCGCTCCTTTTGTGCCGATTGTACCGCCCGGCCTCTAACGGTACTCGGGGTTCAGTGTTGGACATAATGACTAAACAGTGTCATAGTCGTCATCAAATTAATTTTGGCGTGGGTGGGAGGGTGGCGGGCTGGGGGTGGGGACTCATGTTAATGAGATGAGATTTAACAAACGTAGAAGAATAAATTCTTTATTCAATGAACTCTTTCACTGTGTGGAAATATAAATTCAATCAGGAATGAAATTTCCATGTTGTTTTTTTCCCCTGTCGTTTTTGGTCATTGACCAAATTTTCTATTTTGTAAATTGACCACGAACATAGTTTTGATAGTTAAGTTTTGATAGTTTTAATAGTCTTGATAGTTTGATAGCTTTGATAGGATTTTCTATTTCGTAAATTGACCAGTGTAAATAGTTTTGATAATTTTGACAGTTGGAGCTTCTGGTTGAAGATTTTGACTAATTATTGTTGCCACCCCATTAAAAAAAAAGGTTTATTTTTAAAAAAAAATTGACGTCGTTCGTCATAATTTAAATAGAAATGAAATGATTTTGTTTCGTTTACTTGTGACAATAGTAATTTTTTTGTAGTCACTTCCTTATTCAGTCACCATTTGAGGATGTTATCAGAATAAATGTTATGCATGTACTTATAACATTATAACGATGTTAACAGTGACATCCAGTTAAGACACATATATTTGGAGCATCTCATAGAACAGTGGTTCCAAACCTTTTTTAGGTGGTGACCCCATTTTATAAAAGCCAAGTGACCCGCGACGCCCATGAAATTTAAATGTCATTTTCAATAAAGCTTTTACAGAATATAGCAAATTTGCATTATAGTGAATATATTTAGTCGGCAGTTGCTGACCCCCAGTAAACCCGTCGCGACTCCCAAGCTGGGGGTTGCGACTGACAAGCTGGGAACCGCAGTCCTAGAATCTAAGCGTGGTTATCTCCGTTAAAGACGTTCCTTGATTTATTTGACCTCGCATACGGAGAGAATAGAAAAGTTGATAATAAAACCACATGAACTTCTACGGCTACACTGGTCAAACGAGTTGCACGTAGCAACTTTAGCCATAAATCTTAGGCTAAATAATAAAAAAATTTCTTCCATAGCGGATTTAATCCCTAGAAGTTCCACGACTCCTTCGATAATATTTGCCAGGATTTTGGGACACTCAACCCGAATTAAACCTCGAAAATAATTACGTTCGTGTGTAATTAGAGTTTGTAGTCTAAGTTTGTAGTCTAAGTTTGTAGTCTAAGTTTGTAGTCTAAGTTTGTAGTCTGTGTTTTTTTCTGAGGTTTTAGTCTGAGTTTGTAGTGTGAGTTTGTTTAGTCTGAGTTTTAGTCTAAGTTTGGTTAAATAAGAAGCCAATGTCTTTACTGACATTATTATTGTTCAAATTGTTATATAAAAATCAAAGTAGAAAAATTCATGCTTTAATTCCCCCGCCCCTCAATTTTTTGAAAAAAGAGCAAATGATTTCTGTCAATTGATTGATTATATTTAGCTTCAAAATTTGTCTGTTTGTCCGAGTCAACTCTTGTATTTGAAGTTTTACATACTTTCCCTCAATAAACAGGCTTGAAATTGTGCACACCTTCATATGTTCAGTGAACATGGGTGTATGTGGTGACAATGGATGCGTATGTGGTACAAGGGGTGTCTGTGTGTTAACAGTGCTACATGTATCATGATTTGATTTTATTTTTTTTTAAATTTGTATTTGGCTGAATACGAACTACAAACTTGTCAATTAATCATTTACAATAAAAATAATAATTTTAAAAAAAAACCATCAGAACAAAGTTTTTGACTATTAATCCTTTATATATGAGACATAACTAAAAGTATTGATTATTTTCAATATAATACGCACCGCGCGACAGACTAACATAAACATTTACAGATCGGGAAAATGTTATAAAAGTATGTACAAAATATACTCACGCGCGACATACTAGCATAAACATTTACAGATCGGGAAAATGTTATAAAAGTATGTACAAAATAATACTCACCGCGCGACATACTAGCATAAACATTTACAGATCGGGAAAATGTTATAAAAGTATGTACAAAATAATACTCACCGCGCGACATACTAGCATGAACAGTTACTTGCTACATGGAAATACATAGAGATAATCTAACAATTTATTAATTTAATTACAGTGCATTCGATCGATGTAAAATTTTTGTAGATCATTTTTATCGTCGCCACGAGTCTGTCCGAAAATTTCAGCTCGATAGAATACCGGGAAGTGGGTTAAAAATCGATCCAAAGTTTTTGCGACAAGCAGACGCTAAGGCTAAGAGTTAATTTAAAGGATTTAAAAGGGGAAAAAATATTGAATGAATGAAATAATTTAATTAAAAAATCATGATTCCCCCTATCATGTTTGCCACCATCATGAGTGCCACCATCGTTAGTCCCACTATCATAAGTTCCTCCATCACGTACCATTCAAACCGATAACGTCAGCAGTATTAGTATTAGATCTCTTTATTTATTTGGTGAGTTCAGCCAACCACCTTCAACAAAAGTTTTTGTCCATGCAACACGTCTGGCCATTGGCCCAACCAATTAAGATCCTCATGTTTTTGTCCATGCAACACGTCTGGCCATTGGCCCAACCAATTAAGATCCTCATGTTTTTGTCCATGCAACACGTCTGGCCATTGGCCCAACCAATTAAGATCCTCATGTTTTTGTCCATGCAACACGTCTGGCCATTGGCCCAACCAATTAAGATCCTCATGTTTTTGTCCATGCAACACGTCTGGCCATTGGCCCAACCAATTAAGATCCTCATGTTTTTGTCCATGCAACACGTCTGGCCATTGGCCCAACCAATTAAGATCCTCATGTTTTTGTCCATGCAACACGTCTGGCCATTGGCCCAACCAATTAAGATCCTCATGTTTTTGTCCATGCAACACGTCTGGCCATTGGCCCAACCAATTAAGATCCTCATGTTTTTGTCCATGCAACACGTCTGGCCATTGGCCCAACCAATTAAGATCCTCGCTTCAATTCTGAAGGAAGTCGGTTCTATTCATGGAATGAACAAAATTTAAAAATAATTTTGTAAAAACGTGAATGTGCTTGATGTGTAAAATTCACCAGTTTGAGGCAAACTTTCGACTGTTCGTAAGAAAGAAAAAAAGAACTTTTAATTTTAAGAACTAGATAGACTCAGATAGATCTACTTTGAGACATGATAATTATATTTTCATTTTTGCTGTACATTTTACAATTTTCAATTAAACATTAATCTCTCTTAATTAATTTTTTAATAAATATATATAAAAAATAGTTCAAAACCAACAACAATTCGACAATAAATTTATTTAAAATTTCTTTCTCGCCAGGAGACCCGTTAAATTATATATTCATGGCTACCTCTCATTTCCCCAATCTTTCAGGACCTAGCTATCCCGTTAGTGTCACCGTGGCGCGTGCCGCCAGGGGTCATGCCTTGTGTCACGCCAAGTGACACCACGGCGTGCAAGCTCGTGTCAGGCCTGTCCACAAACAAAGTTCCCACGCTCACACGCCACCTAGCGGACACCTGCGAGTCGAGAGTGAGCAATCACACCTCAGCAAAATCTGACCAATTTTCTTTTTATATATCATGATCAAAATACTTTTCAGCGAGCATTTACACATATATTTACATTAGAGTCTGAAGAAACAAGAAAAATTAAAATTCACAAAGGCTTCCACTGAAATTTGTTAATAGAAAACCTTTTAAGGCAACTGCACGTGTTTATCAATGAAAACTTGAACCCAAAGGGGGATAAGCCACTTCCATGATAATGAATGGCCGCGCGTGACAACAACAAAGAACATCTGCGATCGCCTCTCCCTTGAACCAATAGGGAGAAGCCATCGATCGACCGTTACCAAGCACGCGGCGGGCGTGCGCCAATCAGAGGCCATTATCGATCGACGGTTTCCCTACACGCGGCGGGCGTGCGCCAATCAGCTGCCGTGGGGCGGTGTCAGAGTTGAGGTTTTATTTTGGACCGTCCGACTGTCGTGTGCTCACTCCAACTCGGAACGTGGATCAGGAAAGACCTAGCATCCGGACGGACGGCGCCCTATCGAACATTATTTGTGCAATCAAAACGACTTGCAGCGCTTCCTTGTACACGCTTCCTTCAGTTTGCATCTTCCGTTTAGGAAAAAAAAAGAGTTGATAATGAAGAGGAGCCTAAGTGAGAGCGACTCCGACGATGGATTTGATGAGCGACTCAAGTCGGGGTGAGTGGACTTGTTTATTTTCCCTGCACTACTTATCCACGTGCTCAACCAGTGCGGTTGGATAACCACATGTGGCAACCCAGTCATTACGGGATTACGCTTAGCCTATTAGCCGTGCACTGTGGTTGAAACAATGAATTGAGGCTGGTTAATATGGTCGATCTTTTATACGTCATTAGTTTTTTTTATTTTCCTCGATTGATACAACGTGTTAGTCGGATTAAGAATTTCGTAGCGCATTTAATACAGGAAATCTTTTTCGAGCGTGAGCTATGTTATTTAAATATGTGAGATTTAACCTTCTACAATGTGATAGTGATGGCTCGTGAATCAGTGATGGTTCGTGTATAACTTAGTATTATAGTGATGGTTCGTGTATAACTTAGTATTATAGTGATGGTTCGTGTATAACTTATTATTAGTGAATTTAGTGATGGTTCGTGTATAACTTAGTTTTAGTGATGGCTCGTGAATCAGTGATGGTTCGTGTATAACTTAGTATTAGTGATGGTTCGTGTATAACTTAGTATTAGTGATGGTTCATGTATAACTTAGTTTTAGTGATGGTTCGTGTGTAACTTAGTATTAGTGATGGATCGTGGATAAGTGATTGCTCGTGTATAAATGATGGCTCGTCACATTAATAAATGTGGTGGGTGCGGTAAGTAGTTTAGTCCTTTCAAGTGTTCTTCCTGATACAGAAACGATTTAAAGAAATTTTATCAATCGGTTGGACTACAAATGATTGGGTTAAACTGCAATGGACTTGGTTTAACTGCAATGGACTAGCTATGTGTCGACAAATGTTGAACAAAAATTTGTTTAAAATCACGAAAGTTTGGAAACACTCTTCGAATTTTTATTTTAGAAACAAAACAATGGAAAATGGCTTAGGGCTTGATTTCATTTTTATAGCAACAAACCATTCATCCATTTATATCGTGAGTGAATTATATACCTGTATTATATAGATCTTATAATGGAAGCTTTGTGTGTGTGAGTGTATGTGTAATTTTTATCAAAGCGCTTTACTTTGCTCTTGCAGAATAGTCCTATGACAAAATTATTACACATTACTGCACATTGTTACTACGCAACATTACTGAATTTACTGCACAACATTACTGATATTTGACCGATTACCCGAATGAACTATTAATCTCTTGGCAGCATCTCAATAACTAAACATTTTTGCTGTTTAATTTCAAAAGATATCTCGTTTGAGTCGGACGTTAAAAAAAACAACTTACAAACAAAACCATAAACAAACAAAATGAGTCTATTTGAAAAACTTAAAGGTTATATATCATACATCAAACTCGATTTTAGATCAACAGTCAACACGCGATAACAGAGGTCAGATAAAGATAACAACAGCGATTAATACATTTTCTGCGCAGCCGTGCCAACATTATGCAACTATTCTAACAAGAAATTTGTCTTAAGTTAAAATTGTATATAGTATATATGTTGTGCAGCTTCAACAATGTTCTATACCATACATACCGCTAGCACCTAAGTGATCCATAAGTAGCCGACGATGACTTAATTATATGTCCTGATTTTTTGTGTGTAATGCAGCTTTCTATATTAAAAACTCGCGTTTAATAATTGTCACAAACCCCGTTTTGCCACCTTTTTTAACAACTAAATGTTAAAACAATTAAATGGAAGAATCAATGAATCAAAGACATGACACCAAAATACACACACAAATTAGGGTGTTCAATTTACAAGTTATTTCTACAAGGCAAAATGTTATTGGACGTTCTCTTTGTTTTGAGATTTAGTACGCTCGTGCTAGTGAATCTCTGCGCCATAGTCCATTACTTTCATTGGCTTTCATTTTCAGTGTGTTTGAGTTGATTGAATTGTTGTATTTTGTATCATCACCACACAAATAAACGTAAATAAATAATTGAAATAACCGATTATAAAGTGTCCATTTATTGTGAGGACATTGTGAAATGATTATTTTTTGGGGGGTGTCTATGGACTACCCCGGGCATCAATTTCAAAATGGCGTCTGCCTCACCAAGAGTTCAGTTCCGCTCGTTGACTAGTTTAATGCCGATATTTTAATATATTTATATATATTTGTGATTAAATAAAGTGATAGCTTCACTGGGAATATATTTATTTGCATATGGTTGTATCTACAAGAGCAAATGGAAGAGTTGGAATATTAGTTGGACATCGGTCTGACAAGGGGAGGTCAGCGGAGGCGAAGGGAGAAGTTGTCAGACTTGATGACATCACGGGACATTGAGCCAATCAAACATGGCGGCTCTTATCCATTGTTCGCCACCGGCCATGACGATGTTGTTTGTACATAACAACATGGGTGTCTACACCAACAAAGACCTGTCAGTGGCTATAGTAACAAAGACCTATCAGTGTCTACAATAGCAAAGACCTATCAGTGTCTACAATAGCAAAGACCTATCAGTGTCTACAGTAACAAAGACTTACCAGTGTCTACAGCAACAAAGACCTATTGGTGTCTACAGCAACAAAGACCTATCAGTGTCTACAGCAACAAAGACTTACCAGTGTCTACAGCAACAAAGACCTATTGGTGTCTACAGCAACAAAGACCTATCAGTGTCTACAGTAACAAAGACTTACCAGTGTCTACAGCAACAAAGACCTATTGGTGTCTACAGCAACAAAGACCTATCAGTGTCTACAGCAACAAAGACCTATTGGTGTCTACAGCAACAAAGACCTATCAGTGTCTACAGCAACAAAGACCTATTGGTGTCTACAGCAACAAAGACCTATTGGTGTCTACAGCAACAAAGACCTATCAGTGTCTACAGCAACAAAGACTTACCAGTGTCTACAGCAACAAAGACCTATTGGTGTCTACAGCAACAAAGACCTATTGGTGTCTACAGCAACAAAGACCTATTGGTGTCTACAGCAACAAAGACCTATTGGTGTCTACAGTAACAAAGACCTATCAGGTGTCGACAGTAACAAAGACCTATCAGTGTCTACAGCAACAAAGACTTACCAGTGTCTACAGCAACAAAGACCTATTGGTGTCTACAGCAACAAAGACCTATTGGTGTCTACAGCAACAAAGACTTACCAGTGTCTACAGCAACAAAGACCTATTGGTGTCTACAGCAACAAAGACCTATCAGTGTCTACAGCAACAAAGACTTACCAGTGTCTACAGCAACAAAGACCTATTGGTGTCTACAGCAACAAAGACCTATTGGTGTCTACAGCAACAAAGACCTATTGGTGTCTACAGCAACAAAGACTTACCAGTGTCTACAGCAACAAAGACCTATTGGTGTCTACAGCAACAAAGACCTATTGGTGTCTACAGCAACAAAGACCTATCAGTGTCTACAGCAACAAAGACTTACCAGTGTCTACAGCAACAAAGACCTATTGGTGTCTACAGCAACAAAGACCTATTGGTGTCTACAGCAACAAAGACCTATCAGTGTCTACAGCAACAAAGACTTACCAGTGTCTACAGCAACAAAGACTTACCAGTGTCTACAGCAACAAAGACTTACCAGTGTCTACAGCAACAAAGACCTATTGGTGTCTACAGCAACAAAGACTTACCAGTGTCTACAGCAACAAAGACTTACCAGTGTCTAAAGCAACAAAGACCTATTGGTGTCTACAGCAACAAAGACCTATCAGTGTCTACAGCAACAAAGACTTACCAGTGTCTACAGCAACAAAGACTTACCAGTGTCTACAGCAACAAAGACTTACCAGTGTCTACAGCAACAAAGACTTACCAGTGTCTACAGCAACAAAGACCTATTGGTGTCTACAGCAACAAAGACTTACCAGTGTCTACAGCAACAAAGACCTATTGGTGTCTACAGCAACAAAGACCTATTGGTGTCTACAGCAACAAAGACCTATCAGTGTCTACAGCAACAAAGACTTACCAGTGTCTACAGCAACAAAGACTTACCAGTGTCTACAGCAACAAAGACTTACCAGTGTCTACAGCAACAAAGACCTATTGGTGTCTACAGCAACAAAGACTTACCAGTGTCTACAGCAACAAAGACCTATTGGTGTCTACAGCAACAAAGACTTACCAGTGTCTACAGCAACAAAGACTTACCAGTGTCTACAGCAACAAAGACCTATTGGTGTCTACAGCAACAAAGACCTATTGGTGTCTACAGCAACAAAGACTTACCAGTGTCTACAGCAACAAAGACCTATTGGTGTCTACAGCAACAAAGACTTACCAGTGTCTACAGCAACAAAGACTTACCAGTGTCTACAGCAACAAAGACTTACCAGTGTCTACAGCAACAAAGACTTACCAGTGTCTACAGCAACAAAGACTTACCAGTGTCTACAGCAACAAAGACTTACCAGTGTCTACAGCAACAAAGACTTACCAGTGTCGACAATAACAAAGACCTATCAGCGTGGACAGTAACGAAGACCTATCAATTTAAACAGGACGATTTCGATACTCTACTCATTACGAGGACAGCTTTAGATTTTGTTAGACAACGTTGCATACCATTTATGAAATCTAATATTTCTATTTGACCATATTAAAATCTGGAGACAGACCAGGAAAAAAAAGTATTGATAAAGTTATGTTTATATTATTCTTTGTGATATAGAAGAGTCTAGATCTTTAAACAAAGAAACGAATCGATGCGGACTTGGCAATAAAAATGTATATTGATTTAGACTATAGACTTGAATATACAAATTATCACCGCAAATATTTTTTAAAGGCTACCAGAAACTAGCTACTCGCTACATGTTAGTGACGTTAAATTCTCAAGAGGAGTGCTCAGAGTAGCAATTCGGATATTCTTTTAGATATTTTTTTTGTATACCATAATTGACGAAGGTTCAAATAATATATTTACCCACTGCTACCGACAAGTTGTTTACTTTTAAAAAAATTTAATAATTCAACATCTATTTTATAAAAGTCGATTTTTATCAATTGTCATTTATTTTTCTCCTCAGCTCCCCATCACAAAGTTGTCAAATCACAGACAGAAAAAAGAGGAGAGGGGTAAGTCTTTCAAGCCATTGAATCTCATTACAACGTATTTTCTACTCTTGTAGCCAATTTTATTTGACAAAATACTTATTTCTCTTATTTCCTCTATTTAAAACTAATGGAAAAAATTTAATGTCATTTCAGATAATTGAGAAGAGACGCCGAGATCGCATCAACACCAGTTTGTCAGAGTTGCGGCGCTTGGTTCCCTCAGCATTCGAAAAGCAGGTAAACGCCGATGTATGTTACTTCCTTTTATCATTTACCGTTGTCGCTTCGACCATTATATCATTGACCCCAACATCATTGACCACTATATTATTGATCATTATATTATTGACCACTATATTGACCACTATATTATTGACCACTATATCATTGACCACTATATTATTGACCACTATATCATTGACCACTATATTATTGACCACTATATCATTGACCACTATTATGACCACTATCTTGACCACTATATCATTGACCATTATATCATTGACCATTATAATATCATTGTCTTCTATATCATTGGCCACTTATTTATCATTAACGATTATAGGTGACGTTAAAAAAAATACAATTAAAATACAATGATGGGATTAGAGAGAGAATCAGATTTTGAGTGGATCTCAAACTTATCCACAATGTATCATGCTCTATGGATCAAATGTGAAATAAACTCAATTAACACATATATTCGTATTCTGATCTATCCAGGGGTCGGCAAAACTTGAAAAGGCCGAGATACTGCAGATGACAGTTGACCACTTGAAAATTTTACACCAAAAAGGTAAATAAAATAATTCACTATATAGTTGTTTTATATTGTGCGTTATTTCTTGTTGTTGTCTATAGCCTTCATAGTCTGTCAGTATATAAAAACAACAATATAACTATCGAAAGACTTTGGGAATTAGAGCTTAATCTCAGTAGTTTCCACTATACCCGTATTTCCCAAAAGTCCCTGTAGCTGTTGTTACAAAGTTCCATTCGTACCTCAAACAGAGAAGATTGTTCACTAGGGAAACATTCGAATGTGTCCTTAGATGCTAAAGAAGAACTTCGTCGTTTACTTTCTCCTTTACAAACTTCAAAGATATGCGCACAATAAAAACAAAATCACTATACTAGTTGATTTAATGTGTGTACGTTCATTAATTTAAGTATATTGTGCACGACTGCTAAGTTGTAGACACATAACTTATATGATATCTTATTTATTATTAACTTATTTTGAAAACACTCTGGCAACAACGACGTTTTCTTTACATGATAAAATATTGCTATTAGATTATTGTACATGTAATTTCCACCATGGGGGCCGTCTATCTGTATGCGTCACCCCAGTCTATTTGTGCCCCGATTTGGCAGCCCTTGCAAATAACGTGTGACCAAACTAACAAAAACTGAGAGCAAATGTTGCCACAGGATGTGACCCTCATAACCAGCATGCCTTAACGCGGCAATGAGCATCCCTCGGGTCCGTTAGTGTGGGATAAATAATATTTGTTACCTGCTCCATATTTTTTGGCACAACAAGATGATACCGTAGATGACACTGGCCGCAGGGTGTCTTTGCAGTGTCGGCGCTGAGTTTTAGAGACAGGCAGCAGAAACGGGGATATTGGTTTGAGAAGTATTTTCCTGGACAGAGTTACGGACGTAAAACCAAATGGTTGCTACAGTTACACACTAAGATTTGCTCACCGCTACCGATGAATATTAATATCAAATATATCAACGCACAATTACTCAAAACAACACTTTATGAATGTAACGCATTCGACAGTTTTTAAAAGCTGATACGCCTTTTAACCGACGGTCGTTTGTTGGCACACAGGAGGATTATACACCAGAGGCGATGATTTGTTGACAGAGGCGTCTTCACCGTTGCTCGGAGCGCGAGGACAAAGCGCGTTGAACGACCGGCCACAAACATTTCGTTTTGATCCGAGCAAACACCGGCATACAGGAGTTGTCCGCGGTGCTTCGACACCTCCATGAGGCTTAAGAATAAAAAATACCCCCCCCCCACAAACTCCAACGCTCAACATATACAATAACAGTGTTCCCACTTAAAAAACAAAACAAACAAACAAACAAAAAACGAGTAAAAAATTTAACTATTGTCTAAAGCTGCATACGTTTGGCTTTTTAAGGGTTCGATTGTGTTTGCATCTGTAAATCTATCTATAAGGACTCCCAAAGTTTCACAACACGGTTGCTTTTAGAATGTCTGGCTTATAGTTATAGGGGATACGCTATTTTACTTTTACACATTTTGTTACATATAAAAATCTTCCAGTAATAACAAATAACACGACATGTCTTTGTGATCTGTGCACGAAACCCTACCAAAGTTTTAACTGTACCTTAAAAAAAAATTATTGGGTGAATGTTGGTCATCTTGGTTATTGTATCATAATTAATGAGTGTTCCACTTTATTTTCAATCTCTAACAGGAATCAACAACTACAACTTTGACCCACACGCAGTCGCTGTCGACTACCGCAGTGTCGGTTTTAGGGAATGTGCAGCAGAAGTCGCGCGATACCTTGTGGCTGTGGAAGGCCTTGACCTACAAGACCCGCTACGCCTTCGTCTGCTGGGTCACCTCCAGTGCTACTCCGCCCAAAGAGAAGCTGCAGCAAAGGCGTCGCTGCAGGGAAATACATGGGGTGGTATGAGCTCTATGGGTGGGATGGGCAGCCATGGCAGCTTCACGCCCACACAGTACGGGGGCTCCACAATGTCTACGCCGATGTCCGGGGTTATCCCAAGCCAACACCATCACCTCAGTCAGTCTGAACACATCCCAATGTCAACTTCCTCCCACCAGGGCGGAGTCATCGGCGGATCATCGGGAATATACTCTGGCGGCTCCTCCTTCGCGGACTCTTCAAGACACGCCCAGTCTGACACGCTGCTGTCTGGCCACATGCGCCTGTCCAGTACGTCTGCTACAGCTGCCACGGCCCCCGTCACCCCAATGAATCACAACTCAGTAGCCCAGTCTCAGATCTCACCTCCGCTTTTTTCAACCCTCCCAAACCTCCACTCTCAGTTTCCAGTCTCCGCCCTGAACATGAACTCTGTGTCGTCGATGATGTCCGCCCAGAATTCTAGCTCCGCCTACCAGAACCACGGACAGAATCAGGGCAACAGCTCCGTCAAGCCTTACCGGCCTTGGGGTGGTGAACTGGCCTACTGACTATATGAATGAGAAATTGACACTAACGAGCGAGAGCCTGTAAATGACATTTCAAAATGGTGTAATAAGTGGAGATTACTCTTCAAAGTCTGAGCCTTGTTTTAAGCCCCACCCCTTTGCTGACACATGCACCGTTGTGCACAGTAAAACAAAAAAAATTATTATCAAAATCGATTTCGACTAAAAACTATTTTGTTCATCATCAAAGCACGACAAATAGGCTCTTCCACGATCAATCAAAGCGATAAGAGACTGAATGCTGTGCGAATAAACAGCTTGTCCCATCTTGCAATTTCAGAGAGGAAAAAAACAACAACAAAAACTCTCGATCGAATAACATAACAATTATGCCAATAACTAATGGAAATGATAAAACGTGTACTTTACGTTCCTTCTTTTTTTTTACATACGCCAACAGCTCGGCTAACCCCAACGTTTTAAATGGCACTTCCTGCACGCGCAACAGATGGGCAGACGTTCAGATGGATTAGATACCATGTTCTTTGGTTGAAAACAAGCACAAAGACCACGCATACAATTAAACAAACATCTATCTTAAAGCATAAAAATCTGCATTTCTCTAATGCCGAAGAGAGGGGAGTTAACGCCAGCGGGGATTTTGTTTGTTGTGGGCGTGGCTTAGCAGTTGTTGCCGTGGAACTATTGGACACCTATTCGTAGCGAGAACGTCATTCATGTGTCCCCAGTTGGTCACCTCATGGTCCGTGGATCACAGCGTGCCGACAAGTGACGTGTTTGAAAGGTTTATGATTATTTGTAAATTACAACTGTGACACGCATCTGTTGCGCACCAAACAAATAATTTCATAGAGCGTTGTTACTTTGTTGTCTGATGCGTTACCAAACCTTTTATATGGTGGTAAGGGGAGGCTAATTGAAAACGTTTTTAAAATTTCACCTTTCGAGGCAGACAGAAGCTGTATGTAACCATACTCCAGGTGTTTCTTTTTTACAATACTATTTACGCACACACCTATCAAGTTCTCATCTCAGTTTTAATTACAATCACTTATTTATCGAACGAGATCCTCAAAAACCCTGCCTTGTGTTGAACTTTTAAATTAAATTTATGCTGCTTGTCTGTATAATTTATGATGCTAGTCTTTATTAAAACTAAAACTAAACATTTACTATGAAATTAATGCGCACGTGACAAGATTCGAGTCCCATGCATAAGGGGTTTGTATACATTTACTACATGTAGCAGACAATTTTTGCATTAAATAACAAAAAACCAATGATTAACCACTTCCTAATCAGCAATAATACTGAGTTTTTACACTGCTATTAACTAGCGACAGATCACCTTTGAAAATCAAACAAGTTCATTTTATCGTTAAATAATTAATAATGACTATGATATTTGACGAGTTTGTTGAAAGCAGCTCAAAGTCATACAATTATATGAGCAACCAATGTGCAATATTAATTTTTTCTTCATCTTATACTTATATATAATCTTCTTATGGAAGTATATAGTCGTGATATGGATTACGATTAATTTGAGGTCCGAGGTGACCTCAAAAAGGTCCACCTTCACGTTATGTCCGTATAACACTGAAGGATTAAACATAAATTCTATTAATATTTAATTTAAAATCTAGAGTTTTGAATCATATTTTCAAACTTTAAAATAAGTGGCTTAATAATTATGCAATCAATAAGCAATTTATTTACTTTGATGTGCAATATTTTAAAAACAAATTGTGAAAACTTTTACTAGTTATACTAAGTCTAAGTTATATTTGATTTTTGTTTTACATTGCCAGTGCATGAAGTGTGTGTATCCTCATTGACACAAAAATTTGATTTTTTATTAGAAAAACATTTTAAGTTAGTACTGTACATTTTTGTAATGGCCTTAACTTTGTACATAAATTGTACTTCATGTTGCACTATTCAGGAGACCTTTAATATTTAGCTGCGTCACTCGTATTAACTGTCATGTTTAAGCATTAACACTGTAACTAAAAGTCAGTCATTGTTTAATCAACCACTGTTACCATGTGTTACTGTTACAAACATCAACTGCTACTTAGAACCTGAAAATTCACAATTGTAATTCGAAGGCCATTCAGTTAGGATAATCTAACAAATCAGCAACTAACCGTTTTGTAACTTTTGAATCTCTTGTTTAAAGATTTAAAAATGTTATTGAAATTCATAATTATAAAATTATCTTTAAATATCAACGTATGTTATTGTTATGCAAATATTTGCCATTGTTCCTAAACATTAAAAAAAACAAACTTGTGCAATATATGTGGCCTTAAAATCAAACATATGAATATTATAAATAACTGCTATACTCTATACTACATGTAATACCATTAATATTTTGTTGAATATTAAATAAAATTGTATAACATTTTCATTTCATAACACTTTACAGATAGTTTACTGTACTTCAAATTTAAAGGGGAGGTAAATGACCATAAAATGATTTATTATAATATTATTAGTTCCCCTTCCCTTAATATGCATCTTTTTTAAATCTTATAACTCTATAACTTATTGATTTTATCATTCATTTTTACATATATAAATTCAGTACTGGTATTTCACTGTAATTTAAAATAAGAACAAGTTAAATACAAAGAAGAACATGGGGTAAAAATTTTGTTACTGTTTATAATGCACATGTCACCTATGCTTCCAATGATGAATTTTGCCTTAACAGTCCCATGGAGCAAGCAACGAATGTTTACTGCTTTGATAGGATATTTTCTCTACAATAATTAATAACAGAAATGGCGCTTCATCCAATGAAATGTTTGCCACATGTGATTATACTTTTTATTTTTGTGTAAATAAAAATCTAAAGCCAATTAAAAAATTTGTCTTTTCTTGTTTAAGTTAAATGTTGTAACTGAAACTGTAATAAAATACATACATTTTATGGTGTCTTTTGAAAAATTAACCTTCTTTAAACAGGGTAATCATATTAAAAATTTAAAAAGAAAAAAAATTAGAATGTACTCCTCAGTATAAAAATGTCAATAACCAACAAAATACAATGTAATTGAAAAATGAAGTGAATGATGCCCCAAAGATTGAATAACTTTTATTCATAAACAGCCTAAAAATTCCTTCACAGTATTGTGTAAACCATTAATGGTAAATAGATGTTGGGTAGTGAATGAAATTGACATAAAAATATCAAGTCTAAAAACTAACGATTAATGATGAATTATCAATTTAAACATACAAATAAGTGAAGCTTTTGACTTGTATGAACACCTGTCTTCAATAAGATATTGTGTCACTGAAACTAAGTTAAAATAAAAGCTCAGCAGGATTATTTTCACAAATCTTATTGTCTTAATTCATAGAACCAAAAAATTGTGTGCCTTGAAATTTTTTAGTTGAGAACATAAACTCAGGTCTCATATATTTAATGGTCATTTGACACCTTTACTCCAATAAATTGATTTCTAAAAATGTCACAATTCAAAACGATATTTCACAAAGACTGTCGTTTTCATGAGGCATCATCTACTCTACCATTTTCTTAAAGTTGTTGAGCAGTTTTACTGGATCTGAAAATAAAAATTATATATAAATTGATTTTATAATACATAAAGAAATATTTTTACTAGGTACAGATGATATAACTTTAAACGAAAAGCTATACGAAACCTGTTGATTTCACAGCTGCACAACATCTTATAGGTTTTACTTACGTCACTTTAACTGTTTTACGGAAGTTAATAAATCGAAGAACTATTATTTCATCTAGAAGTGGATTGTCTACAATTCACTGATTTCAATGCTTCGATTAACAAATTGAGTTCTGGATTGAATTTATTTCATAAACTGTAGTTGAAAAAATCATAAAAATGTATTTGCTTAGTTCAGTTCAAATGTCAGTTTTCTCTCCCTTGAAAATTAATTTTTTGAAAAGTATCTTTTAACTTAAATACATATACTTTCATTGAAATTAGCAAGGTGGTGTAGCAAACTTATCATTTGTTACTTGTTCATTACCCTGTTTTAACAACATATGTTTAATTTTCTAAAAGCCTGATTGCAGTTTCACCAATATTTTGTGTAACAAAAGCTAGTCATGATTTATAAGAGTTATATTGTTCAAAACACACCATGAACATACTTTGTACAATTAGACACCAGGCACAAGTATGTGTTGTTTGGGGGGGGGGAATGAAGCAAGAGACCTTTAATACCTTGATTACAGAATTGAAAGTTATTTAAAATAATAATGATAATAAAAATTTGTAAAACCATTTCTTTATGTAATATCTGATTGCAATCAAGCTGTGTAGTTAATATCCTATCTTATCTGTTTACAGACGCTCCTTCTATACAGAAGATTATTGCGTCCTACGCTTATCTATGGTTTGTGTTTAGTCCTGCATTTTTATTAGAGATTTAAATGCTGATAAAGTGTTGGTTTTCCTGGATTCTTCAGGCAACCCATTCCACGCCCGAATTCCGGACGGGAAGAAGGAAAACTTGTATGTGTTTGTTCTTGCATACGGAATAAGAAAGGTGTTTTTATCCTTATGTCTATCTGAGGGTTGTATTAAGTTATCTTTGTGTTGTATTTCTAAATTAGAATTAATTGCTTTATGTATGATTACTACTTTGCTTTTGGTTCTTCTATCCTCTAGTGTTTCAAGGTTTAATGATTTAACTAATGGTGTTATTCTTGTCAGTTTCGAGTATTCTCCAGTAATGAATCTGGCAGCTCTTTTTTGAATTTGTTCTAGTTTATCAATGTTTTCTTTGGTGGATGGGTCCCATACAGAAGATGCATATTCTAGTACAGGTCTCACCAAAGTGAGGTAGCATTTTAGTTTTATATCTCTATTACATTTGTTAAAGTTTCTTTTTATAAAGCCTGAGGTTTTGTTTGATTTTTTAATAACTTCATTGACATGGGGATTCCATGATAGTTTCTCATTTATTAAGACTCCTAAGTATTTTGCATCTTTAGTTTGGGTCAGTTCTTTTCCATGAATGTAATATTTTGAATTTATTTGTTTCTTTTTCTTTGTTACTCTTAACAGTTGACACTTTTCTGGGTGGAAAGACATACTCCAGTTAGTTTCCCATTTTATCAATTCATCTAAGTCTTTTTGTAAAATTTTGCTGTCTTGTTCTGATTTAATTGTTCTATAGATTATACAATCATCAGCAAATAACCTAACTTTTGTACCTGTTGAGATGTTGTTGGGTAAATCATTTATATAAATTTAAAAAAGTAAGGGACCTAGCACAGTTCCTTGTGGAACTCCTGAGTTAACCTTTATTGGTGCAGATTTAGATCCATTAATTATTACAGTTTGCTCCCTGCCCAAAAGGAAGTCTTGGATCCAGTGATGTAAGGAACCTGAGATTCCAAAGTAGTTAAGTTTTTTAAGTAAACTAAGGTGGTGAACTTTGTCAAATGCTTTTGAGAAGTCTAGTAATATTGTATCTATTTGATCATTTTTGTCTAAGCCTTTTGATAGTTCATCTATTAAACCTATTAATTGTGTTTCACATGATCTGTTTTTTCTAAAGCCGTGTTGATGTGGGCATAGGGCATTATATTTGTCAAGGTGGTTAACTATTCTACTATATATTATGTGTTCTAGTAATTTACAGGTGATACTAGTAAGTGATACAGGCCTGTAATTACCAGGGTCTGATTTATCCCCTTTCTTAAAGAGTGGAGTTACGTTAGCTAATTTCCAATCCTGGGGCACTTTACCCTGGTTTAGAGAGGCTTGAAAGAGAACTACAAGGATTGGGGACAGTTCATTGCTTAGTTCTTTTAATAACCTTGCAGGCAAATCATCTGGGCCAGTAGCTTTGTTTATTTTTAAGTTTTTTAGGAGTGAATGTATACCTACTCATCTACAATTATGTTACCTATTTCCGCCATTTTATTTAAATTTATTAAAACTTCCTTGTCGCCTGAGGCAGAAAAAGATGATGCAAAATATGTTTTAAGGATATTAGCTTTAGTTTCATTATCATTATAGGTTTTATTATTTGAGCCTTTTAGTGTGGCTATTCCTGAAGGTTCCATTTTTTTTAGATTTGATAAAGGACCATAAGTTTTTATTGTTATCTTTGGTAATTACATTGTTTATATATTCATTTTGGAGGTTTCGACTAAGTTTTTGTGTCAAGTGTTTAATCTTTAAGTATTTTTTGTGTATTCTATATGAATTGGTAGCTTTATATTTCTTAAATAAGTTCTCTTTTTGTTTGCATAGCTTTTTCAATCTAGAATTGAACCAGCATTTGTTAATTTTATTTGATGTTAGTTTTGTTGGAACATTCTCATCCATTATAGTTTTTAGATTTGTTTTACAAATATGTCTCACAATCTTACATTTTTAAAAAAAAAGCTAGCTATATTCTATCCTGGACATTTCAAGGAGTTAAAAAAAAAGATGGCTTCAGTTTGTTTTCAACAAATATTTTATAAAAAGTATAAATTCAATATTTCATTGCCCGCAGTGAATCTCATAATTTATAATTATTTACTAAAAATTATTGAGGGCAAAATTATCAGAAAATGGTATAGCATTACTGTTCAACTTAATGTAAAAATTTCATCTCATATTGGAATATGAAATTTCACAGACATCAAAAACATTGGTGCGTTTACAAGATAAAATATTTTCATTTCAAGCACAATTATTATTGCTGCAACTTATTATTACTAAATAAAATATTTCTTTTTTCTATTGAAATTTGAAAGTTAATTTTACCTTCCTTTCCTTTCTGATGGGCTAAGCCCCAATAATATGGCATCAGCCTCAAGTAGTGTTATATGGATGTCAGACCCCAGGAAAGCTGAGCTCATTTCAAGGCACTGTAAATTGAGACGTACTTTGGTTCCTCTGCGATATTGTCTGTTAATAATAATATATTTAAACCTCAATACAAAAGCTTATCGAAGAAGTATTTTATTTGTGAAATAATCTTGACTAAATGGTAGTATTTTATTTCTTGTATTTTTTAAATCAAACTGCATATTATGCTAAAAGACAGTGCCTTATAAATAATTAACAGACATACAATCCGAAATTGCATAACAGACTAAATGTATTATTGTATTTTGAAGTAGGCTTGTGTGTTTAGATGCACGCCAGCATGCTTAACATATATATATTATATATATAATAGCGTTTTAGTTTGTGTTTACATGAAAATATATTTATATATTAATGGTTAATACCATGTACATACATACACCCTGTAACATCTTTGTGATGCATTACTTATTAATATATCTTGTAGGCGTCACTAGAGGAGCTTAGTAGTAGTAGGGCTATCGATCATCTGATCAACGATGGCATTCCTGCAGAAGTCCTTAAGCACGGCCAGCCAGCACTACTAAAGCCTCTGCACGAACTCAAGTGTGATTGCTGGGAACACGGTCACATCCCACAGGATATGCGTGACGCCAAAATAGTCACGCTTTATAAAAACAAAGGTGATCGCAGCGATTGCAACAACTATCGTGGCATCTCCTTACTGAGTATTGTGGGAAAGGCTTTTGCCAGAGTGATCCTTGCACGCCTGCAAACTCTGGCACATAATGTCTACCCGGAATCACAATGCGGTTTTCGGGCTGGCCAGTCAACCATGGACATGATCTTCTCACTCCGTCAGCTACAAGAGAAATGTCGGGAGCAACAGAAAGCCCTCTTCATTGCCTTCATAGATCTAACAAAGGCATTTGACCTGGTCAGCCGCAAGGGTCTGCTACGAATATTGGAAAAAATGGGATGTCCGCCGCGGCTTCTCTCCAGCATCGAGTCCTTCCACACCAATATGCAAAGCACAGTGCTCTTTGATGGTGCCACCTCAGAACCCTTCCCAGTTTGTAGCGGAGTCAAACAGGGCTGTGTTCTGGCTCCAACTCTCTTCGGTATCTTTTTCTCGATGCTACTGCGTCATGCTTTCGAGGACTGCTTCGAGGGTGTAAACATCCACACCAGGTCGGATGGAAATCTATACAATATCAGCCGTCTCCGTGCGAAGAGAAAACTGTTTTAATTAGAGAGCAACTCTTCGCGGATGACGCAGCCCTTACCTCACATTCAGAGATAGGTCTCCAACTTTTGGTCAAAAAGTTCTCAGAGGCATGCAAGGATTTTGGTCTAACGATAAGCCTCAAAAAGACCAACATTATGAGACAAGGAACAGACTGCTTCCCAGCAATTTCCATTGAGGGAAACACCTTGGATGTCGTCGAGGATTTTACCTACCTTGGCAGTAATATCACAAGCACACTCTCCCTGGAAAAGGAAATTGAAACCAGAATCGGCAAGGCTGAATCATTAATGGCTAGGCTGAATCAAAGAGTGTGGAACAATGCACAGCTTACTGATAGGACGAAAATCACTGTGTACCAGGCCTGCGTGGTCAGCACACTCCTCAATGGCAGCGAGTGCTGGACGACCTATGCCAAACAAACAAAGCAACTGAACAGCTTCCACTTACGATGCTTGCGAAGGATTCTGCACATCAAGTGGCAGGATAAGATCACGAATGTCAAGGTACTCAGAAGGAGTCATATGCTGAGCTTGCACTCAATCCTGAGTGAGAGGCGCCTGCGGTGGTTGGGACATGTCCGCAGGATGAGCCAGGAGCGCATTCCAACAGCCTTGCTTTACGGCGAGCTGGCAACTGGTATGCGGAAGAGAGGACGCCCCTGCTTGCGCTACAAGGATGTCTGCAAGAAAGACATGACTCTGGCGCAGATTGACCATAAAAAGTGGGAGACCATTGCTGTGGAGCGCAACTCCTGGCGGGCAAAATTGCGCGAGGAAATTCAAGTCGCGGAAGCTTCCCTTACAGCCAGGAGCTAGGAGAAAAGGGCCAGGAGAAAGGGGAAGGGGGGTAGATGAGCAGAAGGAAACGCCATCATCCCATGAGGATGGACGGATGCCATTGAGTGGCGTTCTCTCAATACATAACCTTGCAAACAATAATCATCTGAAGAACTGGTTTCAATACAACAACTTTAATATCTACACTATGCACACAACATATATAATTAGGGGTCTACCGATATATATATCGGTAGCATGTAAAGGTCCCGATATTGACGTCACCGATATTTCATAATAAGTAATAAGTGAAATTATGACTTTTGACCACACAAAAAAACAACAACCGAAAAACAACCTATCATTTAGATTTACAATATCTCGACAAATTAATATATCGACCCCGATACCGGTATTGAAATAGCCAAAAGAGTCCTAGTATTAATATGTACAGGCACAATACAGTGTGCCATGTGTTATGATATTGTTTAGGTATCGGCCGATTTTCGTATACTCGGAAATACTGTGTAAATAATGCTGATGCCACGTATACCGTAATTGCTCTAATAAATGGATAAGATGTAAACATTATGTTCAAGTAATTGCTCTAATAGTAATAGCAAAGATGCACGCAAAATCGAAGATGTCAAAAACATTTAGTTTCGTATGGAATAACAAAATGTCCGTGTGCAGACTTGTTGTCATAGGCAACCATTCATCCTTCAACCTCATTTTCACTCTATTACTATTACTGTGTTCCAATTGTTTCATTCATAAAAGGTGGCCGTGTGCAAAAGAAAATTAAACTATTGGTTAGAATTAATAATTATGAGTCAAAGTTCAAGTTTCAAAAGGAGTTCCTAATGTTGCTTGTACATTTTTATAAAGGACGGTTCGTTCTGTCATGAGTCCTATGTAGGTCATGATCTGGAACTTGTAAACACATCATAAACTTCGTTTCGGCAACAAACAAAAATCTTTAATATCGGCAAAACTGCATATCGGTAGACCCCTAAATTATAAAATATAAATAATTACGAGTGATAAATTTAAGAATGACGTCATCAAAAAGGACTGCTGGTTTTTTTCCTAACAAATACTCATATTGGCACTCATATCGGAAAAAAATATTGGTAATATCGGCAAAAGGAAGACCCCTAATATAAAATATAAATAATTAGGAGTGATAAATTTAAAAATGACGTCATCAAATATGACCGCTGGTTTTTGTACAAAAAATACTCATATCGGAAAAAAAATATCGGTTATATCGGCAAAAATGCATATCGGTAGTCCCTTAATATAAAAGATAAATAATTAGGAGTGATAAATTTAAGAATGACGTCATCAAATATGACCGCTGGTTTTTGTCCTAACAAATACTCATATCGGCACTCATATCGGTATCTGCAATATCGGCAAAAATGCATATTGGTAGACCCCTATATATAATTTGAGGTTATACAACGTGGAGTCCTCAAACACACGTCTGCCATTACACCAGAATTCTGACAACACTGATAATACTCTTGAACCTTCTACCCCATTTCTTCCCGCGCTTTCACTCACGTGACCTCTCCGTGAGATTCACACGTGATACACCCATAAGTGTAAATCTACACCAGTACAACTTATTCTAACATTAAAAATTCCATTCCGCCATTCCAAACCGCAATCTCATTCTGAGGTTTAAGGTGTCTCGTTTTTATCCGGTATTCCGCTGTAAACAAGTAAAAATGGCGGTTGAAAGTAAGAAATCGAGTATAGTGTGGGATTTCTTTGAATTAAAATTTCTTGACGATAGTAAAGCAGTTTGTAAGTTGTGTAACAGCACAATTTCGCGTGGTAGTGCTAAAGAGCGCAGATACTCAACGTCTTCTTTGTTCACACACTTGCGCTCACGCCATGGTATACCCCCTTTTAGCCAAGTGTTGACCAAATCCGCATTCGAATCCGACGGATTTATATTTGTCAAATCCGAATCCGACGGATGCGGATTTTCATCAGCTCCGTCCATGCCTAAAATATAGGGGGCCCAGTGATAGAAAATGATATCTGGAGAATTAGAACAAACCAAGAACTTAAAATTTTGTACAAAGACCCACCAATAGTCACAATGATAAAACAAGGAAGACTGAGGTGGGCAGGATATGTTGAAAGGATGTGAGAATGTAGAGCAGCAAAAGTTATTTAAAGGCAGAAGCCTAGGGGCAGACAACTCTACTGAAGAGGATCGATGAGGTGGAAATGGACATACACCAGCTGGGGGTGCGGACATGGTGGCAGAAAGTCATGGATCGATCTGAATGGAAGGATGAGGTGGATCAGGCCTCGGCCCTACATGGGCTGTAGTGCCATAGATGATGATGATGTGTACTGGCCTGGCAACTGGATAGATATACCAGGAGCTATCGGTCCATCGGGTGTATGACAGTAGGCACTTTTGTACAAAAAAATTAACTTAACAAAAATAAATAACCAATGGCATAGTTAAATAGAGCTGATTTTTAATTAAATTTTAACACCAAAATTAAATTTTTAGGATTTGTAGTTTTAAAGTTATGAATTTTTAAAGTGTGGTTCAATTTGTCCCAATCCCCAATGCATTTTTCCTCCACATTTTTTACCTCAATTCCGCTGTTTGCATCACGCGTTTTTTCTCTCGTTTTAATTATTTTATTTTTAGGATCAATGCTATGAATAAAATTATAATTTCTTTATTTTTATTTTAAAATATTCTTTATTAAAAACCCATTTAACTTTGTAAAATAAACAGTAAAATTAATCTTAAAATGAAGTTTCTGTTGTGTTTACATGTTCCGGTTCACACATACTATCATGACCTACATGACTCAAGACAAAATGAACCAGTCCTCTTTATAAACGTGTACAAATAAAATTAGGAATGCCTTTTGACCCTTCAACTTTGGCTCATGACTAATTAATTTAACCCTGGGCAATGGCTAAATAGTTTTTGCACACGGCCACAACTAATGAATGAAGGTATTGAAGACATTGTAGTAGTAGGAATGGTAATGGTTGCCAAGGACAACTAGTCTGCACACGGTACATTATGAAATTTTATAATATCAACTCTGCAGTGTTTAGCCGTCTAAATTAAGTATATTATTGAACTAATTCTATATTAGGTCATCTTTAAAGTTCAATTATCAAATATTTTAATGTTAAAAGGTAAAATAATTGAATATTTCATAAGCATCATTGAAAATTGGCACACATGTAAATCGCTTGATAAAGCTCAGCAAGAATTAATATGAAAGACAGTGAATTTCAATTTCTGCAAAAGTTTTTGAGGTGAAGATGGCCCATATTAGCCTTGATATTCCAAAATAAATTCGATAGAGAACAATTAAAATGTAGGCCAACATGTCGTCCAGGGCTGTAGACTGGAAAAGGAACTGACATATGAGTGGAAAGTACCTATTTATTAATAGTTTTACACCCTCATCGGCAAATTAAAAACGTGGATCCTCCTGCGCCGAAGTTAATTTCTGATACAAAAAACGTAGTAGTCTCCCTTGTCTTACCGAAGTGCCTAATGACAGGACTACCATATTCCATATAGTTATAGATATATGAATATGGACCTAAACCCAATGCATAGATTCTAATAACTTACAAAGGATTCGTCTTGGGGCGTGGACATACACAGTGAAATTTTCCTCCAAAGTCAATATACAAATCATCTCCCATGACTTCAAAAATATTTCCCTCAATCAATCTCCCTTGAAAATCACCTAATGAAATCAGTTTTGATTTTCTTAGCATTGAAGCAAAATTTTCTAGTGAATCTCCTTCTAATTTCCTATCCATATTAGAAACATTCTCTTCCTGTGATACTTTAACTTTTTCAACTATTTTTGCAAATTTATCAAGCGCTAATTCTGTCGATGTACGTTTCTCTTGAAATTGAAAGACTTTGTCATTACTAGGTGATGAATTATTATCTAAAGTTAAATCGGCAGAGTTAATCGCTTCAGCAATTTTAAGTGCGTCATCCTGGGGGTCATTTGGTCCTTTCCCTTTTTTGTCTGAAGAAAATAATCGACTCTTTGCACGCATAAAATTATTAATTAGTAAACTTGATTGCCGAAGAACAGGAACCCTCCTTGCTAAGGACAACGCCATTTTGAAAACTTATCCTTTATTATCTTTATTTTGTACTAATCTGATCTACACCATTGGTTGTTTCCGATTAAATGTGGAAAAATATAACTTTTTATCAGGAGAGCTCTAATAACAAACTGACTACCTCAAAGAAAAATTGAAGCAATAGTTAAATAATAAATACTTAGACTTAGAAGTAAAAACACAAGGCTCAATAAAATGGCATCAAATATTTCAAAATTCTTTGAGTATATGCGACTTATAGGACATCTCAAAGTAAGTAAATATGATTGAAAGCTTATTCTTAAATCTTTATTTAAAAGTCAAGCTCCAACCCACCGACCCCGGCAAGCACGTCGTTGCTTATAATTATTGATATTGACTTATGACTTATACTTATTGATATATTATTATTATACTATAACCAGGGCTTTTTTTGTGATGGTACGCACCGGTACGGGGGTACCGGCACCTTTTTCAATGTGGGGAAAAAATTATTACTTTTCTTGTATTTTAACGTTTTTTATTATTGAAATTATTGGTTAATTAATTATAAAATATAATTGTTTTAGAGTATTTAGACATTTAGTATCTTTGCAGTTGTGATTTAGCTTGCATCGAGGTGCGAACTGGTAGTTAAAAGTTACGCAATCATCACTGAGTACCGGCACCTATTTTTTTTTATAAAAAAAGCACTGACTATAAGTAGTAGTTATAACTAACTATAAGTTTGGAGGATATAAAAATAATTAAATTGCCATTTTAAACGTCATAGGAGTGACTGGAATCTTATATTTTTATCAATTTTAGCAAGAACCAGAGCGGACCTAGGCTACATACCGTTAAAAAAGTTAAATGATTAATCATTAAATATTAATACTATGGATTTAGCTGTTATAAAACTATTATACTATTAGTATTAGTCATAATTAGTAACTGAGACTGTTCCAGTGCAGTCAACTTTGTATTTATATTCTATATATTATGAAGTACCTTTATTATTATTAACTTTCCTTCATCGTGAAAAGAATTTTACTATAATTGGACGAAACACTGTACTAATACTAATTCATAGTTATTAGTAGGTTAACTATTATTAATTATTCTTCCCAAAACTAGCATTGTACCTGTACTTGACTTAACATAAATCCATTAAAGCTAATTTAAATTTAAAGCATGCAAAAATGTAAGACGATATAATGGCATGGTATGGCAAAAAAATTTAAAAGTGAGAGTCTGTAACTGTAACAGTGACTAACATAATAGATAAGACAGGCATGGGGGAAAATAATTAAATTCATAAAAATTTTCTTGGAAACGTGAGCCTGCTTGAGTGTTTGCAAGCACCCTCATTGTGGTTGTAAAAAAAAAGTGAAATACAAATAAGATAAAATCCCACCCATACTGGGATTCAAGCCACATACCAATAATGCAACTAAGCTTAGACTAACCACTCAACTGGAGAAGCTGATGATAACACTTGAAATTTTAAAATTATAACTAATTATCGTTAAATGGACACTAATCAAGTTTTATGACAGTGCTACTTTAAAAATTCAGTAATTATGAAATTTGAAGTAGTATTAGTATTAGCATAGAAATTACACATTTTAGCCTAAATAAGTGATATCGGCTATTATTTTGTCTACACCGTGTGCGTTTTTGTTTTTCAACTTGAACAGCCACTAGAAGACACTTGTGCCGATGAGCCGTGCGGATATGTAATGCTTGGCGTTATTCTCACGGCCAAAACCGTGCGGGTAATCACTTCGATTTATGAATTCTTTCACCTTGCCCATTTATAGTTGAGCTACTATAATTACTAATTTTGTTTATATTAGATTACATGTATATTTAGGCTATTTAAGCCTATTTAATTTTGTACTAGTATTACTTAATTACTCTGACTAGACTCTAGAGACTAAATTTTAATTAGGTCTATTTATATAATATTATTATAATAAGATAAAGGTTCCCAACACCTCATCATCCACCCCCTCACCCACCCCCAACTTTTGTCATCCACCCACCCCCAGAAAAATATTTTATGATTAAATTTTGAAGGTTAAATCTCAGTTCCTATTTCTGAAATTTGTACATGGTAATAAAATGACTGATTTTGGGTTGACATTATTGTTAAGAACCATGTTTAATTATTATTAACCCAGTGCATCTGTATATATAATTCTCTTCATGGGACCATGCGAGACACCATGCAAGTATGTGCAAACGAGCATGAGGAATGACCCTCGCTGGGGTCAACTAATCACCGTTAACGGTTGGCAAGCGAAGGTAGTGCAGGGGTGGGGCATGTCTTGAGACCAGCAATATTTTTTACATTCACTTTCATTGTTCCTTCACAGTGTGCATGTATTTCATAGTGTATTGGTTATTACATCCGCCTGACATGCGGAAGGTCATAGGTTCAAGCCCAAGCGGCAACATTTTTATTGTTTTAATTTTTAAAAATGCTTATGTCCTTTATTCCCCCCCCCCTTTCTTAGCGAACATAAGCACCGCCTCTCCAGGCATGCACAACAGTGTGTACCCACAGAAGTGTGTACCTCAGTCGCTCCTGTGTCCTCAGTCGGTTTGGTATCTCCTACAGTCGTCTGAGCCACGTTGCCTTTCCATTGTTCTCTTTGTTTGTCACAGAAGCTTTGTTTTGATTTTTCCCCTTCATAATACCCTTCGTTTCCTAACCCTGGCCACCGCTTCACATATATTAGCGAACATAAACACCGCTTCGCATGTCACGGAAAAAAGCTTCGTTCAATGTTATACCAATTCCTTCACCAGTTAACTGTCTGTTTCTATTGGTTGCATGTTTCGTTCATGGACGAAGTTGTTGGTCTCCAACTTGGCTTTCTGGCTGTAATATTTGTTTCTCAACATTGGTATAACTTCGGCGACGGAAACATAGTCATACATTCTCAACAATACGCTCAGTACATGAATTCTTCTGGAGTATATGGTGACAAAGCAGAAATTGTGGCGATGTCCGAAATACTTCCCAAAAATGCTTCGGTGGTCCCCCAACGTTCACTCGCGTTGTTCCCATTTGTTTGCGTTACTGTTTGTGTCCGTTCTCCCCCTCCCCTTTTTTTTTCTTTGCACTATCTGGTTCCCAGTCAAAACCGGTGTGAAGCAAGGATGTGTCATGTCACCAATGTTCTTTCGAATAGCATTTGATTGGGTCATGCGAAAATGCACAGATGCCGGATTAGGCATCAAATGGATCGAAAACAATACATGTACATTGGAAGACCTCGACTTTGCAGATGACCTGGCTCTTGTAAGCTCAACACATCTGAACACCCATTTCAAATATTGATTATGCTGTTGTCACACTGAAGCTGTCTGTTAGTAAAAAAAGAATTCATTATTGAGGCATTTCATTTATTATGCACAGAGTACTTTATTTTTAAATACCTTATTATTATCTAAATGAAAACCATCCCACAAATTTCAGAAAGAATTGGAAAAAGAATGACTCACCAATGCCATGCTTCACCCACTGCCCCACTCACCAACATTTTTTAAATCCACCAGCTATTGTAGTGACTAAGTTCTCGTTATCCATGAAAAATCATAAAATGCAAAAAATTATTTGTTTTGCAACTTTGATATTTGATGTACATGTACATGTATTACATTCTGCATATACTAAGTAGACAAAATTTAAAAAATAATTGTATATGTTTGTATTTGTAAAATGCTATATGTAACATAGTGTGGTTTATACATTTTTGCAGGTAATGAATTTTCCTATAGTGGTCCTTTCCATTTCTGTTGCACTAGGGAACCCTTAACTGGGAGTTACTGAGCATGTGGGAATCATTGGTATAAACATGTTTATACATTGCAATTATATTTTAATGCTTGTGTGCAAAATAATATAATCATGTGTGTGAATTTACTGTACATAAAATGTGAATTTATTATTAAACAAAAAATCTCAATTTAATTATCTTGAAGCACAGAATCTTTTTTTCTCTTCCAAACAGCAAGTGGAGAGAACTGGATGGGTTCGCAAGAGTGTAAAAAACCCAGAGAGTGTGGCAGAGCACATGTACAGAATGGCTATGATGGCCTTTGCGCTTCCGTCAAATTCTGGTCTTGATCGAGATAAGTAAGAGCTGCTAATAAAGGAAAATTTATTAACTGCATTTTATTCCATTTACCTTTTTGGCTGCTCAATTGAAGATAAAACTTGAAATTAAAGTAATGACCATTGAATGAGACGATTTACAGGGCTTTGCCATGTTAGAGCTATGAGTTTCACTACCATATTCTAGCAAAGTTCTGTCAGATATAATTTTTGTTTAAGTGTGGAGACATCTATATGCAACTAAAAGGGATGCACTTTCCTGATACAGATCTCTTCATATTACATGGCCCTATTTTTGTCTAAACCTTTCCTTGTATTGACCAAAAATAGATTTCATAAGGATTGTGTGTTAAGATATTAAGCTTGTTATAGTTTGTGTACAATTAAGATCATAGTTATTTGGTGATGTATATTCTTTAACTAAATAAAACCCAAAGAAGTTCTCCCTCACTCTGACATTATTAAATAAAAAACGTCACATCATGCCCTTTGAACTTTGACCCAAAATCAGCTTTTTATATTAGTTTTTCATTGCTGCAAATAGGCTTTGTCGGTTCACAGACAAAACGGCAGCGGACAAAACTGCCCTGACAAAACGGCCCCGGTCAAAGCGGCCCCGGTCAAAATGGCCCTGGTCAAAATGGCCCTGGTCAAAACGGCCCCAGACAAATTGGCCCCAGACAAATTGGCCCTGGGCTAATAGATGTTAATGGAATAAAAATACACTAAAATATTACATTAATTTTATTACATTACTCACCGATTCAGTGTCAGTTTTAGTTCACAAGAAACAATAATATAACCTTACAAGGAACAATTTTAATAACAGTTACTCTATATGGTACCAAGTCATAATTGTGTGTTGAGAAAAAATAATATAATAACATCATAAGAAATAATTGTACAATTAGACCACTTTCTTAAAATGTGAAAAAGTTGAACAAACGTTAAAATGCAAAAAAAAATGTAATCAATTTGTCTGGGCCCATTTTGACTGAGGCCGTTTTGACTGGGGTCGATTTGTCCAGGGCCGTTTTGATGGGTCACCGGCTTTGTCATAATTAACCGGAAGTCTAAAAATATAAATATTGGAGCTATATATATCTTTTTTATGGACAAATTTCATAAAAATTTAATAAAAGATACAAGTCAAAATGTAAATGTAGGTTTATTGAGAAGGATGTATCTTATCAGCTATTTGTTAATTCTTCGTTAATTTAAGACAGCTTATTGGACTTGAAAAAGGAAAAGCAGTTTCATAATTTTTCTATGCTAACAATTTTGAGAACATAGTGATGCGACTGTATTTATGCTTCAAAACATTGTTCTGCTAAAATGTAATCTAAAAATAGAACATTACTCATTGATCTATGACTTTTTCCGGTTTTAGAAATGACTAACCCTATTATAATTGAACACATATTTTAGATAGATGTTTATTTTCTTGTGAAATACATTTTCTATTATCTTAAACCAAAAGATTATTTCAAAATAATAAAAATAATAACTTCTGTGTATACTCGTTCTATAGCCCATTTGTTCATAAGCTGACCGCCCCCTCTTTTGGAAGAGAATAGTATAAAAAGTGTGTAACCCGCTCGTAAGTCGACCCAAAAAAATAAATAAAAATAGGACAGCGTAAACAAATCGGTACAAATTTTATTAAAACTACAAGCTAAAGCGGTCATTATGATTGTTTGCTTTTGTTTATGTTGAAGAGCGAAGATTTGAATTACAGAGAAGATGGATATCATTTTTTATAGCATTTGCTAGAGGGCTTATTATTTTATTAAAATGAAAAGAAAATGTTTTTTATATTTAATTTTGATAAAGTCTGTAAATAACAACAGAACCGACCCCCCCAACCTTTTCCCCTAGATTTTGTCCAAAAAAAGTCCGCTTTAGAACGAGTATATACGGTAGTTCATATGTAAAAAAATATAATCCTTAAAACTTTAAAACTCACATTACTTTACATATACATTGACCCCATTTGAAATGTTTGAACAGATGCATTAAAATTGCCCTGGTCCATGATATGGCAGAAAGTGTTGTTGGTGACCTCACTCCTTGGTGTGGAGTTAGCAAAGAGGAAAAAAGCAAGAGAGAAAAGGTTTATTATTATTTATATTTTTTCAAACATTTATCCCACATGGATTTTATGAAATTAATTGTAAAAATGTTTTTGAAATTTCAAAGCTCCCTTTTGTTCAGAATTTTTAGGAGTATAGCCACACAAGTAAAATACAGTTAGCTTGATCTGATATTAAAGCTCCATCTCATAGTTTATGTGGTTATGTGAATGGTTCGTCATTTGGGATTATGATATTTTGAACTCCTATTGCATACTTCATGTAAATTTGATTAAATAAATCAACAGCTTTATTGCCAATGTCAGTTGTGTCAGCTAATTCTCAATATTATTTTTCCAGAATTTTAGTATCACAACCACTTATTAGTTAGTCTTTTGTTTAATTTTAAGTGAAATTAAACAACCCCGTAAAAAGTTTTTGACTATAAATCCCTTATATATCAGACATAACTAAAAGTATTGATTATGTTCAAACACGACAAACATTTACAGACTGAACTGACCTAACTCCCCTTTGCTGTAAAACGGGGGGGAGGTGTGGTCACGGATGGCTGGACTGAACTCAGCGGTACACGTGAATGTAAACAAAAGCAGGCCACTACATATAGTTATATAGAGCTAAACTAAAAATGCATTAATTTAATTACGGTACATTCGATCGATCTGAAATTTTGATACAATGCATTTTTAGGTGACACAGTTTATGTGCAAAATTTCAGCTCGATAGCATCACGGGACGTGTGTCATTTTTTACTTTTGTTTTTCCGCCTGACCGCGAACGACAGAGACCATGACAGAGAGACAAGATTTCGAAGTTAATATATGGGATTTAAAAATGAATATTTTCAACAATAAATACATTACATGCTCATACATTCAATAAGGCAGGGATACTTGATTGCATTAATATATGATTATTATTTCAGGTAAAATTCATGGCTCATAATCTTTATCATTTAAGCAAGTATAATCAGTTGTTCATATGATAATGAAGGCAGCCAGGCAAGTCAAAATCAAGTTGAAATATTTTGACAAAGTTACGTCAGCATTAAAACTAATTTTATATTAGAAACTCTCTATGCAACAGTTTATACAGCTGCTCTATATGTTGATTTACTGTTCTACAATAGGATGCCACACATCATATGTCCAGCTTAGTATCAGAGGAGGCAGGAAAAGAAATGTATCAGTTATGGCAGGTAAGAAATGATACCTTAACACTGGCACATAGTATTATCATGATAGACTGGTGGAGGGGGGGGGTTAGTTGGGGAGAGGGGTCTCGTGACAGTCTTTGTAAAAGGGTAAACACCAGGGACTTGCATCTTTTTATTTTAAAAAAATTAATAATGGAAACTGCATATAGTGTCAATATTTTTTTTAAAAGTGGCGTAATCAGAAAATAAAAAATCAGAGGACGATATCAAAGAGTGGACCGGCCTGTCATTCAGCAACTCTCAAAGGGCAGCACAGGACCGTGACAAATGGCGTGTGTTAGTGAGCAGTTCACGATGGTGCCCCAACGACCCAACAACGGGTTAAGGGATAGTTCAAGTTCAATCAGAAAATTAAAATAATGAAAAATAAAACTTCAAACTTTTGATGATTTTCAATTATACAAAAATCTAGTCGTCATTTATTAAAAAATTAAAATGTTAGTCAATTGGTGAAGTTCATAACCGAAATATGAGATCTAACTACGTAACTTTGTTAGCTGTTGATTACTAACAGGTTCCCTCCAAATTTTTATCCATCTGACCTTGGCCTATAAAACATTCAGAAACTATTTAAACATTTTTATACTTTTGTAAATCACAGCGAATTGTTAAAATCTTGCAGGAATATGAAGATCAGTCCAGTCCAGAAGCCAAATTTGTGAAAGACCTTGACAAGTTTGAAATGTTGTTCCAAGCCTATGAATATGAAAACCAGCTAAGGAAACCCAAGAGTCTCCAAGAATTTTTTGATCATACGTTAGGTAATATTTGATTTTTTTGATCATACGTAGGTAATATTTGATTTTTTGATCATACGTATTTAATATTTGATTTTTTGATCATACGTAGGTAATTGATTTTTTGATCATACGTATTTAATATTTGATTTTTTGATCATACGTAGGTAATATTTGATTTTTTGATCATACGTAGGTAATATTTGATTTTTTGATCATACGTAGGTAATATTTGATTTTTTTGATCATACATTTGGTAATATTTGATTTTTTGATCATACATAGGTAATATTTGATTTTTTGATCATACGTAGGTAATATTTGATTTTTTGATCATATGTTAGGTAATATTTGATTTTTTTGATCATAGGTAGGTAATATTTGATTTTTTGATCATACATAGGTAATATTTGATTTTTTTATTATATGTAGGTATTATTTGATTTTTTGATCATATGTTGGGTAATATATTTTTTTATCATAATTAGGGTAATATTGAATTATTTGATAATACGTTGCGTAATATTTGATTTCCATGGAAAATTTCAGAATATAGTGGAATATCGGTATACTTCTGCTTTGGTGTTAGTCCAACTTGGTATATGTCCTGTTTGGACCCGAAACCTTTTTTTTGGAATACAACTTGGGTGCTAGAACTTGTATTGGGTCGTCCATTAATGAAGTCACATGATTTTGGCCGATTTTGCTCATCACAAAACCGTCCGTACATAAAACTATACAAAGTCCCCCCCCCCGCAATAAGGCCGTATTTCTTATTTAAAAATGAGCATGTTTCAAATCATTTTATTGTCATTTAAGTTTGTATTTAATGTCAGGCTGCACTCTAATATCATAACATGCGTGAAGCAATTTAAAATGTTATTAAATAAATTGTAAGCAATCAAGTATTTCAGAGGAACTTTTATTTAAAGTTGCGCGCTTCAATGTGATGTCACGTTTCTTAAACAACTTCTTCCACCTCGTTTCAAAATGTGTGACCCCCACCCCTTCCGGTGCGTGACGTCATTTATGGATGGCTCTTGTGAGTCAAAATGACACATCGCGCATGCATAACTTTTAGGAATTACACCGCGCGTTTCTCAAGCGTGTTATTACGGAAGTTACTGTCATACAGTGAACGACTCACCCAATAAATAAATTATCACATGATTTTGTGTATTTCTCGTAAATTATGAGTCAATTCAATTAACATGAGATCTAAAAAAGTTAATGAGAGGAGCCAAGCAACTAAAAAATATGGTTAGGATCACCAGGGAGTTGAAAAAAAAATAGATCGTTTTAAAGGATGAAATTGGAGTGCGTGTCTGGGACTTAAATGCAGCATACCGAACCGGGGAGATCGACGATTTCTTTGATTGTGAAAAACAAAGACTTTATTAAATGGGCAAATGTTGCGAAGGGGGTGAAATTGATTACAAAACAAAGATCAGGGACATTAGAGCATGTTGAAAAATTGATTTCGATCTGGATAACAGGAAAACAGATAATATTTTGTCTAAGTTCTTTTTACTATGTATTTTAGTATTAAGCAGTGTTTAAATTATTTTATAGAACCACGTCAATAATTAATAATATGTAAATAACAATATGATTTTTTTTCCATGGGAACGGATTAATCATTTTCCGTCTATTTCTTATAGAAAAAATATGTTTGGTTTACGTTCAATTTGGTATACGTCCAAGGGTCTGGAACGGATTAAAGGTGTAAACCGAGGTTCCACTGAATTACATTTTCTGCTATGAGCCAAAGCTTCAATTTGTTAAATGAAGAAAATAGTTCAATTTTTGTAGTTACTCATAATGTTCATCCTTTAACTTACATTATTTCATTAAAATCAAAGATGCTAACATGTTTTCATAATGTTGCCCAATGCTCCACAAAATTCAGAAATAATTGTATTAAAGTAAGAAATTGATTTAAAATGATAACTAGAATTTTATTTTTAAAATTTCAAAATCACATTAATTTATATATTATTTAGATATAATTATACCAACATGTGTATTTCAACCCTGTAACTTCTCAAATCTTGTAATCTTGTTTCTTGCACGAATTAAAACACCAGCTTATTTATACACAAACTGAGTTAACCGGCTTTAAATTTTAAATAGATTAAGTTAACAATTGTAAAAAACCTTATAAAACAGATCATTAATTTTGAATTTGGACAGCTTTAAATCATCAACAGGTGTTATCAATAGGTTGGTCAGACATAAAGGTTCATGTAGACCTAGGTTAGGAATAGGATTCAAATTTTTTAAATCCGGCCGGAGCCGAATTTATTAAGTCAAATCTGACCGCAGCCGGATTCTGAATTTTTCCGGAGCCGGAGCCAAACTCTGGTACACCCCTAGTTAGCAATAACTATCTCTGTGTGGTTAGAGTTAGGAATAACTATGTCTAGTGTGTTTAGGGCTAGGAATAAATAGCTTAGGGTTGTTAGGGTTAGGATAAAGTTGGACAAAATAAATATAACTTAATGAGTCAAATGTTACTCTCAAATACAGTGCTGAGCAAGTAGAGAAATGTGGGGAGGGGGGGAGTGGGCACAAAACAATATTCTGCAGATGGGGCAATTATAGTGAATTACATCATATGATTCCCTGCTATAGATGGGACAATAATAGGGATTGCATCATAAATTCCCTGCTATATATGGGACAATTATAGGGAATTACAACATATGATTCCCTGCTATAGATGGGACAATTATAGGGAATTACATCATTCGATTCCCTGCTATAGATGGGACAATTATAGGGAATTACATCATATGATTCCTTGTTTGGTTTTTCAATAATTATGGCCACTATTTTTAGGGCTTTGCCCTGAGTTCTGATTTTCTGTTTGTAATGTCTTATTTGTTGTTTTTTTTCTTCTCAATAGGTAAGTACAAGTTTTCTACTGAACTGGTCAGGGAGTGGACCAAGGAACTTGTGTCAGAGCGTGAGGACTCGGAACCACTGAGAGGGATTCCTGACCCAAAGCCTGACAAGTCCAGTCTTTCCTCGTCTCCTCCTCTGTTAAAGAAAAGAAAAGTTGAGCAAAAGTCAGAAGAAGCCCTACATTAGTTGAACTAGTTTTATTTATTATCTTGGTCCTTCTGTTATGTGGATTACATATCATAACACCTAGGAGAAATAATATCAGCCCACAAAAATATGGTATTTGTATATATGTACATAGTATACAAGTTTTGTACAGAATGTTTCCTTGTTAACCCATTTAAGTGAATAATACACTCAGGGTGTATGAAAAACATGCATTTCAGTAAACTTAAAAAAACAACTATTTTTCATTTTTTTGCTCATGGAGTTTTGAGTCCTTTATTCTATATTTATTTTTCAGTAAAAGATTTTAACATTTACTTTTATAATAATGGTAATTTGGAGCACTCTTTTATAAAAACATATTTGTATTATGAAGTCATTTAATTCAGTTTTTTAAATAATATTTTATGATTTATTGAAATATTTATGTTTTTATAAATTAAGGAGTGCACAAGTAAAATCTAGTCTCATAAAAATTAAATTTAAAAATACTAGATGAGTTTCCAGTACTGTTTTAAAATTAATGTCTGTTTCAAGAAAAGACAAAATTATTTTGTAACGCATTTGTGACTACTGTTGATTAGTTCTTTAACAAATTTCATATAATGTAGTAGTTCATTTCCTGAAAAATTAAAAATTGCACCAGAATTCCTCTCAAAATGAAACATCTTGTTGCTTGCATTTTTTAAAAACTAAAATAAAATTTAACTTTGATATGTTTTAAGTCTACTTAATATTTAAAATAACAACATGTTTCTCAGAAGAAACGTTTCTAATGCAGCATTTAGGCTGAAGTAATGCACGCCCAGATTCACTTTTGTAGTTTAGAAAAATTTCCCTATAAAAATGACCAAGGGAAGTTTTTATTTTCCACCTTAGATTATTGATACAATCCACTAAGCCCATGAACCAGCAGTTAATTTAATTAAATTATGAACTTTATGAAAACTTCTTAGTCAAGATACAAATCAAGTTCATTCGGTTACACTCTCGTCCACAAAGTTTGGCTACTTTGAAGGGTGTTTTTTTTCTCTTCATGAAAGGACATGTCAAATGGCCTCCCCCACCCCTGGCGCTTAGAATCAGCTGGTCCACTGTATAGATCAGTGATTGCAAACATATGGCACGCATGCCACAATCAAAACGCAGAGCCTCATCAACCGGCAAGCGACTAAAATATTACTTCCTTAATCAAACCAGCTAAGCCAAACCCCCATTTTCGGGTTTCATTGGAATGTTGGCACTTTACTATAAATAAGTGGGTTTTGCTTGCATTTTGGGAACGCGGCCCCAAAAAGTTTCACCATCACTGGTATAGATAGTATATTTTAATAACAAAGCATCAGTGTATTAAAGAAGTGTTTTATAAGTATCTAAATGAATGAAACACAATTTTTAGGAAACAACATTAATTTTTTTAGGATCTTCCAACGAGGTTCTCTTAGGCAGCCGAATAGCGTATCTATACTCTATTGCAAGACAGCCATCTTATTCTTTCTTCTGTTGGGAGCCAGCCCCCTTATTCTGTTTCCATTGGCAGCCATCTATCGTGTTCTTTCTTCTATTGACAAAGTGACCACCCAAACAGATAGAACACTAAAGCCAAAGTCGATGGAGAGGCTCTAGATCTGAGTAGTGAAGTTCTGCCCCTGTCCCCACGCCAAACACACATACAAACCATAGAGCGACATCCATCAATTTCCTTTCCTTTGTCACTAAAACTGTACGGAGTCGTGGAGATTATTGGATTTTCAATATGGCCAACAGTAATGTAAATATGTTGAGGAATATGTCTTGGCTTTGCTCAATGCTTAGACCAAATGAAGATCGACCTTCATGCACTCGTTCTTATCATTGCTGCTGAAATAAAAAACAAGGAATTTTCTTCAGACAACTTTTTGTCCCCATCCCATTTATAGCCTCAAACTCCCCCACCTTTTTTTTCAAACACAACCTAGTAGTTCCTTGCTCGGGCATGTTGCCCCCCCCCCTCAGTTTGTGATGATGGTCGTGGGATTACATTAAAGGCAATTTTAAGTTTCTGTCTAAAAGTTTGATATTCATGAAGAAAACACGGCGCCTGGGGACACAGCGTTGCACGGAGACGCCTCAAATACCGGCACGTGACACGCCACGTGCTAACACGCGCCTCATGCCCCGGCAGGCGCTGCACCTGGTTTGTTACTAACTTTGGGAAATTTTTCATACACGAGCACCGGTTAAAGCCGCCCCGCTACTCCAGCACTGTGCACAATGGTTCTATTTTTACCTTAAAATGGTTCGACGCTTGTGCTTACTTACCATGGAGTTCACCAAAGTTTATTTGGCCTCAGAAAGCCAAGTACATGAATATGCTAAGAGGCTTCTGTGAGAAGTGTGCCTATGCTATAACTGTATGAAATTGGTTGTAATGGCTTGATGTAGGAACCAACAAATCGTTAGTATAGAGAGGCGGCGGTATCAAGAGCGATGTACGAAATGGTTTCACTAAGAAATATTCAATTCACCCCAAATGGTAGTGGTGATGATTATGGCTTTTTCCTATAGCCCTAAACGTCCATACTAGTCCAGCATGCTCGTCGCGCTCAGTTATTCAAAAACAGAGCCAAAGAGAGCAATGCTCTGGATTTCACCGCAGCTAAGTTTGTATTTCTTTATATTCATTTTGTTTGTGTACTAACTACTATTTGTTCGTTGAAGAAGGCTCTTTGCCGAAACGTTTGCTGTTTTGTTACGTCCCATCAGGGTTACTCATACCTAGTTTACATGTTATCCACCTTTTTTTGTTTGTGTGTCCCATAACCCTCGTGGTCGTGGGGGTTCTAATGTTTCCATTAGAACTTTCTCGGGGCTTGGTAGACCTGGCGGCGCCCATCTCCTCTACAGGTCAGCGGAGGACTTTCAAGCGATAGTCATTCATGAACATTTTTATTGTGGCTTTAACGTGGGCTAGATCCCACGCCCCTCAGCTTGTGAGGCGAGCACACTATGGAATTCGCTACCCAGCCGCCAATCTATTTACCGGTAGCTTTATTCTCCAGTTCATGTAACTTCATTACCTGTCTCCCGATGTTAGGAATCATTGGAAAACAAATCTTAACAGTTAATTCCCCTCTCCATTCTCTAATGTCATGTAGAAAACTGATCCCAACTAGCTGGGGTACCGCAATACATGTATATCAATTCTCATATTATTATTAATCAGCATTTATTTCCCTTTGTTGAAATACTGTCTCTGTACAGTTTTAACAGTGGATCATTAACCTATCACATAATATTAATGTTTATTGACCCCAAGCAATGGTGTAGGAAGTAAGAGACCATTTTCTGCCAATACCAGATTTATTTTTCTAGAAATGGGTTGAATCAAAAGTCTCCCCCCCCCACCCCATTGCCCTCTCTGTCCTGCATTTCAAAGATGGGGTTATTTTATACAACTTGATCAACACATACTCTGTCAACAATATGATTGTGATTACCGTTGTCATTGATGTGATCAACACATACTCTGTCAACAATATGATTGTGATCAACACTGTCATTGATGTGATCAACACTTACTCTGTCAACAATGATTGTGATTAACGTTGTCATCGATGTGATCAACACATACTCTGTCAACAATATGATTGTGATTAACGTTGTCATCATATGATCAACACATACTCTGTCAACAATATGATTATGATCAAAACTGTCATTGATGTGATCAACACATACTCTGTCAACATATGATTGTGATTAACGTTGTCATCGATGTGATCAACACATACTCTGTCAACAATATGATTGTGATTAACGTTGTCATTGATGTGATCAACACATACTCTGTCAACAATATGATTGTGATCAACACTGTCATTGATGTGATCAACACTGTCATTGATGTGATCAACACTGTTAATGATGTGATCAACAGTGTCATTGATGTGATCAACACTGTCATGATGTGATCAACACTGCTATTGATGTGATCAACACTGTTAACGATGTGATCAACACTGTCATTGATGTGATCAACACCGTTAATGATGTGATCAACACTGTCATTGATGTGATCAACACTGTCATTGATGTGATCAAAACATACTCTGTCAACAATGATTGTGATTAACGTTGTCATCAATATGATCAACACATACTCTGTCAACAATATGATTATGATCAAAACTGTCATTGATGTGATCAAAACATACTCTGTCAACAATGATTGTGATTAACGTTGTCATCGATGTGATCAACACATACTCTGTCAACAATATGATTGTGATTAACGTTGTCATCGATGTGATCAACACATACTCTGTCAACAATATGATTGTGATCAACACTGTCATTGATGTGATCAACAATGTCATTGATGTGATCAACACTGTTAATGATGTGATTAACAGTGTCATTGATGTGATCAACACCGTTAATGATGTGATCAACACTGCTAAAGATGTGATCAACACTGTTAACGATGTGATCAACACTGTTAACGATGTGATCAACACCGTTAATGATGTGATCAACACTGTCATTGATGTGATCAACACTGTCATTGATGTGAACAACACTGTCATTGATGTGATCAACACTGTCATTGATGTGATCAACACTGTCATTGATGTGATCAACACTGTCATTGATGTGATCAACACTGTCATTGATGTGATCAACACTGTCATTGATGTGATCAACACTGCTAACGATGTGATAAACACTGTTAACGATGTGATCAACACTGACGTTGGAACAGACAACTGAAAGCTGAACTAAAATCAGATCAAATAAAGACTTGAACAAAATGAACATTTTAATTCTTTACATCAAAATAGATCTGCTCTTAATTTTGTCACTATGACATCAACCGTGGGTAACCAACTTATCATTAACAAGTAACTACACATTGAACTGTTCATTACATGTCTAAGTTAGTTACAAGCAGCTGTAACAAACAAAAATGTACATTCTTTGGAAAAACGGAACATTTCTTTATTTCTGTTGTTCAAATAAATAAGTGCAATGAAAACTACACAAGTTTATCAAAATCTAAAAAAAATCTAAGACTAAGGTCGAGAGGGTATAAGTCCCATACAAAGCTAAGAGTTTGTGTTGCAGCAAGTGGCCTGTCTACATAGCATGAATATCAAACACACTGGCAAGGGCAGGCCACCTTGAATAAGCAGAGTAGTAATAGTGATAAGATATAATAAAAATAATAAACTATACAATCAGGTCAAAAATACAAGCTCTATTGGTTTGATGTGCATGGGAGACAATACTGCAGGATTTGATGAACTATGTTTATAAATTCATTCATTCAACTGCGGTGGTTCATGACCACAGCAATACATGACTTGGCCATGACCACAGCAATACATGACTTGGCCATGACCACAGCAATACATGACTTGGCCATGACCACAGCAATACATGACTTGGCCATGACCACAGCAATACATGACTTGGCCATGACCACAGAAATACATCACTTGGCCATGACCACAGCAATACATGACTTGGCCAGTCCAATGTATGGTCAGTTTCTCAATACAGCGATCATGTAGACAGTTGTAAAGTAATAGGACTGACATGTATTGACACAGGTAACATTTGGTTCTTGAATAGCATAAATATAAATAATTAACCAATGGTTTATGCAATGCCTTTATGAAGCTGGTGGAAGTGTCATACACTCAATGCTGTCTTCCCTGGCACTGCCTACAAGCTGAAGATTGCTCTATCCCCAATACATAGCTGGGAACTGTAGCCTTGACCTTTATTCTCAAAAAGGACTGGTACACATCCCACAAAAATTTGAGAACAATCAGCTATGTCTAGCAACTATTTTAATGAAATAAAATAATAAACTTAATGTGAAAAAAGTCAAGCATTGTGATACTTCAGTTGACTTAAGTCAAGCATTGTGATGTTTCAGTTGTCTTAAGTCAAGCGTTGTGATGTTTCAGATGACTTTGTATTTTGATAAGTGAGGAAAGTTACATGGTGTTTTCTTGATGTCATGATGGATGGAACTTTGGAAGGTGTTCATTGCTATCTACTACTTCTCTCATTGTCTCCTGCCTCCCTCAGAATTCTCCTGCTTTAAGTAAGCCAGTTGGAAATTTCAGGCACATTCAGCTAATTCAAATTTGTCTTCAATAAATTTTGTGCATGGTCAACTCTTAAACCTGGATGGGTCAACTCTTAAACCTGGATGGGTCAACTCTTAAACCTGGATGGGTCAACTCTTAAACCTGGATGGGTCAAACAAATTAACAGGTGTGCATGGTTAATGCCACTGAAAATTATTGGATTTTCCCATCAACATAAAATTACAAACCAACTTTATACACAAAACCTTCCAGAATAAAAAGGAGAAATTTAAAACCGAGATTCATTAAATTTTATGAAAAAGAATTATATTGTCTTTATAAGACTGGGTGTGGTTTATAACTTGCCAAGACTCCAGCAAATTTCTCTTGTGTCATATGGTGAACCTACCAGTTTATTACTTTATTACCCGTCTTCCTAAAGTTGGGATACAAATCTTAATTCCTCTCTCTATTCTTTAATGTCAGTGAGAAAACTGATTACAACTACAACTGATTACTCCTACAGCTGAATACTGGTATATGACTGACATATTTTTGCCAACTCATTAACTACAGTCAGTTAATGCGGTTATGATGTGAAAAAATCACTTTGATTCAATTGGCCAGTAAGGAAAGTCTCTTTGATTTGATTGGCCAGATATGGGGGAAGATGGGAGGTTATGACAGAGTATCACATCACTGCAATGTTTAAAAAAAACAAAAAACAACAACATATCTACACTCACAACATTTTTGTTTCTGTACAATTAGGAATTTTTAAAAAAACCTTTATAAATATTGGTTTGCGAATGGCTAAATATGTATCGAGTGACATGCATAGCTTTGACGTAACACCTATTTATAGAATGTGTTCTCCTTCTTCATCGTCATCATCCTCATCAATGTTGGTCTTCATCTCAGCCTCCATTTCGTAGCTGACCACTGAGTGTTTGGCCAGGATCCTGAGCAGAGGCCGTAGTTTCAGCCACCACTGGTCTTTGGGGATACGTTTTCTGAAAAATCAACATAACACTAGAGTTTGATTGGTGGCTGGGTTTTAAAAATTAACACTGGAGTTTGATTGGTGGCTGGGTTTAAACATTAACACTGGAGTTTGTTTTGTGGCTGGGTTTTACTTATGACATTAAAATTTATTGGTTAAATAAAAAATTTTTGGGCCTAATTTAGATTTTAAAAATATCATTAACTGTCCGATATTAATTGATGAAATTTTTGTAACATGTTCAGGTATTTGTAACTTGTCTGATAGCTTATTTTAAGTCAAAGGTCATGGTGACTAAAATCTTCTTTAGATCCCTTCAATATAATTAAAAAAACAAAATCAAATAAATTAAGTAATGCAAAAAAAATAACTGATAAACATTCTGCATATATACACACATCATCTAGTGACACACCGCTATGTCATCATAAAGAAACATCATTCCGCAGTGTCATTACACAGAAAAAAAAGTTTGTGTTTTTGTTGACAACTCACTCAAAGTCTGTGTATTCAGCCAGCTCCTCAACAGGGGTGAATGTTAAATGTCTCTTCATCATTCCCAAGAGAACTACTGTGTCTGCATTGCCAGTTCTTACATTACCTAGACAACGGGATGACATGGTCAAACTCTACACAAGAATGTGGGGTAAAACTACACAAAAATGTGGGGTAAAACTAGGGGTCTACCGATATGCCTTTTTGCCGATACCGATATTACCGATATTTTTTTTGCAGATATGAGTGCCGATATGAGTATTTGTTAGGAAAAAAATCAGCGGTCATATTTGATGACGTCATTCTTAAATTTATCACTCGTAATTATTTATCTTTTATATTAGGGGACTACCGACATGCATTTTTGCCGATATTACCGATATTTTTTGCCGATATGAGTGCCGATAGGGTATTTGTTAGGACAAAAACCAGCGGTCATATTTGATGACATCATTCTTAAATTTATCACTCCTAATTATTTATCTTTTATTTTTATATTAGGGGACTACCGATATGGATTTTCGCCGATATATATACCGATATTTTTTTTCCGATATGAATATTTGTTAGGACAAAAACCAGCGGTCTTATTTGATGACATCATTCTTAAATTTATCACTCCTAATTATTTATATTTTATATTAGGGGTCTACCGATAAGCATTTTTGCCGATATTACCGATATTTTTTTCCGATATGAGTGCCGATATGAGTATTTGTTAGGACAAAAATAACAGCGGTCATATTTGATGACGTCATTCTTAAATTTATCACTCGTAATTATTTATATCTTATAATTAAGGGGTCTACCGATATCCAGTTTTGACGAAATTACCGATTTTTTTTCTCCCGAAACGAAGTTTCCGATGTGTTTACAAGTTCCAGATCATGACCTACATGGGACTCATAACAAAACGAACCGTCCTTTATAAAAATGTACAATCATATTAGGTACTCGTTTTGAAACTTCAACCTTGACTCATAATTATTAATTCTAACCAATAGTTTAATGGCTTTTGCACACGGCCACCTTTTATGAATGAAACAATGAGAACAAAGTACAATAGTAATAGAGTGAAAATGAGGCTGAAGGTTGAATGGTTGCCAATGACAACAAGTCTTCACACGGTACATTTTGTTATTCCATACGAAACGAAATGTTTTAGACATCTGCGATTCTGCGTGCATCTTTGCTATTAGAGCAATTACGTGAACATAATGTTTACATGTTATACATTTATTAGAGCAATTACGGTATACTTGGCATCGGCACTATTTACACATTATTTCTGAGTATACGAAAATCGGCCGATACCTAAACAATATCAAAGCACATGGCACACTGTATCGTGGCTGCACATATTAATACTAGGACTCTTTTGACTATTTCAATACCGGTATCGGGGTCGATATATTAATTTGTCGAGATATTGTAAATCTAAATGATAGTTTTTTTGTTTCCGTTTTTTTGGGGGGTCAAAATGTCACTTATTATGAAATATCGGTGACGTCAATATCGGGACCTTTACATGCTACCGATACCGATATTGCCGATATCCAGATATCGGTACCGATATATCGGCCAGCCGATATATCGGTAGACCCCTAGGTAAAACTACACAAGAATGTGGGGTAAAACTACACAAGAATGTGGGGTAAAACTACACAAGAATGTGGGGTAAAACTACACAAGAATGTGGGGTAAAACTACACAAAGAATGTGGGGTAAAACTACACAAGAATGTGGGGTAAAACTACACAAGAATGTGGGGTAAAACTACACAAGAATGTGGGGTAAAACCACACAAGAATGTGGGGTAAAACTACACAAGAATGTGGGGTAAAACTACACAAGAATGTGTGGGTAAAACTACACAAGAATGTGGGGTAAAACTACACATGAATGTGGGGTAAAATTACATGTGAGTGAGGGTATAACTTTACACAAGATTGCAGGGCCAAATCTGTACATAAGTTAGGATGGTAATATTGTACAACAGATGACAGGTTAACATGATCCCATCTCAAAGTCAAGAGATAAGTAAATTATCTTCTACATTTAAAAGTTAACATATTTGAGTGTCCAGTGTTGTTTAGCCTTAAGAATCAAATACAACTGATCAATTTTTATATTCCAACTGTATTGTTAACCATAATCATTCTAGGTTGTTATTTTACAAATATAATATTAATCTTTATTTCAAGAACAGATCTTTAACACTGTAAAAAGAAGAGCTGACCTTTGATATCGGTGTATTGCTCAATCATCTCGGCCAACCACTCCACACCCCTGGCAGCCATTTTTGTTCCGTAGTTACGATCAAATGGGGAAGGGTAGCCTCCCTGCTGCATGTGTCCTAGCACATTCATGCGGGTGGTGAACACCGGGTGGCCCTCCTCAGAGAATAGACGATTGACGAAGTCAGTGGTGTAGTTCTCATTGGCTAGTTCATTTCTGTGGGGATAATAGTTCATTAGATAACAACATGTGATGAACTGAACTAGAACATATTCCAGCGCACATCTAGTAAAAAAAATTTCAGGGCATATTTAAAATATATTCTAGTGCAAATTAACAAATCCTGTGGTGCATCAAAAAATATGCCAGGGCACAATTAGGACATATTATGGGCACAAAAAAACATAACTGTGGTACATCTAGAATTTATTATGAAGCACATGTAGAGCATATGTCAAGGCAAAGCTATAACATATGCCAGGGCACAATTAGGACATATTATGGGCACAAAAAAACATAACTGTGGTACATCTAGAATTTATTATGAAGCACATGTAGAGCATATGTCAAGGCAAAGCTATAACATATGCCAGGGCACAATTAGGACATATTATGGGCACAAAAAAACATAACTGTGGTACATCTAGAATTTATTATGAAGCACACATAGAGCATATGTCAAGGCAAAGCTATAACATATGCCAGGGCACATGTATAACATATTCTAGGACACATTGACCATATGTACTGTGTTACATCTAGCATTTATACCATTAAAGTCTAGAACGTGATGACGATTTAAGATGAAAGTTTTAATAAAGTACAGCAACACTGAATTGTTTATAAACACATTTTAATGAAGATTTAAAAACTGCATTTTAAAAAATAAAAACAGCTGTTGTTTCTTTTTTACCTGAGAATTAAACCTCTTTGAACTCCAGCATTCAGAATTTTGTCTTTCAAGTGCTCCACATCTTGCTGAAATATTTATCAAATTTATAACTACCAGCATCTTCAACTTGTATCAATAAATTTAACCATTTTAATAAGTTCAAGTATCTTCAACTTGTATCAATATTTTAAACCATTTTATAACATAATACAAGTACCTTCAACTTGTATCAATACATTAAACCAATTTACAAAAAAAAACTATAAGTTCCTTCAACTTGCGTCAATAAATTTAACCATTTTAATAAATACAAGTATCTTTAACATTATGAATGTCAAAATTTTTCCAGCGACATTAACTCTATCCCTGAGATTTGTTAATTACAAGAGGTGTGAAGAAAAGGTAAAATCTCTTTGACTATTGTTACCTTTAAATCCAAGCAATTGAATTTCTCTTCATAAATATATGCAGCATCTGCTCCACTAGCTAAACCAGCAAGAGTAGCAAGGTATCCACAGTAACCTCCCATTGTCTCGGCCACAAACACTCGACGTTTGGTACCAGTGGCTGACTGTTTGATTCGGTCACAGATCTAAGGGAGGCAACAACATAATCAAACATTTAATTCCTTTAGGATTGCAAAGGAAAGACCTGGATCATGTGATCTCAGTATTTACAGCCAACTTATTTAAGACAAAATTTAAAAACACTTACAAAGAAGTAAATTGACTGACAAGTCAAACATCTTTACAATACATCTTTATAAATCCATTTAACTACACACACGACTGCTATGATACAACTAGCAGGATTTGATTTCATGCCAGACATTGACTCACATCTGTGATCTCATTGAGAGCCGTGTCAGCACCCAGGGAGAAATCTGATCCAGGGATATTGTTGCTAATGGTGCAAGGGATCACAACTATGGGTATACAGAGGGATGGGAACATCTCACGTGCCTCTGCCAGCTGGTAGGCACTGTGAAAAGCCTGGAAATACATGTGACAATGAATACATCAATACATGTGACAAGAAATACATCAATACATGTGACAAGAAATTTATCTCTCAAATGTGATCATTTTTTGTATTCAATGCAATCATACTTTACCTGTTTGACATAAGATTTTGACCTCATGAAATTCAAAAGGAAAACTCTACTGATCTAACATTATAATGATGATCTTTGATTTAGCAACCACACCTCCAAGAGACACAACTAGATTACCTCAAATCAACTAAACAAGAGATACGACTAGATTACCTCAAATCAACTAAACAAGAGACACGACTAGATTACCTTAAATCAACTAAACAAGAGACACAACTAGATTACCTCAAATCAACTAAACAAGAGACACGACTAGATTACCTCAAATCAACTAAACAAGAGACACAACTAGATTACCTCAAATCAACTAAACAAGAGACACGACTAGATTACCTTAAATCAACTAAACAAGAGACACGACTAGATTACCTTAAATCAACTAAACAAGAGACACAACTAGATTACCTCAAATCAACTAAACAAGAGACACGACTAGATTACCTCAAATCAACTAAACAAGAGACATGACTAGATTACCTCAAATCATCTAAACGAGAGACACGACTAGATTCTCTCAAATCAACTAAACAAGAGACATGACTAGATTACCTCAAATCAACTAAACAAGAGATACGACTAGATTACCTCAAATCAACTAAACGAGAGACACAACAAGATTACCTCAAATCAACTAAACGAGAGACACAACAAGATTACCTCAAATCATCTAAACGAGAGACACGACTAGATTCTCTCAAATCAACTAAACAAGAGACACGACTAGATTACCTCAAATCAACTAAATGAGAGACACGACTAGATTACCTCAAATCAACTAAACAAGACACAACTAGATTACCTCAAATCCACCGACTATCATAAGGCCATCAAACTTGAACTCGGCAAATTTGAGAGCAATCTTTCCAACACCTACATCCTGTGCCCATTGTCTGAAATAAAGAGCGAGAAATGGAATAATCTGGGATGCAAGATTTGACTGTCTATGTGAATAGTTTGTACTGCTATGTGGAAAACATGACCTTAAGGATTTGACAGCACACAGCAACAAAAAATTGAGATGTCAATGAGATGTGGATGTGTGTCAATGACATGAGTACATTTATGTCAAAAGACATGGGGGCATGTGTGTCAACGCTGACTTACTTCTTGGTTCCCAGGAAGGAGCCTCCTTTCCCGGCCCAGCCTTGCACTTCTGTCCAGGTCATTGGGACGACCTCTCCCTTGATGAGCCCATCAAAGCTGTCGTGGATGCCTAGGACACGGAAACCTTTTGTTAAGCTGATACGCACAAATGATCTGACGGCAGCGTTCATGCCACAAGCCGGCGCTCCTATGTTCATGATGGCCAGGTTTCTGTGAGACTGGAGGCAACAAATTATATTATCTGTCAATATTGTCCATTCAATAGATCAAAGATTTAAGCATTTATAGAAAAAATTTCCTAAACTCAAAGCCACCAATGTGTCACTTTATAGAATTTACAGCATTGCACCTCTAAGGATGTTACAACATTGCACCTCTAAGGATGTTACAAAATTGCACCTGTTTTAAACAGAGTAACCATTGAGTTGTTAAAATAATGCACTAAGAGAGAAACATATCCAACATTTAAGCAATATACTCAGGTCTTTCATTTGTTAGCTGTTGATAAATTAAACTAAAAATGTTGAATCAAGTGGACAAGCGAGGACAATGAATACATGAGAATGGCAAACCTGCACCACAGATAGGACTATATACAACACCCACATTCCCCTGGATATAGTGGGTGTAACTCAATATAAGACTGGGTAACTAGCAAACTAACTCTGTGTGATTATCTACACCTTACTCTGGACACACACCAAGAGGTGGGCTGTAAAAAAAATGTCCTTGACCTTGCTTGTAACCTAACTAATGCTTGGTTTGTCAATGTCATCAACTACATTAGCTGATACATCAGGGGTAAGTTGGAATGATGTTTGAAATTATCAGTAAATACAATGCAATCTCACCCATAATTAGTGAATACAACATCTAGAATTTATAACTGGGAACATGTCAGGGCACATATAACATGTCAGGGCACATCTAGAACATATTGTCAGGGCACATCTAGAACATATTGTCAGGGCACATCTAGAACATAATGCCTGGACACATCTGGAAGATATTGACAGGGCCCTCCATGTCTTCTCTCTTCTGTGACTGCACTCCATGACTTCTCTCTTCTGTGACTGCAGTCCATAACTTCTCTCCTCTGTGACTGCACTCTATGACTTCTCTCCCATGTGACTGCCAGCCCTCCATGACTTCTCTCTTCTGTGACTGCACTCCATGACCTCTCTCTTATGTGACAGCACTACATGACTTCTCTCTTCTGTAACTGCAGTCCATAACTTCTCTCCTCTGTGACTGCACTCTATGACTTCTCTCCCCTGTGACTGCCAGCCCTCCATGACTTCTCTCTTCTGTGACTGCACTCTGTGACTTCTCTCTTCTGTGACTGCAATCAATGACTTCTCTCCTCTGTGACTTCTCTCTACTGTGACTGTGCACCTTTGTGACTAGACACTAATAAGACAGAGCTATGTCTTGGGCATTTGTCCACTTTGAGCAGGGGTCACTAGATCAGTGCTTCTCAAAGTGGTGGTCCGCGGACCGGTGCCGGTCCGTGGGCCATCCGCTGCCGGTCCGCAGATGTTCTCAAAAAAAAGGACAGATAAAATTGTCAGTGCAGGGAAAATAGTGCACCGGTCCCTGGTGCAACGGAAAAAAATTCCTGCCGGTCCGCCATACTAAAAAGATTGAGAAGCACTGCACTAGATGACCGTCTAAAACCTTGGCTGTCTGGTAGGAGATGATTTTCTCTATCACAGGTGTGAACCTGGCATTGATGTTGTTGGTGATGTTTGAGTAGGATTCAGCCAAGCGGAACCAGTATCTCATGGAGGTCGCACTTTCAGGTGGTCAGTCTGAGTGTAGGGTTATGTGGGGTATTAGATTGCTTTCCTTTCAGTAAATCTTTAAATTCATTTTTTATATTAATGGTTAAATTTAGTTAAGCTTTCCCTTGAAATGTCTTCATGGATCACTATCAGAATTCTGCTGAAATGTCTTCATGGATCACTATCAGAATTCTGCTGAAATGCCTTCATGGATCACTATCAGAATTCTGCTGAAATGCCTTCATGGATCACTATCAGAATTCTGCTGAAATGTCTTCATGGATCACTATCAGAATTCTGCTGAAATGCCTTCATGGATCACTATCAGAATTCTGCTGAAATGCCTTCATGGATCACTATCAGAATTCTGCTGAAATGTCTTCATGGATCACTATCGTCAGAGCCATAAGAAGGATACAATAAAACTAGATATTATTGACAGTTTTTATACAGATAAAAATAAGAAAACTGATAAATTAGCTATAATTGAATCAAAGCATAAAAGTGCATTTATAAAAGGAAAATTACTGGAGGAAGCTGAGAAAGGCAAACAATATGTTTTTTCATGAGTCTGATATTTATAAAAACTAGCCCTGTTCCCATGTATTTATAAATAGTGCAGATATCATCCAATCAATTGTCTCAGAAAGCCAAGTTTTATAGACAATATATGCCACCAAATAAACTTAAAGATTATAAAAGCAGTAATGAAAGCTCTACAAGTCCTTTAGATAAAATTCATTCAAGGCAATGCAGTATATAGTGACCACTCTATCAAGCACAATATTCTTTTTTTTCGGGTTGTTTCTTGCCTCCCATTATAAAGGCACAAAGTCAATAGACCTGCCAGGAATTAAACTGACGATTTATCACAAATTAATAAAAAAATATTAAAAAAGGGAAACCCCCCAAAAATGCAAGTTTACCAATAAAATAAACCAGGGTGAGAAACATGCTGGTAGGGAATTATATTTGTAAACAATGAGTTTGTGAACAACAGATTTGTGACCAATAGGCTTGTGAACAACAGGCACCATTTAAATAAGGGAAACTATGGATTCTTGATACATGATTATTAAGCAGAAAAAGTGTCAATGTCTATGCTACACAAATAAGACAATAAAATGGCCAATAGTTTTTTCATAACCTCTTTGATCTCTCTGATTTGGTACGTAGAAACAAATCTCAGCAATAAATCACAAGCCCAATTGCTTATTTAAATAGTGAAAATATATTTAATAACCCTAAAAATTGCATTTGTTGCAATCCCATTGAGAAAGATTTGCATCTAACACATAGCTAATACACTATCATTTATTTTTTTATTCTTTTATTCATATTTTATGTTTTTATTTTTAAAATTCTCAAAATTATATTTAAAAGAGCAAAGAAAAACAAATGAATTATAATTGCACAATTTTCACAACCTGTTATTTTTAATTGGTAAAGAAGAAAAAAAGCTGATTATTTGATAGTAGGGAAGTGGAGAGTCAAAGAGACCAAATGATATCATAAAGAAGCTGTCATATTCAGACTTACTACATGGTCTGTGAATGGGTAACATTGGGGATCCTGAAAAAACTCAGTTCAATTACAAAATATAGAAAAACTCTTCTAGGCAGGGGAGATAATGTTTGCACTCATCTGTGCCAAGGATGACACAAGAATGTATAAATCAAATTATTTGAGCTATCTTTATTTGTAAAAGGAAAAAAAATATAGTGATATGTAGTTCAGAATTAGATATCATTTGAATGCATAGGAACTTGTTGATGTGATATAGGTAATTATGTTTAGAATTAATGATTTTTTAAAACTAAGCTATATATTTTATAATAAGAATATGGAGACAGAGGTAAAGGGTAATATATGATAGAAATTTTTTTTAAAATGATGGTCAAAAGAAGATGACTTCAGTAAATAATCCAGGAAAGAATGGGAAAACTAAGAAAACGTTAGTAGGTTTAAAATGGCAAGTGAATAGGGATTCAGTTAATTTAACAGTTACTATAATTGAATGTGGATTATATCTTGCTAAACAGGATGTGATTAATTTAGATATATGTCAGTTGGAAAAATAAAAAGTAGATTTCAAAATAAGTTTTTCTTATGACATGTTACAGTTGACCTATTAAGTTTGAAAGATACTAAGACTAATTAGGAACCAGATTATCTCTTCAGATGACCTCTACCTACTGCTCTCTTTTAAGTTAATATTGTAAATACTCATCCTTGAGCAGTAATCAGCTAATCAAACTTGCCTGACAAAAAACGAACTGCAGTGCCCTCTGTTTCTGGTGTATATATTTTTTAAAATCTTTCTATTAACTTTTTAAAAATTTTGTAAAACATATGACAGACCTTGGTTATCTAAACTGACAGTGTTATTATTCAATGGCACCAGGAGAAAATTATCAAATTCTCCAATGAGACACTCAAATACTGCACTTATTCTCCTATACATGTTTGTCAATTTGGCTTTAGAATGAGTAAAAGTGATAGCTTAAGAAGAAAATGACTACATGTATGTTAGAACCTCTTTTCTAATCATATGACATTTATATAAAATAGCAACTATTAAAATTTTTTAATCAATGTTCATTTTATTAAAAGAACTTTAAATTTTAAAAAAATATTTGTACATTTATTTTGTAAATATCACTTGAAAAAACCTGAATTAACTTAAACTTAACCAAAAAATGAGGACAAACAGCCAGTAGAGTAGCCAATAGATAAATAAAACCCAATCGTTGTTCATAAAAAATGTGGACATTAAGTTGAAATCTTAAGTAGAGAGGAAAGGAAAGCTGTTATGTTGTTAAAAATGATATACCTGCTTCCAAGATGGTCTGATCTAGAAAAAATATGAACATATACATGTAACAAAGCCATTATGTGACTGGCCATTACAAAAGCCATCAGTCTCTTGCCTCACGAAAGTGCATAGAATTTCACAAAGGAATTGTATGCCCATTTGTGTGCATGTATCTTGTTATTTGAGAAAGATACCAAAACTTCTGAAATGTCAATATATCTATGTGCATGTATCTTGTTATTTGAGAAAGATACAAAAACTTCTGAAATGTCAACATATCTGTGTGCCCTAGAAACTAAATTAAGATACAGGCCATCAACTTTTAGTTTGAATTATTAGTGGAGTTAGTAAAACAAAATATTATAATATACCAAATGTAGGTCATTACATTAAAAACAAATAATTTAAATTTAAGTGAGTTTTATATTTAAATTAATAAGCTTTTATTTTAGTGGGGTTTCATGTGATTTAGCAGCCAAGAAATTAGTTTTTATATCTATTGGAGAATTTTAAAAAAAATAACATGTCTGATGATTCAATATAAAAAAAAAGCCAAACAGTCAATATAAATAATTCCCGTTGTCTGTATGGTTGTAATGTAATGTAATGCTGTTAAGTGACACTGGGATATGGATGTATTGCTGTTAGGTGGCGCTGCGATTGATTTTGTTTTATAGTGCTGCACCAAAAATAATACTTTTCTAACGTTGCGCATAAAATTGTTCAATATGATCATAAATGAATCAAATAAAAATAAATGAAAGTTCTGCATTTCATTATTTTTTAATCTGATGTGTATTTATTTTGAAAACTTCCGTCATTTTTGACGGGTGATTTTGACGGGTGATTCACTAGTTATTAAATATTTGGCTTATTATAATATTGAAACTAATTAAACTTATGTCATTAAATTGTAAATTTTATCTCACACAACGGAAGGTGTAAATTGTAGAATTCTTTCACTGATGCTTTACAGAGTCGTTTCTGATTTATGTGAAGGTGCATGATGAGTTACACACTGTACCAATGTGTACCACAGCCAGTACATTGTATACCACACTGAGATGTACTAAACACAAGTAGGACAGACTCAACCACACACTAGACAGAGTGAGACAGATTGTCCCACACAGCAGACAGACTTAACCCTACAGAGGACAATGCTTACTACACATAAAAAGGGGGAACAGTGAATAGGATTTTCTTCATAAACTAATTCTGATCCTACAGTTAAAACTGAGAGAACCATCAAAAAGAAACAGCAAGCCATAGATAGGTTTGTTTCAATTCATTAACTATATGGTTGCTGATTAGAAGCATGGCTTATAAATTGACTCAGGCCAGAAGATGTCATATTTACATTGTGTTAAAGTAACTCACTAACCACTTCAGTCAAATTAACTCTATTAACTAATAACTTTCAAATGAACTATTAAAACATTTAGTTTTGATCACAAAATGTACTTTCTATTGATGCAATTTGAATGTTTGAACTATTTTTCTCATTGTTTAGAGAGTGAAGCAATGAGTTGCTAGGTCCCAAACCCCCTGAGAGATGTGATCACAAAAGCTGTGATTGATAGCTAAGAGCACAGGCAATTCAAACGTCCTAGATCATATAATATTCATGTCAACCAGTTATTTTTAATGCAAGGAACCATCTGGCTATACAGCTGGCTTTGTTATTTTATTAATAAAGCACCCTTAGAACCATAATAAAAGATTATTATTTAAAATGACAACGAAAAACACAAAATGCAAAAACAAATTGCTTTGAGATGACAGTAAAGGAATGGAGTGCTCCTGTAGAATAAGGTTATAGATCTCACCTTGTCCTCGTGAGAGGTTGGCTTCATGTGGGATGATGGCGGTCGCAGTTTACTCAACAGTCGATAGGTGTTTAAGTTATTTTGGAAGCTCCTGTTTTAATTGTTGATTAAAAGAGTTATATAATCATTATTGGTTTAGTTTTTATTTAAAAGTTTCTATTATTACTACAATTGTCTTTTCATTGAAAAGTTTCTATTATTATTTTTATAGTATTTTAGTTGAAAGGGTTATATATTTATATTTTACATAGTCTTTTCATAGATTTTTATTTCTTTTTTTATTTTTACAGCTTTTTCATGAATACCATTTGGATACATTTGCATATATCTAAAAAGGTTTTTAGTGATTCAGCATTTTAGAAATGTTTCATTGGGTTGTATGTATGCAAGGGTCAAGATAGTTGATGGAGATAGTTTTGGCTGTTTTAGTATCAGGAGGATATACAGTAAGCTCCATTCAAGTGAAGTATCAAGTGCTGAGAATAAGTGATTAAATTATTAATTAAGAACCACTCCTGTCGATACAAAATAACATGAGCAAATCTTGCATTTAAAAAATCATCAGTTTTTAGTAAAATTTCAATGACTAAAATAAAAAGTGATCAACATTTACTTTGACAACTTACTTTCCCCTCAGGCGAACTGCCTCATCAAAATTTCTTTTGTCCATGGATGCTTGAACTTCTTTTGTCTGTTAAGAGAAAGTAAGGGAATTTATTTAGGGAACATAAATTATGTTCCTGTAGACTAAGTAGAATCTCACCAAAACATTTTACTATCCAAAGATCAGGGGTAGAAAGAACAAGGTCAATAGAAGAATTGGTTTCCAAGTCCCAGAAAAATGCACAAGTCTATCAAATTAATGCCTGAAATGCTGTACATGAAACTTGTCTTTGAAAGATTTCATCCTAATCAGGGAAAAATAATGAAACAAAACAAACTTTCACCTTTCACCCTGTGACCCTAGATGAGCCAATATTACAACATAATCATATCATAATTTGACACATTTATGAAAATTCAGATACTCCGAAAAATGCCTTATGTGCATATTGTATTTAATGGTGCAACAATTATTTTAAAATTGTAAATTTGTTTGTTAAATAAATTGACACAAACAATTTTTTCTTGGTATGGCCTTAATTCACTTTTATTCATTACTAATGATTATCACATTAAGGTTTAATGAAAGTCAATGACACATACAACACTATGCCAATTTTAAAGGGCATCATTATTTAGTAAAAAAACTGGAGATTGCTATTTTGTTAGAGTTAAGCTAATAAACATTATTTTTCTCTAGGCTGCTCATGGACGGCACCTAAAAGAATCGACATAACACACAGTGAGTGCATGTGTAGCAAAGAATGACATTTAAAATTTTTAGGCCCAGACGTCTCCAAACTTTTATAGCTTTAGTCAAATACATTAAATACTCTTTAGAAATCAATATGACAGTGCATTGACTTTAACTACCTATTCCTGAGTATTCCATTTCATATGAGGAGTAACTTATACAACACCAAGCAAGTCCCTAATGTGATCAATTTATAATCTTGAAAATTACTTTTCAAAAGGGTTTTAAAACTAACAATGGGGACTATTTTAATGTGTTCCCTAATAAATATTGGTTGACTTAGTAAAATTCATTTAGTTATCTATAATTGGGGGCACAGTGGTCTAGCGGTAGCGTGCTGGGCTGTGGTACCCAGACTATAGTGAGTCAAGGGTTCAAGCCTCGGTGCTGGCAAGTCCCAGAGTTTACCCAGCTCCCAATGGGCATCTGACATCGGTTGTAAAGGCGGCTGGGCATTGTACTCGCCACACAATCCCTTGCTCGTAAGCCGGGGCTCAATAAAACTTGTGAACGCTACTTCACTCCGCGCAGTAGGCCATCATGGTCTGAAAAGGGGACTTTTTTTTACTTAAATCAATCATTGATTAGTCTTACAGCTATTTGAAGACACATGTATTGCAAAAGTCAACTCATTTATTGTTTTCAAAAGATTTAGAGTAAAAATTCCTGATACAGAAAAAATTAAAAGAACAATAACCATAGTCAAGTTAGGCTTTACAAAAGTATTTGTTAGGAAATTATTGAAAATATAAGATTTGAGGACAATGTACCAGTTGCTGTAAAACATCTGACATTTTCACATCATGTGCTGCAATCTGTGTGTAAAAGGTCAGATAACATTGTTAATGGTGCTACCAGTGTCAGATTTCTTATTTGTGAAATATTTTTGGTTTTAATTTGAAAAGGAATTTACAAAAATTGCAAATCTGGCGGAGTCTCCAATGCTTGGTAGCTTATTGTGTTACTCAGAATTTAATTTTGTCTTTGAAATTTTAGTAATTTTTTTCTACATTATAAATTGATGCTAAGTGTTAATTTAATTAAGATTATAAACATTTGTAGTTATATGATGTATTGATTAATGGCCAATTTTTATTCAATATCTAGTCTAAAATATCAATAACTTTATTATTTATGACTACATAATTGCATTAAGTTTGTTAATAATGATGGATTTTTTTTTGGTTGAAAAATATATATAGTTCATTTTTGTTTTTAAAATTATAATACCAAAATAAAAATAAATTTAACAGCACTTTCTTTTAGCACTACTGTATTATTGGAATAATTAAGTCTTTATTTGTTTATGCTCAAAATCAGCTTCATTTTTAAAGCTAGTAAATTAATTAAAATTATTTTAAAATGTGTCATTCATTGAAAACAAACCGTATTTACTCGTATATAAGCCTACATCGAATATAAGCCGACCATCTAAAACTGCTTTAAAATTGATCGTTTTTTGCAAAAACCTGCATATAAGCCGACCATACCATTGTCTAATTTTACTCCATATTTTTGGTTCATAGAAATTTGTTACTTTAAAGATGTTAAATTATTAGTTTTCTGTTACATACCAGTTTTTTCACCTTTTGGAATGAGACAAAAACGTGTTCTGCTCTTTCCACATTATTTGCTATAATAATATCTGAACCTCCGCTGATAAGTTGTTCACAACTGATAATTAACGAAGTATATATTTCAAAAAAAATTATACATTTCAGTGTCTGTCCTTGTGTCCATTTTGTTTTATGTGCATATAAGCCGCCCCCCTGATTTCAGTATTGTATTTCATAGGTCTAAACTCTGCTTATATAAGAGTAAATATGGTAATTATGATTTAAATTAAACCTGTCTTCATCATTTCTTCTCTTCATTGCAATGATCTGGTTCTGTAATAAGTATTTAGTCATTTAATATTTCAAATCCATAATCAATAATTTATACTTTTCCCAATGACCTAAAAAATTAAGGTTATAAGTTTGTAGCCAAGAAGGATGCCTATTATTTCAATTTGCTTTTACAGATAATAATTTTATATCCACAATAATTTTTTAGTCAACTTGCTCTAGGTGAAGAAAATGTTAATACACAATGAAATATTGTTTACATTCATCTTATACATAGAAACGACTTGGATCAAATTTCATCTTCTTCTCAACTTCAAATGAATTTAACATTATCTTTAATTTTAAAAAAGAACATTCTTTGCCCATCATACACATACCTTCAATGTAATCTAACTCTCATTATACATATTTCTGTCCATAAAACCACCTAATGCTCTTCTTTGGGCCCCTGACATCAAAGCCTCCACAAGCCAAACCCTTGAAAACTGAAATCCCCACACCCCCGCCATTTTCTCTCTCCCACAATGCTGCCCTAGGTTAAATATAAAAAGAAGTCACTCACCCTCTCTACACATTCCATGAGAGGCACACGCACCGTAGAGTTTCCCTCAATAGAGATAACACAAGCTGGGGTGCCAGGCTTGGCATCCATAAGGGCCAGAACCGCTTCAGCTCCCATGCGTGAACCCTGTTGTTAGCAGACAGTGTTATCTTTTGAAAATAATGCTGTTATAAATAACTGCTCATTTCAATGTCAGGAGCTGCATACAATTTTGGCAAGACGATCAAGTTCAGATTATAATCTTAAAAATACCAACAGGACATAGCAGGATTCTGTCAAATGCTGGCTACCAAATGACATACCAGGATTCTGTCAAAAGCTGAAGGGCTCCCTCCACGCTGCACATGACCAAGTACAGTGACACGGGTGTCAATCTTCAACTTGTCACACAGAAGCTGTCAAATTGAAAAACCATTTTAAAATGATGTTTAGAATCTTAATCCTGCATGTGCTAAAATACTATGTTTTATAATTATTATATAAGTACCACTGAAAAATTCAATGATGCATAACAATGCAATATTTGATTGACAATGACAGGTCCATGGGGAAAAGAGATCAAAGGATTTATTACATAAGTTGGAATGTATAATCTTCTATCCACAGATACCAAACACACACCTGGCTTTCCAGCCCTTGTATTATCCAGTGGCATCCATCTGTTAACTAATTAACCAGAACCTAATCTTTACATTGCGTTTCCACACAAAAACATGTATTACATAGTGTTGGTGTATATACAAACAAAAGTGCTGTTTGAGACAGTTGGCCTCTTCACAGCCCTGTTCTTGTTTTCAACTCACACAATTTAATGATAGGTGCTTAGCTTAGAAATTAGCACCAAAAATTTAAAAAATGTTTTAAGCAGCAAGCAACATTCCTTTTAAAAACCTATGCTCCTTATAAGCATATACATCTTGTCAGCCTAATAAAAGTTTGTAGTAACAAAATTTGGACTTACTTGTTTGACCTCCTCAGCTGTAATAGGTTTGCCATTTTCATCGATGGCGCCCTCTGCTACCAAAATAATGTTCAGACGTTGACCCTGACCTCTCTCCTGTTCCGCAACAACAAACAAAAAAAAATTTTAAATTAGATTTTACATCTTGTGCTGCTTTGTGAAATAGCTCCTTTACATATTTTTCAATAAAATTAAAAAATAAAGCAAAATTTATTTTCAAAGCTATTTTATAACTTAAAAATGGTGGAGGTAATGCAATGTTCAATTGATTTTTGAGATATGCAAAACTATATTTTCTATGCCCCCCCCCCAAAAAAAAACAACAACAACAAACAAACACTTATACAAGTGAAGGAATTGCATCATAATAAATATTATAGAATAAAAGAACTTACAGCAGCCAATTTATTACAAAGTGTAACTCTCCAGTCTCCCTCTGGTGGCCACTCAGGAATGAACACCCAATCTGCCTCAGAAGCCAAAGCAGCAACAAGAGCCAAGTAGCTAGAGATAACGAAATCAACAACAATTTCACTCACAATAGATGTATAAAAAAAAGTATATGTGAATGTAAAAACATTAGGAGTAAGATCCTATTTTTTATTGATAAATTTCAAGCAGCACTTTCCCCTCAGATTATATTTTAGTATTTGAAAACTGTATGAACTCCCACATCACAAAAGATGATGGTGTGCTCTCCTTAAGGTCATAACAGATGATGGTGTGCTCTCCTTAAGGTCACAGCAGATGATGGTGCGCTCTCCTTCAGGTCACAACAGATGATGGTGTGCTCTCCTTAAGGTCAGAAAGTTATATTTTAAGAAAAACTGCTTACCCACAATGTCTGCCCATGACCTCTAGCACAAATGCTCTTTGATGGCTGTAGCAAAACAAAAACAAAAAGCCAAAAAATCATCACTAATAATACATCTGAAATATATATATATATTAAAAAACTAAAGACTTTACTACATTGAAGTGCTGCCTTCATATTTAAATGGTGCCTTTAGTTGAGAAGAAATAAAGCATCCAGTAATCCTAGTTAGTTAGCTGCTTTCAACTTCAAATTCTATATTTTTTATGTTTCATTAAAATAAAATACAAATACAGATATGTTGGATTGAATTGCTGAAAAAACTAAACAGAGCTACTCATCTGTTTCAACAGGTGCTTAAAAGGTCTTTAATAAAAGACTTCCAATAGGAATATGAACATAACACCCACAACACGAAGGAAAAATATCATCAAGAACAACTTGCCTGAGGGCAGTAGTGGCAATAGCATCTACAGCCTCAATAATGCGATGCAGCGCGGTGTCAGTACCGATGGTCATATCAGTGCCACAGAAGTCATTGTCAATAGAGCCCACAAGTCCAACAATATTAAGGTACTTGTGGTCTTCCCGCTGCTGGGTGGTGATTTTTCCTACAAAGAAATATGTTTTTGACGTTAAACAATTTAAAGTAAATACTGAAACTGCTCAAACGCTATCAAATTGAAATGACCAAAATCTTGACAAGTAGTATAGAAGTTTTAACTGGTACTGAGATAATACACGCACACATATTAAGTTATGTCTACATAAAATACCTTAAAAATCAATCATTAACATCAATATAAAGATAGATTGCAATCAAAGTTAAATTTTAGCTTTAGATTGTTTAAGCAAGTTACTATAGGACACGTAAAAGCAAACTTAATTTTTAAAAACTAAAAAAGTTATTTTGTAATTCTTTATATATGTATCAATTATTAATTGTAGTAAAGCTAAACCAAAGATGTGTTCTACTATAACCTACCAGTTTGTAACAGTTCATCCAGCATACCAGGCCACTCCTGTCTGAAACAGTTGGCTCCAGTCAAGCTGCCATCACCACCAATGACAACCAAGTTAGCAATGCCCCGCTCTATGAGATTAGCAGCTGCGATGAGGCGACCACTACGCTCTCTGAATTCTTTACATCTTGCACTGCCTATGACAGTACCACCCTAACAGAGATAATCAAATTAGATAAAATGTTTATTTTGTACATTAAGAGATCAGACTCTTAGATTATATCAAATACATTTTTATTCAATGATAGCTTTTAAATTCTTAAGTGTAAAATGTCATTGAAAGATTTAGAAGGAAAAAAAAATTTTGCAACCAAAACTTCCTAGAGAAATAATTTTTAAAAAAAGGATGTCACCATTTGTAGTATCCCTGAGACACTTGACCATGTAGCTTCTACAATATTTTCTCCTCCTTCTACCATACCTTGATAACCCTGTCAAAAATTAAAAAATCAGTGAAAATTATAAATCACAAAGAATATATAAAAATATAGACTAATATAGATTGATTTTGACTGGGAACAGCTGTATAAAATTTTTTTTAATTCGTCAAATAATGTTTAATTTTTTTAACTAAGTATAAACAAGCTGGTGCGATACCTTTCATTATATTAAACGAAAATTCTTACCTCTCTGATGAAAAATACTTTGCAGCCTAGGTAAAATCCCATACGGACAACAGCCCGTACAGCTGCATTCATACCTGTAACATTACAAGGCGGTTAAAGACAGTTAAAACCAGATATAATAAAGTTATGCTAGCAATCAACTATGTTAACATTGTTTTAACAAGTGAATTTCTGGGAATCAAATGTAATAATAATTTTAAGACTGTAAACTGTAATTTAATGGGAATAAGTGTATTTATTTTTATCGATAAACATAGACCGTATGATAAACTAACTTAAGACTTAAGGTTGTGGTTTAGGGATTTAGGGTCTTGGTTAGGTTTCCGATCTGGGTTAGGAAGTTAGGTTTAGTCGTTTATTTTTTAATAAGAACAAAACAAAGATCGCTATTTGGATCAGTGGCGTAGCCAAGGTTAGTGTCACACAATACGTTAAATTCATATTCATGGTAAAGCGCTTCCCCCCCCCCACTATTTGCTTTTACTGCCTTTTATTTAGGGATATTATGGCCCTTTTATTTTAATTTTATATTTATAATATTATAATTATATAGGCCTAGGCCTATATTATAATTATAATATAATATAGGCTATATGATATATTTTTCAATATTAACATTAGTGTCTTAAAAATACCTTGCGAATCGCCACCACTGGTGAAAACTCCAATTGAATTTCCAGCCCAAATTCCTGGAGGAACTTGCTGTCCCTCCTTCCCAGGCTCAGCAAGAACACTCATCTTTCGCGAGAACGATGTTCTTCTGGGACGAATAACGCCACTTTTACTTTGAGTTGGACTATCGGCTGAATCCATGATGTTACACCCGTTTCTAATTAGTAGCAACGAGATGTGCTTGGATTACCACCAGCAGTTATTTACGTGATTGGTACGACTTTTATCCTGTCAGTTTCTTCCCTACTGCTAGTTCTCTGCTACTTACACCTTAGGACTTAGGCCTTATCATAATGAAGCTAGTTTTTGTTTTTCATTGTACCGGAAGACTGAGGGTCAAGCATTTGATGCGACCTTGAGCTTATTGACCTTGATTTAAGGTAACCAATGATAGAGGACGTTCACCATAAATAGGCATCAACGGGATTTCCCAGAACTTAGTTAATTATTTCTTTTACTTTCATTTATAAAAGGCCTACAGTACAGTACAGTATTGGATAAAGCAGTGGTTCCTAACCTTTTGGGGTCCATGCACCCCTTCAGATGCCCAAAAAAGTTCATGCACCACCTCATGAAACTTGCAGAAAATTCATAATAAACTATGTTTATTTTCGGAACACAATAGATTTTACAATAGGCAACAGGGAATTTAGTGAGAGATCTGCTGCTTCTTATGATCAATCAGCGATTTAAATCTGGGGACTGTTTTGGACAAAGCAACTCTCATGTCATCCTCTGCATTCAACGTATGCCTTGCCTTGGTTTTAATTTTCAAAAGTGTGGAGAATCCTGCTTCACAGAGATAGGTTGTGGCAAATGGAAGGAGAATCAGTACTGCCCTCTTGGCTAGATGTGGGTAGGAATTTAGCTGGGCGCACAAAAATTCAATCAAGGTATTGCAACTTAAGGCACTCCTCAGTTCTTCTCTGGTTCTCAAATCAATCAGGTCATCTTTAGCAAGGTCACTGTCATCAATGTTGTCCAAGTCACAGAGAAAAGGATTGCGAATCCAAAGGTCTTTCCTAGCAATTTATTGACAGAAATACCCATCAAAGGACTTTTGCAATGTTGAAAGGTGCCCTGAGATTTCCCCTTTGATGTTGTCATGCAGTGATCCCTCAGTGCTTCCTTCTGCACCAGATATTAAAACTTCATCCAAGAGTGGAAAGTTGGCCAAGTCTGACTTTTCTAGTCGTCGTTGGAATAGAGTTAGTTTTTTTAAGGAGGGCTTGCAATCTCTCAGTAGCATCCATTACAGTCACAGCAGGTCCTTGGAGAGATGTGTTTAACTCATTCAAGATGGAGAAGATGTCAGCCAGGTATGCCAAGTAATGAATGAAATTTGGACAGAAAAACTTGTCATCAAGGTCACTCTCTTTTTCTCGCAAGAAAATGGCAAGCTCCACTCTCAGTTCTACTAACCGAGAAGGTATCCGTCCCCTGGACAACCAGTGCACCTCAGTGTGGTAGAGCAGAACTTCATGCTCAGAGACCACCTCCTGACAGAACAACTTGGAGAGGCGGTGGTTCAAGGCATGTAAGCGGATCAAATTTACAACTTGGACTGCAGTAGAAGGAACTGACTTCAAGTTTGGAGGTAGAGTTTTGCATGCCATGGCCTGACAATGAAGGATACAGTGTGTAGTGACAATATCGGGAACTTCTTTCTTTACCAGTGCTGAAAATCCTGACTTATTACCGAGTATGGAGGGAGCACCATCTGTGCAAATTGAAGAAATTCTTGAAGTCCAGTCAAACTGGTTTTCAGTGAAGAATGCCCTGACTAGCTGCAGCACATCAGCAGCTTTGGTAGTTGCTAGGAGTGGCTTACAAAAGAGAAATTCCTCCTTCAGCAATCCACTGTGAACATATCTCACAAATACAAGAAGCTTACTGCATTGTGCTACATCAGTGGATTCATCCAGCTGCATGCTAAATGGAAAAGGACTGCTTCTCATCTCACGCAAGTCTTGATCCAGAATGTCTGCAGCCATGTCACTAATCTTGGAATGAATAGTGTCATTGGACTTTCTCGACCTGCTTCCTCTGCTAGTAACCACACATCAGTTCCACCATCTCCAGAGCAAAAGGATTCACCAAAGTTTCTCCAATGGTGTGGGCTTCTTGTTTTTTGCAATAAGATATGCAACCTTAAATGATGCCTCCAGTGTAGGTTTCTGTGACAAAGACAATCCAAGCTTGGGCAAGGCACCTGAGGCCAAGAAGCGAGCTCTCTTCTGCTTGAAGACCTCAACACTGTCCTTGGAATTGGATGGATGGACTTTTTCCAAGTGCTCTCGGAGTCTAATAGGCTTTATGTTGTCATTGCACAGGAATGATGCCTCCAGAGTAGGTTTCTGTGACAAAGACAATCCAAGCTTGGGCAAGGCACCTGAGGCCAAGAAGCGAGCTCTCTTCTGCTTGAAGACCTCAACACTGTCCTTGGAATTGGATGGATGGACTTTTTCCAAGTGCTCTCGGAGTCTAATAGGCTTTATGTTGTCATTGCACAGGATTTTTCTACAGAGGAAGAACGAAATTCCGAGGAACACGCAGAGCGTACCGTTCATTTTGCGAAATAGTTTTTCCGTCAATTTTCGACATGCGCGAACGACTATCGCCTATCCAAAAGGTTGTATATGGCTGCCATTTGAGGCGGCATGCCTTGCTAATGGTTTACATTTTCAGATTATCAGTTTTTCTTTATTTTTTTCCTTCTTCTTTTTCTTTTTTTTTCTCTGAATGGTTCATGCACCCCCTGGAACCTGCTCATGCACCCCTTGGGGGTGCATGCACCACTGGTTAGGAACCCCTGGGATAAAGGGAAAAAAAACCAATTTTTTAAAAAAAAATTTCGGGGGGGGGGTTGGCTTTAAAAAAATCTATTTTGATTATCTGTTACAGACGCTCCTTCTATAGACTATGGTTTTTTTTATAGTGGAAGATTATTGTGTCCTCAGCAACTTGTTATCTTGTAGTTTTCTTTTATTTTTTTCTTGTTGTTTTCTCTTCATTCATAAATTATAAATTATTAGTTACATTTAATTTAGGCTACAATTACATATACTACATCTTTTCAATTTCTTCTACTTCTTCACAGTGCTTTTTTTCTAGCGAAAAGTGTTTGGGAACTCATTTCACATCTGTTTTTTAACTTATGTCAGAAAATACTATAATAGTCTATAATAGAATTTTCCACTGAACACAAATTTTATTGTAAAGATATTTAAAGAAATATACGTTTTTATAAGAAAATGAGAGACTCAAATAGCTTATTTATAATAAAACCCGACCTGACTATATAGTTTATGTGGAAAAATGTATTCTACTGTATTATAATACTGGTACCGTATTAGGCTTTAAACTTTAAAACAACTTCCAGAGTTTTCTCATGTTATTCTTATTCTACTAATAATAACTAATATGATATCTATGGTCCATAGATGTCATATTAGTGGAATAACAGCGTTTGCCACTTGGTTTGTTTATTTGTAAACTGTAATTTACGTCGTTCCCGTGAGTCCCCACTGTAAAAAGGACTGACAGTAAGTAAAATGCCGACTATTTATATAAATATACACGAATCTGGCCAAAAAAGGTATGGGAACTCAGTTCCCATGAGTTCCCACTGAAAAAAAAGTACTGCTTCTTCATAAATGATGTCACGTGATTTTGGCCAATTTTTCACTCTCCCTCCCCCCTCGTCACGAGTCGTCACAAAAACTTAAGACTCCACCATCCAATATGACGTCCCTACAAAAACTGTATTTTCTATTTGAAAAAGATCATGTTTCAAATAACTTTTTTGTCATTCAAGTATGTATTTAATGTAAGGTTGCACTCTAATATCGTGAAGTCATGTAAAATGTCAAAAAATAATTTTGTAAAAATCAAATATTTAAGTGGAACTTTTATTTAAAGCTGCGAGTTTTTATGTGACGTCACATTTCTCAAACAACCCCCCCCCCTTGGCACAAATCGTCACAAATGTGTGGACCCCCCCCCCTTCCCCTAGGTGCGTGACGTCATTTATGGACGGCCCCATAGCCTGGCAACTGAATCTGTAATGCACCTTATTATTATTTTACTTTACTTCTTAAAATCTAATTAATCGTGTTTTGGGGATAATATATGAAATAATATATTAATATGGGCATTTTCTCTATAGCTAATTTTTAATCGTGGCTTAATTAAGACAGAAAAATACAACAAATACATATTAATAGCCTGCATATGAACAGGACTGTGCCAAAGAAAAGCTACTCCAGAAGCCTGGTGCGTAACTTATAATGTCATCCGAGACACAATATCTAATTTTAAAAAAAAAGTTCTTGAAAAGGTTATGAGACAGCCCGAAAAGACGCCACACAACAATGAACGTATCGGCAAAATGCCTTCGTCAGCTGAAAAACAAAAACAACAAATAAAAGTACGAAAATAAAACAAACTTTGTCCTACTATTATATCCTCCATATCTCTACGTTCTACATCGATAAACTCACGATCCATTCCACCCCTTCTATGATCTGAAACGATTTAATTCTTAATACCTTAGTCAGTCGCTGAGGGCTATTTCAAATCCTGGAAAAAGTTGGCTGCCCCCCCCCCACATCTACTCGCCATCATCAGACAGTTCCATGAAAATATGCAGGGCACAGTGCATTTCGATGGAGCTACGACAGAAGTGTTTCCAGTCAGCAGCGGAGTTAAACAAGTTTGTGCACTCCCACCAACACTGTTAGCAATATTCTTCTCTGTATTGCTTTGATACACATTCAAGGATAGCATTGATGGAATCTGGTTACACACCAGAGCTGATTGAGGACTTTTCAACACTGCTCGCCTCCGAGCCAAAACCAAAAAGACAGATGTCCTAATTCGCGAGCTACTTTTTGCGAACGATGTGGCACCGATAGCACACACAGAAACTGGTTTGCAACAACTCGTTTCAAGCTTCTCCAACGTCTGCAAAGAATTTGGTCTGCAAATCAGCTTGAAAAAGACAAACATCATGGCCCAAGACACATGTTCTCCTACTACCATCAATATCGACAATGAAAACTTGGAGGTTGTGAACAACTTCACCTACTTGGGGTCCAAGGTTTCCAACTCACTGCCCATCGAGGACGAAATAAGCAGTAGAATTGGCAAAGCAGCTGCCACTATGGCTAAACTAAATACACGGGTTTGGCAAAACATCAAGCTAACGGAGAAAACCAAACCGTGTGTCTATCGGGCCTGCGTCATCAGTACGCTGTTATACGGGAGCGAAACGTGGACACTTATACATCCCATGAGCGCAAGCTCAATAGCTTCCACTTGAGGTGCCTGCGTCGCATCCTTGGCATTAAATGGCAGGGAAAAGTGCCAAATAGTGAGGTCCTGACGCGTGCCAATATCTAAATAATGTTCTCAATCCTTAGTGAAAGACGCATAAGATGGCTATGACATGCATGTAAAAAGAATGAGCCCAGGTCAAATCCCCAAGGACATCCTGTATGGAGAACTGGTATCGGGAAAGAGGAAGACAGGTCGCCCACGTCTCCGATTTAAATATGTCTGCCAGAGAGAAATGAAAGTAGCCAGAATAAACGCAATTGACTGGGAATGCAAAGCAGAAGACCGATCTTCCTGTCGCAGTTGTAGCAGAGGGTGTCATAGTAGCCGGGGAGCGAAGGATGGAGGAGGCTACAGACAGAAGAGCTAGAAGAAAGGCCAAAACATTGGGAAGCACAGAACTCGTGTGCAAAAGCTGTGGAAAAAGACTGACACTCATGGATAGGACTGCTCAGCCACACGAGGAAATGGAACCAAACCCAACGGTGATGCACCATCGTCTCTCGAGACGGAAGGATGCCAATACGATACCTTAACATGCTGAACCGCTAATGGTGCCTTGCATTATTTATTAAATTTCTTTAACAACACAAACGATGGTTATAAATTATTTTAGGATCGCTTATTATTACCCCATTAAATTTAGTAATAAACTGAGTGCTGGACGACCTACGCCAAGCAAACAAAGCAGCTCAACAGCTTCCACTTACGATGCTTGCGTAGGGTTCTACGCATCAAGTGGCAGGACAAGATCACCAATGTCGAGGTACTCAGAAGAAGCCATATGCTGAGTATGCACTCAATTCTGAGTGAGAGGCGCCTGCGGTGGTTAGGTCATGTCCGCAGGATGAGCTCGGAGCGCATTCCTAGAGCCTTGCTTTACGGCATGGGTCGGGAAACTTGTTGTCTGAGAGAGCCATAAACACCAATTTTTTTTAAAAAAGTAATTCTTTGAGAGCCAAACATTACTTTAAAAATAAAATTTAAAGTAAATGTGAGCATTTTGTGTAATTTCAACACTAAAAGTTATGGATTCTTTTTAATAACACTGTAATGCGTTTTTTTATATGCAATTAATAAGTAGATCAAACGAGTATGAATACACGATTTTTTAAATCATGGAACATTTGTCTGAGAGCCAGATGCAGCCATCAAAAGAGCCACATCTGGCTCGCGAGCCATGTTTTCCCGACCCCTGCTTTACGGTGAGCTGGCAACCGGTATGAGAAAAAGAGGTCGCCCCTGCTTGCGCTTCAAGGACGTCTGCAAGAAAGACATGTCATTGGGGGCCGTCCATAAATGACGTCACGCGATTTTGGCCGATTTTTGACCCCCTCCCCCCTCGTCACGCGTCGTCACAAAAACTTAGACCCCCCTAAAAATACGTCACAAATCTTTTACCCCCCCCCCACCAAAAAAACAACAACACTGTATTTTCTGTTTGAAAATAAATCACTTTAATTGTAATTTAAGTATTTATTATTTATTTAGTGAATATCATCTACATTGTAATATCGTAACCCACGTGAAGCATTTTTTAAAAACGTTTAACCGGCCTTCAGAAAACGAACAGTGTTAACGTCCTTAGATTATATTTTATTTTAATACATACAAATTAAACATTGACTATTAATCATCACCGTTAACGTCTTTTTTTAGAAAAAAAAATATTTAAAAATAATATTTTTAAAATGTATTTTTTAAAAATCCCTCAATTGCCTGAGGGGCATCCTGTAAGAAAGAGGTCGGCGAACAGAGGTAAATAACCTCATCCGGGGTCAAAAAGGGAATTCTTGGGGGTAATGCAGACTCATTTGGGACATATAACATGATTAACATCCACTACAATCCACTATATATATTAAGATACGTCATGTGTACGTGTACGCTTGGAACATATGCCCATTATTGAACCGTTTCCTTCCAGAAAATGCATTTTTAAAAATTTGACAACTATGTAGATTTCTTACCTACGTACTATAAGAAGACACCTAAATCTACCATACTTTCATTTATATTGACACGAGTGAAAATAATATTAATCCACATGACTTGTCTGTATCACGTATCCTTTCTGTGATATTTAAAAACTGAGCTAAGAAGAAAAGTTCTTTTGTGCTCCTCTCAAATTGCGATGTCAAGAATTTGATGCATTAAATAAAGTTAATGAATACTTGACTAATTTTAAATGGGATCATTTATCATTATATCTAGAAGACTAGAATGGCCAGGGCGTTTGACCAAAAACCAATCGAACAATTATATCAAACTTAAAACGTTTTTAATTCTATCAAATAGATTCCCCCCACCCCTTTTAAAGAAAAAGGACATTCCGTGTCGTTTTGACTTAAAATATATACACATAATCCTATTCATTTCATTTTTAGACACTTGTCATGCTTGTAAAACTCACCAGTAGCATTTTCGCTAACGACGCTCCCCCAAATCCCCGAGTCATGTGAGCAGGACCTAGAGTCTGGGAGTTGGGGGGGGGGTAACGCGCACATAAACTTGTATATTTTGGGGTAACGGGCAAAAAAGTTCGACGACTCCTGCCGTGAGAGAACCAAACGGAGCAGCGGTTACATCACAAATACTTTGATGTCAACATCAAACGACGCAGTGTAACAATTTCATGTGGATTCTCAAACTTTAGGATTACAATTAAATTTAATTTTCGTGTCTTGATAGCTTACGCCAACCAGCGTCTGATGGCCTACCGACCGGCACATTGAGAAGCACTGATTTTTAAAAAAAGCCATTAAATAAATTGTAAGCGACCAAATATTTTAGTGGAAGTTTTATTTAAAGTTACCCTTTTGATGTGACGTCAGATTTCTTCAAACCCCCTCCCTCCCCCTCGTCACGCAATTGTGACCCCCTCCCCCCTAGGTGCGTGACGTCATTTATGGAGGCCCCTTGGCACAGATAGACCATACAACGTGGGAGACCATTGCCGAGGAGCGCACCTCCTGGCGGGCAAAAGTGCGGGAGGGCATTAATGTCGCGGAAGCATCCCTCATAGCTTTGAGTGAAGAGAGAAGGGCCAGGAGAAAGGGGAGGGGCAGAGGAGCAGGAGTACACGCCATCGTCCCACGAGGACGGACTGTTGCCACATTAATTAAACTTAAAAACATAATTTTTAAAAAAATACAGTTGTAGTTCTCAACTCATAAACTCTGGGAAAAATATTTGAAACATAATTCATGTACAACTTATACACACACATTTAATCAAAACGTTCCCAACAAAGAATATATAGTTATTGAAACAAATAAAATGTTCTGGGTATGCTATTCCGCACCCCAAAGGATTATAACATACCCAGTTAATACTTACTCCGACACAGGTGGATAATTTTGAAATCCATGACTATATGACACTAGATACGCCCCGCGGCGTAGCATACGCCACAGACTTGCTCGTGGCTAGTGCAAAGAAAGTCGGGAAAGAACGGAAACAAACTACAGCACGAAGAAATCAAACAACGCGAGTGAACCGCCAACGCACTGTTGGTCTCGAGACATTCGCACTGCCGTTATCTACCCGCCCACCACTCTTCACCACCCTACTTTGCCAACCATAAACATACTCGCTTTGGTCAATTATATACATGTATATAGACAATTGTTTAAATAAAAAACAAAAAAAACAAACAAACAATAAATAAAAAAAAACAACATCAACAAACAAACCTATGATAAAAAAGAGAACTGTAGGGGGATCAACTCTGCATCTGAAGTGGTCACTAAAAGTAGAATATTGTTTTTTTGTCCCGTATAAAATATAGGTTCTTACTTGTGTGGAGAATATGAAAGCGTGCAATGTAACCTACAGTTTTTCAACTTTTTTAAATTCATAAATAAATATGTCATTAATATGTTATGAAGTTATGATATTAAGTCTAAAGTTAATAGATTTATCAGCCAGTGTCAAAGCATAGACCTGTGCCTGTGTGCTTTATTCACGCCGTTTATTGTACTAGCATTAAGTAATTAAAAGCCTTATGAGAATGAGATTCAACTCTCAAATTGTTTTTAAAATAATATATATAGACATAAAAAATAAAACCTTTCTTATTCCGTATGCATGAACAAACACATACACATTTTCGTTCTTCCCGTCCGGAATTCGGGCGTGGAATGGGTTGCCTGAAGAAACCAGGAAAACTAATACTTTATCAACATTTAAATCTCTAATAAAAATGCAAGACTAAACACAAACCATAGATAATCGTAGGACGCAATGATCTTCTGTATAGAAGGAGCGTCTGTAAACAGATAAGATAAGATTAAGATAACTGTTTAAAATTAAATGCGGTGGTCGAGTGGCAGCGCGCTCGACAGGCGTACCGATGGTCACGAGTTCGAATCCATGTCAAGGCAAGGATTTGTTCCCGGGGCCTAGGGCGTCCCTGAGTTACCCAGCTCCGAATGGGTACCTAACACTAGTTAGGCGGCTGGGTAATGCGTGGAACCCACAAAGCCGTGGCCTGTGATCGCTGCATCACTTGCCAACAGATCATCTGTTATGGTCTGTGGACGCAATTATCTTCTGCATAGAAGGAGCGCCTGTATTGATAAGATAAGATAAATGCAAATTATACTTAGTACAAAAGCCTAAATATAGACGTTGTACGACATGATAGAAAAGTTTCGATACTCTTATTTAATTTGTTATAACCTATAACCTATCTCTTTTAATGTGAAAGTTGCAAATGATCAATTGAAGAGCGTAACCATTAATTAAAAAAACAACAACAACAATTTTATTAATAAGAAGCTGAAATATAGTGAATTAATGGCAATTAAAATGCTGTAGTTTTACTCCATTTGGTATCGATACCATTTTAACAATTATAAATCCGTGCTAAGCTGCTGCTCTTACTTTGTGATGTAAACGAATGGCTGACAGCAGAGATTTTATAGTTCCTACATGTTCTTCCGATTCATAACTTAATCATAACTCTTATAAGTCTTATTCATTATGGAGAAAAAATGCAAAGAAATGAACTGTGTGAAAATTAAATTATGAACAAATAAGTTAGTTTTATATGAACCCAAGTATATTATTGTAAGTTGATTGTATAATTTAGTATTGACTGAATTAACTTTCAAAGAATTCAAAGATGTATTTAATTTATATTAATTAATTGTAATTATTAATATTAGTAATACAGTGGTACCTCGGTATACGTCCCCAATCCGCTCCTGACCCTTGGACGTATACCAAACAGGACGCATACCAAACGTATTATTCCCATAAGAAATAGAGGAAAAATGATCAATCCGTTCCCATGGCATAAAAAAAAATCACATTCATTACTTTTTTCATTAAATTTACATGTAATTATTATACATTTGAAGACCTCAGGCTCAAGGGATCAAAAAAGCTATGTGACATTAAATTTTTTATTTTTAGCTATACCCTGTATCTCATAGAAGATCAAAAATAGAATGCTCTGAATGAGCTTTTATGCAAAAATTATGTCTATGACCCAATTAAAAATTCAAATCTATTTAGTTAATTTATCAGAAATCTGTATAAGTAATTTTGAACTTTTAAACTTGAATATCTTAAAACTACAAAAATGTGACTTAGCCATTTCTTTCCTTGAGCTCTTCATTTATATTATTGACGTGGTTGTATAAAATAATTTATACACTGCTTTTAATACTAAAATACATAAATAACAACAATTTAAGAAAATTTTATTCTGCTTTCCTGTATCCAGATCAAAAGTAAATTTTTAAACATGCTCTAATTTCTAATTTCCCCAATCTTTTAGTTTGGTAATCAATTTCACCCCCCTCACAACCTTTGCCCATTAAATAAAGTCTTTGTTTTTCACAATCATAGAAATGGTGGATCTCATTGTTTTGTATGCTGCAACTAAGTCCCAGACTCTCACGCCAATTTCATCCTTTTCAACAATCTCTCAATCTCTTTTTTCAACTCCATGGTGATCCTAACCATTTTTTTCATTGCTTGGCCCCTCTCATTAACTTTCTTAGAACTCATGTTAAGTGAATTTACTAAACATTTACCAGAAAAACACAAAATCAGTTCTTGCGCGAGTTGTTCACTGTATGGTCGCAACTTTCGTACTAACACACTTGAATATCGTGCGGTGTGCTGGCATTCCTGCAAGTTACTTATGCGTGATGTGTCATTTTGACTCATAGGGGCCGTCTATATATGATCTCATGCTCCTGTGGGGTGGGGGGGGGAGAAGGTGGTCACACATTTGTGACGCGAGGGAGGGGGTCTGTTTAAGAACTGTGACGTCACGTCTAAGCGCGCAACTTAAAATAAAAGTTACACTTAAATTATTAATTGAAATACACAAAATACGTACTTAAATGACAATACATTAATTTGAAACATGCTCATTTTTAAATAGGAAATACGTCTTTTATGGGGGGAGGCAAAGCTATTTAAGGGAGGGACTAACTTTTTGTGACGTGTGACTGGAGAGGGGTGGGAAATCAGCCAAAATCGCATGACGTCATTTATGGACGACCCCATACAAGTTCTAGCACACGGCTTGTATTCCAAACAAAAATCGTATACCAAGCCTTGTCTTGTTTGTCTTATCTATACAGACTCTCCTTTTATACAGAAGATTATTGCGTCCACAGACCATGCCGGTCTGTTGGGAAGTGACGCAGCATTCACAGGCCACGGCTAAAAAGGTTCCACTCATTACCCAGCCGCCTTTGTTTCCCCAACTTGTGTTAGGTACTAATTCAAAGCTGGGTGGACTCAGGGACACCCTTGGACTTGGACCTGGGAACAATTCCTTGCCTTCACATGGATTTGAACCCATGACCATTGGTACATCAGCTAAGTGCGCATGCCACTCGATCACAGTGTTCCAAACAAAATGGCTCTAGTCCAAACAGGACTTATACCAAGCTGGACTTATTCCAAAGCAGATATATACTGAGGTACCACTGTACTTATACCAATAGCCTATGGTCTTACAGACATTTTGGTAGATATTAAGTTTTATTTCATAAGTTTATAATGTATACTTAAATTAGTCATTACCAACAAAGGCTTAGCAATATTAATAGTAATAGTAATAAAAGTAAAAGGTCCCAAAAAGTTTGAATGAACTCAAATGTAAATTTTTAAAACTTAATTTGACAATTGAAATAGGCCTAACCTACAAAAGAAAACTCAGTTGTTGTACCAACATTTATTTTGATTATTTTGAACATACCAATTAGGCATTGGCATTAGGCTGTATAGATTTCTTCATTCTGTTGAGACCAATGTATTGCTAATGAAAATTTGTAATCTAGTTTCATCAATCACTGTCATTTATCATGTGCAAAAATGTTGCCAAAAATTCATGTTGTACTCTTGTAAAAAACCCAATTGGTAATACACATACCAAGTAATGAAAAACATACAGGTTTGCATGTAGGGCTATTGCAAATATAATTGCAAGATTTAAGGGTAAATGGAGCATTATTTGGTATTTTGTGGAAAACAGTTGTTGTTATCATCCCCCTAAGACTACAAATAGACAACTAAAACTACCTTTAACCCTAAACCTAACCCTTAATTACTTAATTAAATTTATTAAAATAAAATAATTTAACCTTCCTTAGTTCATTCAGCTTCGTGGCGTGAATAGCATATGATTACTTAGCAAGGAATATGTTTCTATATTAACATGGTTCTAAACTCTAAACCTTTAGAGGTGAGTTCTAATTAATATAAAAAGAAAATGCCTTTTTTTTGTCATTACAGACGCTCTTTCTATATAACAGATAAATGCGTCCTATGTTCTTTATTACATATATTGTAAGTGAAAGGTACAGACCATCCTGACCTGATGGGCAAGTGAAGCAGCATTCACAGGCCACAGCATATGAGGGGATTTTATGGCAGAATGCCTAGCCAACTTTATTAACCCCAACTTATGTCAGGTACCAACGTAGCTGGGTGGAATCAGGGACACCGTTAAGCCAGGGGAGAAAATCCCTTCCATAACAGAGACTGGAACCTGCCACTCCCCCCCCCCTGCCCCCTAGAGATGTCTCTCCATATTGGGTGAAAAAAAGTTTCTTAAAATCCATACTTACTCCAACTGGGCCATAATATTCATCACCTTTTTTTGTTTTGGCAAGCTGACAAATAAAACTGCTGCCATAAAACAATTACATTGTGTCTTTTTATTAACTAATTTTAAGAGCCTTGGAGAAAGCAATATACCTCTTAAATACAATAGATTTCTAAAATACAATAGATTATTAAGACATAAGTTATCAGTCTAAAAAACATATACTGGCTAAGTTTCATTTATTTGAAAGAAAAATACAAATAACTTGAATACACCATAAACACAACCCCCAACTTCTAAATCTGGAGAATTTGATTATCATTTCTGTATTTCTAAAGATAGAATCCCACTGAAAAAAATAGGACTGCATCCATTCCCTCATTTTTGGTTCTTTGGGCTACAGCTTCTAAAATATTCTCTAATAGACCCTTGACAAAAATGTTTATTATAATTATTATTATTTGTTCACTTATATAGCGCAGTACCCAAGCCTACAGCTGGACTCACAGCGCTTTACAAACATGTTCAACAACTACATAAAATACATTGCACTCTAAATCTTCCTAAACATAGTTACACACACAAAATTTCATATAAATGTACAGAAATAGACGCATCACCGTCATAGACTTTTAATTTGATGGAACAATCCTTACAGATCTTTGGAATAAAATCAGAAAAGTTCTTCTTCTGTTTATTAAAGGCCCATGATCAATTATATAATCATTATGGCTCCTTTGTAAATATGAGGTTTTGAATATTTATCTCTGAAGATGATGCCTTGTTGGGCTACTTATTGGGGTATTAGAGATTGGAGGTTTGAGAACAGGAGGCAATAAACACAAATGGGTCAATTATTTACTTCACCACTGATCCCCTTGGAAGTTTGTCCCAGTCACTAATTGGCCTAGGCGGGAATGAGCAGTTCCTGGATTGGGTTCTTGTTTTTATTAACATGTATTTCCTATCATAGCCTCATCCTGTCTTGGGTGAGATTGATGAGTTTATGCTCTATTCCAGAGCAAAGGACTTCCCATTATTTATTTTTAAGAGCATTATTAGCCTGGCCAGTTGTCTTCGTATTTTCTGTGGTTGCCCGCCCAGCGTTTCTAGCATGCTGAAAATAATTGATGTATTTCAGGGTCTGATCTGGACAAAGCGTGCCCATACCCCCCTCCCCCCAATCTGTATATCGTATTCTGAGTGTGTGGGTCCCAAACTGTAGACACACAATCCAATATAAACTGGGCCTTTGCATTGCAGGGTGTTTCTTTTACCCTGGGGTTTCTGATCCTGAGGTTTGGTCTTAGAAACTCTAGGGTACTGTTTGTCCGGCTGCACAACATGTTCATTCCAGCAACCCCCTTTGCATACTAACATCAAAGTACCTTACTGAAGAAACTGACTCATGCATATAGCCACAAAATTCGTAAGGGTGGTCTACAGAGTTTCTACTTATTGAAACTGACAGTTGTGAATTGTAATGCAACCTCTCATAGTTTTTTTTTCCCTCTGGAAAGTAAATTATCAATGATTTACCTCACTTAGAATTATTTCAAGTAATTTTGTGCCAAGATGACATCAAATTCAAGCCCAATACTAGAAAGAAATGGCCAAAGAAAAACAACAGGATCTTCTTACAGTTCAAATGCCACTTCTCCAATTGTTCTCTCCAACAGTAACATGCAAAATGACAATGATGTTGCTTCAAATCTATCACCAAGCTTTCCCTCTGATGTAAGTATCAATAAAAAAAAATTATTGATGTTTTTATTCTATTTGAACAAAATTTAACTAGTTAAATTAACTGATCAGTCGAAAAGTATTCTTTATTGAAGTTTCCAATAGTTTCCATCTCGTACCATGATTTGGAAGTAACAATGGTGTATGCATACATATTTATAGATTAATATATTGAAAATTACAAGTACAAATTAATTACCGATACAAGTTTCTGTTTTTTTAAAATAAATGTTTCTTCCTACTTCAGCAAAAGAACAAATCAACTGATATAGATGCAGCATTCAGTGATTGGATGGCTTTGGAGCAGCAATTAGCTTTGAAAGATGGTTTGTAAAAAATGATTAAAAAGAAACTATCTTGTAATGCAAGAACATAATAATTTGTGTTATCAAAGCTAAATAAATATTATCTACAAAATTGGTACAGATCTGCATAAGCATTGTTGCAGTTTTGAAATCCATCATTATAAAATAAGTGTTTTAATTTTTTAAAATGAATAGAAATTACTTCATTACTCAAACCTCTTGTCTCTTTATTTATTTATGTATGTATATTTTATACAGTATCTGACAGTACCTTAATCACAGCACATGATATGGGTTTCATTGTGTGGGAATTTATTTATTGGACCAATTTGTAGGGTTAATAATTGTATAAAACATCAGAAAAAATGTGTAAATGTACTCTAATTTTGACCTGCATCTGTGAGTTTAAGGTCAAGCATGATAAATGCGAGACATTAATACTTGACATAAGTCATAAGATATGGCTAATATCCATACAATTTTACAAAAGCTGGACATTAATACTTGATACAAGATATGGCTAATATCCATTCAATTTTACAAAACCTTGCATTAAATGCTTGACACAAGATATGGCTACTATCCATACAATTAATATCCATCCAATTTTACAGTGGAATTACAACTTATCAGCCTGGTTTCCTAATTGTTTGTAATGTAATATAATTTTGTTGCCATGATGCAAGTTTATGTAAAATACAAATACTCTAAAATTTTAACTGTACAGTTTTTTAAATGTAAAAAATATAATTCCATGTTTTTAACGTTCCATAAAACATCAAATATATTATTTTTTTAAATAAGGTACTTGTCTTGTTAATAATTTTTAAAAAGTGGACATATTAAAAAAAATTATAATTTTTTAAAAATATGAAGCCCAGAAGCAAGAATTGGAAGAAAATGAAGGACCAGTGGCTGAGTCAGTGCCTGAAGAAAACCTAGAGGAAGAATATTTGAACAGATGTGGCTATGGCAGGTGGCGGCCGCAGTTTTTACAATGTTTCAACTCTCCCAACTGTCTGGTGTTTTTTATGGGACTATATTCTCTTGTGCTAGGTAAATATAGTATTTTGTAACGGAGACTTTTAAGGGGCTCAGTAGTCTTGTGCTATCTCAATATCTTTTTAACCTCTACTATAGCTCAAATGTCAACATCTCTTTAACCTCTATTTAAGTTCAAATCTCAAAATCTCTTTGACCCCTACTTAAGTTCAAATCTGTAACATAATTAAACTTGGAGATATTTATATTGAATTGTAGCTCCACTTACTTTCTTAAGTTTACACAGTTAATAGTTTTAATTATATTACATACTATTTTAACATGTTAAATGTTTTGGTGCTAAGAAATATTGTTATGACAGAAGTGATGTATCCTCATACATAGCTATTAAAATGTAGTGCATTCCCAGTTTTCACAGCAATTTGCAAGCCCTTGAAACTTGAAAACAGAAGTGTAAAATAGAAAGCTTACAATTTTTTTTTCATTTATCACTTTTTATTGAGTTTAGAAGCATAGAAATATATATGTACATTTGTAAACTTCTTCGAAGTGTAATTTTTTAATGCATTTTTGTAAAACCTTTTTTAAAATAGAAATGTAAACCTTTTCTTTGCCGTAATTGTGACATATTGTACTTTATTATCCACATAAAAAATGTACATATTTTATTTCCTCTCTTTACGATTTTGACAGAAGCTGTTGAACTAGTTTATAAAATACAACACATTCTGAGTCATTTTGTGTGTGTACTGTCTGAGGTTGAAATAATAAATACAAAAAATACACCACATTCTGACTGAGGAACATATTACATTTTCTGGACCCTGTCCACTCATCAATTAATATTTCATATTGCATCAACTCTAGCAGCCCCCGCATAATTTGAGTTTGATACACTTTATCCCAAATCAACAATACCAATGAATTAAGTACATTTGAAATCCAGAAAATATAGTTAACTACGTATAACAAATAGCTAAAATTGATCAATCTTGTTGGCCTCACTAAACTTTCGTTTTTCTTACAGGTTTCATCGTCAATGGAGTCCACAATGTAAACATTTCCTCAATAGAACGCAGATTTGACTTAGACAGCACCAACCTCGGTTTTGTGTCCAGTGCGTACGATGTTTCTGCCGCTCTTCTTGCTGTGGTCATTGGATACATGGGCTCGGGGAAACGGAAACCCAGGCTCCTGGCCATTGCCGTGTTTACATCAGCCGTGGGATCCATCACTATGGCGCTGCCTCATTTTTTAGCAGGGCAGTACCAGCTGGGGATGGCCACTGAAAAAATCTGCGTGACGGCGGCCAGTGCTAAGTTAAACTGCACCGCCGCTCATCATTCCTCCTCCCTCAGTAACTACTTGTACGTGTTTCTTTTCTCTCAACTGCTGCACGGCATCGGGGGCACGACCCTGTTCACCGTTGGAATCTCTCTTATGGACGACAGTGTCATGCCCAAGAAAACACCACTTTATTTAGGCATAATCTATGGCTGCAATATTGTCGGGTCGGGTTTAGGGTACATCATCGGCGGACAGCTACTGAACATATATGTTGATTTCGACACTGTCGATAACATAAAACTGACTCCCGGTGACACGAGGTGGCTGGGGGCGTGGTGGCTTGGCCCGACCTTGGCCTTCTGCCTGCAGCTGGTCGTTTGCGTGCCGATATCCATGTTTGGATCCGAGTTGCCTGGGACCAAAGAAGTCAGGCTGAATCGGGTCCCAGAGGCGCACGCAGTTGCAATTAGCTCCACCTCCAAGTTTAAGAACAACAGATTCATGACATCAACATTGACTGTCATTAGGAACCCATGTTTTGTGTTCATCACCCTGGGAATGACAACAGAGGGCATGTTTCTGTCTGGCTCGGCTGCTTTCCTGCCAAAGTTTATAGAGAATGAGTACGGTATACCTGCGTCTCAAGCAGCTGTTCTATCAGGTGAGTACGGTATACCTGCGTCTCAAGCACCGGTTCTATCAGGTGAGTACGGTATATATGCATCTCTGGCAGCTGCTCTATCAGGTGAGTACGGTATTCCTGCGTCTCAGGCAGCTGTTCTATCAGGTGAGGCTAAAATTACAATTTTAAACCTCTAATGGCCTAATTGTGAATGAATCGACCAGTAAAAATAAAATTTCTCAAAGATCAACTTTATAACCAATACGTGTGGTTTTATATTTTAAACTTGCCTTTTTTATGGGACACTGCAACTGGGATTATTACTTCCCTCGTCAGTCTTCTTTACTGGATAGTAAATGGCGGTTATTAAACTTTACCACCCTCTATATGGTTCACTGTTTTCTCTTAATGAAATTAACAACTTCCCTTGCCACCCAGCGTAATCATTCTTTACTGGGTAGTAAAAGAAAGATGGCGGGTAAATAAGATAAACATGAGCATAGCCCCTGTGTCGTCAGTTGATGGCAGCATCCCATATTATTATATTATATTAACACTCTTTGGTAAGGGTTAGGGTGGCCTCTCTTCTTCAAAGGCTCAACTAATAATGCCAAAAAATATTTGACATTTGCAAAGTCAATCTTCTTGTCTGACAGTTTTTACCCCTCTGTCACGAGGCCCATAAAGTGTCAATTCTCGACCGTTTGATCACGTGGCCTAACAAAGGTTTAACATACTTTCAGGACTGGCCGTGGTACCAGCTGCTGTGTGTGGTCTCATCATGGGAGGTTTCATTGCCAAGAGATTTAATTTCACCATTCGACAAGCCATCAAGTACCTGATAGCCACCAGCTCAGTCTCAGCACTTGCTTGTGCTGTTGTATGGATACGATGTCAGCCCAGTAGCATATATGGAGTTAGTAAACCTTACGGGAAAGAGTAAGTTCAAAGATGATCCCAAACATTAGATTTTTTTATTACCTGTATCTCTTCAATTGAATCAAATTCTTGGTATTGGTAGTCGCCACCTTAGAATAACAAGATATTCTATATGATAGAATAACAAGGCTCTAAGTCGAATTTGTGACAAAAATGAGTTATGGCCACTGGGTTATGGTCCATATATCAGAAGGGTAGGCAGCTATAACCTAATTGTTTTGTTGTTGTGTACACAGGGTGGTAGGGAACTATAACGTGGTAGGCAACTATAACCTAATTGTTTTGTTGTTGTGTACACAGGGTGGTAGGCAACTTTAACATGGTAGGCAACTATAACCTAATTGTTTTGTTGTTGTGTACACAGGGTGGTAGGCAACTATAACGTTGTAGGAAACTATAACCTAATTGTTTTGTTGTTGTGTACACAGGGTGGTAGGGCAACTATAACGTGGTAGGCAACTATAACCTAATTGTTTTGTTGTTGTGTACACAGGGTGGTAGGCACTTTACATGGTAGGCAACTATAACCTAATTGTTTTGTTGTTGTGTACACAGGGTGGTAGGCAACTATAACGTGGTAGGAAACTATAACCTAATTGTTTTGTTGTTGTGTACACAGGGTGGTAGGCAACTATAACGTGGTAGGCAACTATAACCTAATTGTTTTGTTGTTGTGTACACAGGGTGGTAGGCAACTATAACCTAATTGTTTTGTTGTTGTGTACACAGGGTGGTAGGCAACTATAAACTAATTGTTTTGTTGTTGTGTACACAGGGTGGTAGGCAACTATAACCTAATTGTTTTGTTGTTGTGTACACAGGGTGGTAGGCAACTATAAACTAATTGTTTTGTTGTTGTGTACACAGGGTATTAGGCAACTATAACCTAATTGTTTTGTTGTTGTGTACACAGGGTGGTAGGCAACTATAAACTAATTGTTTTGTTGTTGTGTACACAGGGTGGTAGGCAACTATAACCTAATTGTTTTGTTGTTGTGTACACAGGGTGGTAGGCAACTATAACCTAATTGTTTTGTTGTTGTGTACACAGGGTGGTAGGCAACTATAACATGGTAGGCAACTATAACCTAATTGTTTTGTTGTTGTGTACACAGGGTGGTAGGCAACTATAACATGGTAGGCAACTATAACCTAATTGTTTTGTTGTTGTGTACACAGGGTGGTAGGCAACTATCCCATCAAGTTGGATGTGCAGTGCAACAGCCTGTGTAACTGTGACACAGATGCGTTTGAACCGGTGTGTAACAAAGACACAAGTCTTTATTTCTCACCCTGCTATGCTGGATGTGTCCATCAATCAGGGACTACTGTGAGTTACACTGGAACTTCAGTTTTTTGTGTGGTTTTTTTTATATTTTGAAACTATTCATTAAAATACACAAAATAAATAAGTTAAAAAATCTTACTTCTTCCTAACAAAAGAACTGATTTTTATCAAAGGGTTTTAATTTTCTTTTTTCAAAAGTCAGTGCTTACTTAGGCTACTGGATCTAATCTAAAGGATTATTATTGAGACTTGATGCATGTTTGTTTGTTTCAGTTCCACAACTGTACTTGTGTTATTATTGAGACTTAATGCATGTTTGTTTGTTTCAGTTCCACAACTGTACATGTGTTATTATTGAGACTTGATGCATGTTTGTTTGTTTCAGTTCCACTACTTTACGTGTGTTATTATTGAGACTTGATGCATGTTTGTTTGTTTCAGTTCACCAACCGTTCTTGTGTTATTATTGAGACTTGATGCATGTTTGTTTGTTTCAGTTCCACAACTGTACTTGTGTTATTATTGAGACTTGATGCATGTTTGTTTGTTTCAGTTCCACAACTGTACTTGTGTTATTATTGAGACTTGATGCATGTTTGTTTGTTTCAGTTCCACAACTGTACGTGTGTTATTATTGAGACTTGATGCATGTTTGTTTGTATCAGATCCACAATCGTACTTGTGTTATTATTGAGACTTGATGCATGTTTGTTTGTTTCAGTTCCACTACTTTATGTGTGTTATTATTGAGACTTGATGCATGTTTGTTTGTTTCAGTTCCACAACTGTACATGTGTTGATGTCCTGAATGAGGTGACCAAACTGGTCACTCCAGTTAGTAGGACACTGAGCACAGAGAACTGCCGTCAGCCTTGCCATCTGCTTTACCTGTTTGCAGTGCTGCTCTTCATGTCAATGTGTGTTTCCTTCATGCCTATAGCACCAGGAGATTCCATACAACTCAGGTACGGTCATTGGAAGCATTAAGGATTATGGAAGGGTCTCATATTTTTTTGCCAACACATGACCGTAAATTAAGTTTAGTATAAAATTTGTTTACTTGATAAAATCTTTGGTATTACAATTGACAGATGTGTTCATGAAGACAATAAAGTCTATGCACAGGGAATCAAAACACTAATTGTGCGAATGTTAGGTGAGTAGAATCAAAAACTAATTGTGAGAATGTTAGGTGAGTAGAATCAAAACACTAATTGTGAGAATGTTAGGTGAGTAGAATCAAAACACTAATTGTGAGAATGTTAGGTGAGTAGAATCAAAACACTAATTGTGCGAATGTTAGGTGAGTAGAATCAAAACACTAATTGTGAGAATGTTAGGTGAGTAGAATCAAAAACTAATTGTGCGAATGTTAGGTGAGTAGAATCAAAACACTAATTGTGCGAATGTTAGGTGAGTAGAATCAAAACACTAATTGTGCGAATGTTAGGTGAGTAGAATCAAAACACTAATTGTGCGAATGTTAGGTGAGTAGAATCAAAAACTAATTGTGAGAATGTTAGGTGAGTAGAATCAAAACACTAATTGTGCGAATGTTAGGTGAGTAGAATCAAAACACTAATTGTGAGAATGTTAGGTGAGTAGAATCAAAACACTAATTGTGCGAATGTTAGGTGAGTAGAATCAAAAACTAATTGTGAGAATGTTAGGTGAGTAGAATCAAAAACTAATTGTGCGAATGTTAGGTGAGTAGAATCAAAACACTAATTGTGCGAATGTTAGGTGAGTAGAATCAAAAACTAATTGTGCGAATGTTAGGTGAGTAGAATCAAAACACTAATTGTGCGAATGTTAGGTGAGTAGAATCAAAAACTAATTGTGAGAATGTTAGGTGAGTAGAATCAAAAACTAATTGTGCGAATGTTAGGTGAGTAGAATCAAAACACTAATTGTGAGAATGTTAGGTGAGTAGAATCAAAACACTAATTGTGCGAATGTTAGGTGAGTAGAATCAAAACACTAATTGTGCGAATGTTAGGTGAGTAGAATCAAAAACTAATTGTGCGAATGTTAGGTGAGTAGAATCAAAACACTAATTGTGAGAATGTTAGGTGAGTAGAATCAAAACACTAATTGTGCGAATGTTAGGTGAGTAGAATCAAAAACTAATTGTGCGAATGTTAGGTGAGTAGAATCAAAACACTAATTGTGAGAATGTTAGGTGAGTAGAATCAAAACACTAATTGTGAGAATGTTAGGTGAGTAGAATCAAAACACTAATTGTGAGAATGTTAGGTGAGTAGAATCAAAACACTAATTGTGCGAATGTTAGGTGAGTAGAATCAAAACACTAATTGTGAGAATGTTAGGTGAGTAGAATCAAAACACTAATTGTGCGAATGTTAGGTGAGTAGAATCAAAAACTAATTGTGCGAATGTTAGGTGAGTAGAATCAAAACACTAATTGTGAGAATGTTAGGTGAGTAGAATCAAAACACTAATTGTGCGAATGTTAGGTGAGTAGAATCAAAAACTAATTGTGCGAATGTTAGGTGAGTAGAATCAAAACACTAATTGTGAGAATGTTAGGTGAGTAGAATCAAAACACTAATTGTGAGAATGTTAGGTGAGTAGAATCAAAACACTAATTGTGAGAATGTTAGGTGAGTAGAATCAAAACACTAATTGTGAGAATGTTAGGTGAGTAGAATCAAAACACTAATTGTGAGAATGTTAGGTGAGTAGAATCAAAACACTAATTGTGAGAATGTTAGGTGAGTAGAATCAAAACACTAATTGTGAGAATGTTAGGTGAGTAGAATCAAAACACTAATTGTGAGAATGTTAGGTGAGTAGAATCAAAACACTAATTGTGAGAATGTTAGGTGAGTAGAATCAAAAACTAATTGTGAGAATGTTAGGTGAGTAGAATCAAAACACTAATTGTGCGAATGTTAGGTGAGTAGAATCAAAAACTAATTGTGAGAATGTTAGGTGAGTAGAATCAAAACACTAATTGTGAGAATGTTAGGTGAGTAGAATCAAAAACTAATTGTGAGAATGTTAGGTGAGTAGAATCAAAACACTAATTGTGAGAATGTTAGGTGAGTAGAATCAAAACACTAATTGTGAGAATGTTAGGTGAGTAGAATCAAAACACTAATTGTGAGAATGAAAGGGGAATAGACAAATAACTATAATTTTGTAAACCACTATCTCAGGAATCAATACAATTTTGTTCATAACTGTTTAGGTATCAATAGTTTATATTAATCTATTTTAGGATGGATGATATTTGTAAACAATTGATTTAGGGAAAATTATACTTTATAAAAAATGATATAGAAACAATAGTTATTTTTTGGAAAATATTATAGATTGGACAACAGCATTCTTTATTATTATTGGAATGAGAATGCCCTGTTTAAAATTGTTTAAGTTTTTTAATTTGATAACCTTAAAAAATAAACTTGATTTTTATGCTCCCATTGATTTCTTCTCCTCTTTGAAAAGGCTCGTTTGTGGGACCCATTTTAATGGGTAAGTTACTGGACATACAATGTGAAACTTGGCGTGAGAAGTGTGGCCAGAGGTTGTCATGCTGGCTGTACAACCACGACAACCTGGTCCTCAGCATCTACCTGTACGCCGTCGTTCTCAAAGGTCTGTCTGTAGTCTTCAGCTGTCTGGCTTTCAAGTTTTATCGGCCTCCAGTCTGCAACCAGGTTGTTGTAATTCAGGTAAATAGCAACCAGGTTGTTGTAATTCAGGTAAATAGCAACCATGTTGTTGTAATTCAGGTAAATAGCAACCAGGTTGTTGTAATTCAGGTAAAAAGCAACCAGGTTGTTGTAATTCAGGTAAATAGGAAACCAGTTTGTTGTAATTCAGGTAAATAGCAACCAGGTTGTTGTAATTCAGGTAAATAGCAACCAGTTTGTTGTAATTCAGGTAAATAGCAACCAGGTTGTTGTAATTCAGGTAAATAGCAACCATGTTGTTGTAAATCAGGTAAATAGCAACCAGGTTGTTGTAATTCAGGTAAATAGCAACCAGGTTGTTGTAATTCAGGTAAATAGCAACTACGTTGTTGTAATTCAGGTAAATAGCAACAGGTTGTTGTAATTCAGGTAAATAGCAACCAGGTTGTTGTAATTCAGGTAAATAGCAACTACGTTGTTGTAATTCAGGTAAATAGCAACCAGTTTGTTGTAATTCAGGTAAATAGCAACCACGTTGTTGTAATTCAGGTAACTAGCAACCACGTTGTTGTAATTCAGGTAAATAGCAACCACGTTGTTGTAATTCAGGTAAATAGCAACCAGGTTGTTGTAATTCAGGTAATTAGCAGATTAATAAAATTACCAGATCAGTGCACTTTACTTTAAGCCACCATTTTTCACAAGAGTTCACAGAAATGTTCTAGACATTCTATAAATAACATGGTTAATGGTTACTCTTCGTGCTTGTTGGTTTTTCCTACATCACATCTCAAGTTGTTATCAGGACTATTTTAATGCCAAAATTTACAGATTTAAATGTGAATACTATAAAGTTACAAATAAATTATATTTTAAATAAAACTTTTAGCAATGATGGAATACACTTTTTTTTTAAAAGTGCACTATGTCAAGAAAGACTGGAGAAAATATTTTCAAAATTAATAAAATAAAATCACATGCTAACTCTTGTCATCCTGAAATCTTTTGGTTGCATTTGTGGATTATATTTCTCCAAGTCTCTCTTTGCATTGTGGATTTTAAGAAATTTTAGATTAATTTTTATTGAATTTTGACCTTTTCCTTATAGCAAGTCTTTTTAAAATGTTATTTTATGATGTCTGAGCCCTCTTGAAATCCTTATATCCTGCAGACTACTGATGCACCTCACCATGAAGAGAAAGATGGTAAAGCAGCAGAAGAAACAAACCATCCACAGAAAGAAAACTCATTATTTGATGAGGCCAACCAACCAATGGTAAGTGAGTCCAACCAACCAATGGTTAGTGAGTCCAACCAACCAATAGTAAGTGAGTCCAACCAACCAATAGTAAGTGAGTCCAACCAACCAATGGTAAGGGAGTCCAATCTACCAATGGTTAGTGAGTCCAAGCAGACCTTATTTGCTTTTGGAACACTAAAAATGGTTTAGTTGTATTTCTTTAATCAGTTCTAAAAAAAACAACTTATAAACTTGATTAAATATTTCTATGATTGAACAGTTTACAACTTTATCTTATGTAACACTTGAACTGCATCTATACCTTATTGTTTGTTTACTCCCAAGTAGTGATCTCAGTGGTGAGTTCAATTGATAGATGGGGCATGAAACGTCCACTCATTTTTCTGATCAATTTATTTATTTTAATGTGTATGATTCAGCCTGAATTGAATATTAAAAAAAAACTACACATTTTGTTTATTAGATGAATTATTTTAAAGAATCATTGACACAATATCTATTTCTGGTAATTCAAATTTAAGTTATATTAGATCAGTGGTTCCCAACCTTTTTTGGGTGGCGAGCCCTTTTTATATAAGACATGTGACCCTCGACCCCAATGAAATTTATATAAGTCATTTTCAATAAAGTTTTTATTAAATTGAGCAAATTTGCATTATAGTGAATAATTTTTTAGTCGACAATTGGCGACCCCCAGAAAACCCCTCATGACCCCCTTGGGGTCACGACCCACAGGTTGGGAACCACAGTGTTAGATGCGGGAATAATTTTGTGAAAGAGAAAATAAATAAACATAGTATCAATTTTTTATTAGTTAAGTTATTGCTTAAAATTATTTAAAACTAGATACGACCCACGGCGTAGCTTACCCCGCAGACTTGCTCTTAGATGGTGCAAAGAAAGGGGGGAAAGAACGGACATAAACTGCAGCACGAAGAAGTCAGAAAAGTCTGAATGATTTAGAACAAATGTTGGATTGAAATTCTTCTGCGGAATCCGTTCGTTCATTGGTGTGGGTTTTGAAATGTGGTTGTACATGTTTATCAGGATAGTGGCAAGGTGACGTCACATCAGTGTGATCAGATGGCTGTGAAATTTTTGTGGATATACCGACGTTGTCAATACATGGCACCAGAAAGTCATCACGTGTGAGAGGCAATAGAACTTCATAATGACCATGATCGAAAGGACTGCTAAAGAGCAGGTATATAGTATAGACAAATGTTGAACGGGATTGTAAACTCGAGGAGAGGTATGAGGACTTTCTCGGAAGTAAATGAGGATACTGGCTGGAAGTATTTCGGACATCGTGATAATTTCTGCCTCGCCACCAAATACTCCTGAAGTATTCATGTACTGAACATGTTGAGGAGAGTGTATGACTACTTTTCCGTCACTGAGATCAACGGAGAGCACTTCGCCATAGTTATGCCAATGTTGAGAAACAAAGTTTACAGCCATGTTGCGAAGCCATTTTCGCAAAAAAATGGGGAAAAGAACAGGCACAAACATACATTTTTAAAAATAAAAAAAATAATGTCTTACCTGGGGCTTGAACCCAGGACTTTCCGCGTGTTAGGTGGGTGTAATAACAACTACACTGCGACATGCATGTTATTCTGTAAAGGAGCAACGAAAGTGTACTCAATAAGCATTGTTGGTCTCGAGGCATGCCCCCCCCCCATCACCTTAGCTTGCCAATCATAACTGTGATTGGTCGACCCCAGCGAGGGTCATTCGTCATGCTAATTTGCACACTACTCGTTCTTGTTCTGGTGAATTATATATATAGATGTGTAAAAAATACAAATACAATTATTTTAGATTCTGGAATAATTTTGTTAAAGAAAGAGTAAATAAATGCAGAATGTACTTTTAAAAAATTGGTAACTATGTTATTGTTAAAAATTATTTTAAATGTATAAAAAATACAAATACAATTAAAACTTTCAACTATTACAAATGATGATCTTTTAGTCTATCATTGGTGATTAGTTAGTGAATTTGTTTCATTAAAAGTTACTTTTTTTAATCTTGTAGGTCTTCATGAGGAATTTGAATAATATTTTTATTGCATGTTTCTGAAAAATATATTTAAAAAAAACAAACAACCTTTGAATGATTGTTGCCTTTTCATTTAGTCAACAACCAGTTCATAAATGTTTCCTGGGCATATTAATTCAACTATGTCTCTGTACAAGTGTGTTTGATTCTTTACCATGTTCATGTAATGTTAGGGCACATAGATATAATTATAATATTATGATGCCTGGGCACATTAATATCACGATGCATGGGCACGCACATCAATAAAATGTCTGGACACATTCATTGCATGATGTCTGGTCAAATAAATGTTGTTATGTCTGTTCACACTAATGTAATATCTGAGCACATTAATGTCATCATGTCTGGGCATGTTAATTTTAATGTTTTATATATAGCTGAACTGCATATTTTCTATAATTTATTGACTTTAACATTTTTTTACCATGTTTCATAAAAAAGAAAGAAAACAAAAATTGATGAAATTTGGCATTTAAAAAAGTTGATTTTTCTCTCCAAATGCTTTTAATAAAGACATTTTCACAAGCTCTGCCTGTTTCCCCCCCAAATCTAAATCTTGTACATTCCATGGTCAGATTGAGCTGAAACTTTGCATACATTTCTGGTGATAAACCGTAAATCAACCATAATCAACTCATAATTGTCGGTTAATTCTGCTATAAATATTTAATTAATTTTTAACTGAGATTGTGTTCATGTAAAGGGTATTTTGCCTTCTACTGTATGAGAGTTCTGTCCAACTGGTTTAAAATACACTGCTGAATGCTAGCATTCTAGCATAGAGACCAGAGTTCATTTCCTAGTAGTCAAACATAAGTACAATTTAATGCTTTGTGTTTAAAAAAAATAAAACATAATTTAAGTAAGAAAAAGTAAATGAGTGGAATTTTAAGTTTTTGTCATTTTCTTATTACAGTAATTTCTTTCAATAAAACTTTATTATAGTTGAAAATAATATCATTGAAGAAAAATAAAAAATTGTTAATCTCTGTAAAGTTCCTGCCATACCATTTGTTAGGTGGCAATATGCGCTTGCTTCCTTATATTAAGCCACTAAGCTTCTTAAAGGCTGCCTATCATGGCAATTACTAAGTTTTTCATTTTTTATTTTCTAATACTCAGCTTCCAGGAACAGTGCAGAGTTCTTAGAAGGAAGAAGAACTTGTAGAACTGACATCTCAAACTTCAGTGGTTGGGGAGAGGAATCCTGAGTCCTAACAAAGTCTTCAAATATTTGAGAGTGCAGTTGACATTTTTCTAACTCATCACTGATTGGAAACAGTAGGTTGGAGAAAGGGGGTCATATCAAGGTAACTCTGACTTCAGAATTCATATTTTTTCTTCAACTTATCAAGGTGTCAACTCACCAAGAAACGGACAAAGTTAGAGATAACTTAATTACAAGGGTGGACATATTATGAAAATAGTATCACTGTTGAAATCACTCATAGTTTTTCTCTAAGGTTTTTTTTAAAGTAGTTAAGAGTCTTAGCCTGGGAAGTTTGACTTTTCCTTACCCTGCAATGCTGGAAAAAGCTTAAATTGGGCCTGAATAGAGCTCAAAAAAATTCCAAAGCCATTCAGCAAATGATGACAGCATAAGTCCATTATTTAAGTTTAGCTTTTTTGACAATACACATCATCTTTATGCTCTTATTTTGGCTGTGTTGGTTGGTGATTAGGTTTTTAAAGATTTTAATTCATTTTAACAATTTTTTAGGAATATTTCAGTAGGAAATTGAGTTATGTGTTGGTAAGAATATCTGGATTACATTGCGTATGTAAATGAGAGGTTTTTTGAAATTCATGACTGGAAACAACATGTTGATTTTCAATGCATTTAATTAAGAACAAGTATGTTTTATAATCAACTTAATGTAGTAATTTTATCTTGTTTATCTATTTGTATACGCCGTGCTATGTTATTTTATATCTAAAGTATAAAGAAAACAAATTGTTATCTCAATGGCCAAGTCAATATAATGAACTCGTGATAATCCAACTAACCATTCAGCGCTGCTGTCTGTTATATCCTTTGGTATGATATTTTACAAGTTATCTTAACATTTAGTTTTTCTCATGCTTTTATATTTATTCATAAATATACTCAGTGGATGTATCTGTAATATAATATATATAATATGTATATGTCTATGTGAAATCCAGGCCATATATCTATAAATATATCTTTATCTATGTATATAAAAGTAGTATTCCATGGCTAGACTTTGAGATAAGTGAACTGTTGGATAACGCCTCATCACAAGAGATTTGGCACACACAAATTTCATCTTATTTATCCCACCATCTACAAACATATGAACAGGATCTTGTGTAGTCATTGATTCTTTTTGGCTACTGATCATGGGGGTCAATTTCAGCCACTTGTGTTTATTTGGCACCAACTTGCTTGTGATTCATGAAACCTTGGGCCGTGGTTTAGTTATGATATCCTGATTTATTTTATTAGCACCATTGAAAATTGTTTTGTTTTTACCCTAAATTTATGTGAAATAGAAACATATCAGAACTTGAGTCTTCATCTGAAGACTGTGGGTTGTCTACAGTGTCATACCAGAAATCCAGCTTTGAAACATGATTCCATTTAAAATTCAAGTTGTAGAGCCATGTACACAACAGTTGTCAGCATGTCCATTCAAAAGTTAAGCAGGAAAGCCATGGACCCACCTGTTCAATAGCTACCATGGCATTGTCATCGAGCCTTTTCATCCAACAGGCTGGAAGGAAGAAGTCAAATAAAATCTTTTTAACCCAGAAAATCATAATTTTAAGCTAGTTAAACAGAGCAAATATATTTGATGAATGTAGTTTCCCCCAACTTAAAATTGATGTCTATTTATTTGGGTGTGTGTGTGGGGGGGGGTGCTGTCAAACATTAGATGATGCTATAAAAAAAAGTAGTCTGTATTGTGATATTTCATGGTAATGTGTGTTATTACTTTGTTATCATTCATTTACCAAAGTATGCAGCAGGTTTGCTGACATGTTTTGCTTTAAGATGTATTACTTATTTATTTATCCTCTGAATCACGATTCAGTTAAATCTCCTAGAAAGATTGTTTACAATCCATTGTTCATTGTATTAGAGGATATTCTGTTCAGTTAAATCTCCTAGAAAGATTGTTTACAATCCATTGTTCATTGTATTAGAGGATATTCTGTTCAGTTAGATCTCCTAGAAAGAGTAGCTCTAAAGCCATCAAACCAGTTCAGTTGTAAAGCCATCAAACCAGTTCAGTTGTAAAGCCATCAAACCAGTTCAGTTGTAAAGCCATCAAACCAGTTCAGTTGTAAAGCCATCAAACCAGTTCAGTTGTAAAGCCATCAAACCAGTTCAGTTGTAAAGCCATCAAACCAGTTCAGTTGTAAAGCCATCAAACCAGTTCAGTTGTAAAGCCATCAAACCAATGCAATATTTTAAGCCATCAAATCAACTTGGTTCTAAAAACATTAAACCCATGTGTTCATTTTGCTCTCTTTGTCAATGGTTTAACATAAATCCGAAATATTTTCAGTGCTCACAAAAATACTCAGTTTCTGCTTACCCTTTTAAGAATATTTGGTGCTTGTATTTTTTTTGAAACACAAATAATATTGTGTGCAGCTTTTGAAATAATTTTTCTGCTTGTCCATTCTTAAGCCATTGAAAGTTTGTATGTTTATTTTACAAGTGTTTGTTCTATCTGTTCTGAAGTTGGTGGAGGGTATCTTGTCTTTTTTTTCCGAAGCATCTTTTCAGTCCTGACATTAATGTTGGGCATTTCCTGATCATCATCAGTATTACACAGACTGTGTTAATTATTCATTCTAATATTTTTTTCTTCTTAGCTCCAAATACACCTTGCATGTAAATGATTTTTTCATTTGTCAAAACTTATAGATTGGGTTAGTGCAGCTTTTATTTCAGCTTGACATTTACTATTTGGTGGATATTTTGCAGATTTTTCTTCATGTTTAGCTCACAGATTGGATATTTGTTCCAATAAGAGAAATGTTCACTGTACATAAGTTAAAATGGCTTTTAGTTAATTTTTGGCATTTTTGGGAAGCAGTGGGTCTCAAACACAACTCATGTAGGCCTGTTTTTAAACAATGGTTTTGGGATATTGATGCGCAAGAGCCACTGAATCATTCTGTTGATAATGTTCGGTGTTGCAGCTGTTTGAAGTCAACTCAATATCGGAATTAGTTTAGAGGTGGAGAGAGAGCATGTTTTAAATTTACATTTGTCGCCAAAAACAAGCGCAGAGAGATTGTTCACAAGCTATTTGAGAATGTTCCAGCTGTGTCCTTCTAAGCTTAGCGTCAAAGTATATTTCAAGTAAGTATATTTCAAGTGATGTTTAAATCAATAATTTGTAAAATAAAAATGGAGTTTAATGGCTTAAAAAAGGAGAAGTATTACAATATTTTGTGAGGTTTTTTGGTAAATCAAATACTGTGTGAAGAAATATTGCCAGTAATTTCAAACACTGTCCCTTGTCATTTTAGCTAATTAAAAATTGTCTCCCACACCAACAATATGACATCAGTAATTCAGTTGTAAAGTACTGAGAAGAAGGAAGCTATCTTAAGATTAAGGCTTCCTTTATCTTCATGAAAATATTGGTGTTCCACCATCCACTGCATTGTTCCAATATTCAATGGATTATGCTCCACTATCCACTGGAACATGAGTCCAACATCTTGTACCCACTGCTTGATCATATCTTTTCCCCATTTTCCTTGAAATGCTGAAATTGTATATTTTATCAAATGTTTTTTTTTAAATGTCCTCTCTAGTTGCAACCAGTCAAGTGCAACCAATGAAGCAGGCATCTAGAGTATTTTCTAACCACCCTAAATTTTAGACTAGATAACAAACAGAAAATGACCTCAATGCCATTTTTCTGGTTTTAACAGTTGGGGGTTGTGTTCTGTCTGACATTCTGTATTGGAGCAATAGATATCATCATCTGTTTGTTTTCAAAATGGACATTGTTAAACCCCTGTATAGCCATTGTTAAACCCCTGTATAGCCATTGTTAAACCCATATAGGGCCATTGTTCAACCCCTACAAGGCCACTGTTGAACACATATGCATGCCACCTATAATACAGATACACTGAAATTTTCTTATTTGTTGTCTATGATTGTCTCTTCTTGTGGGGCAGACGGTTAATTTGTGTAGGGCGTGTGACTACACTTCAATATCATGTTGGATTTCTAAGGTTGGGGGACGGGGGGATTGGAGTGGGCCAAACTCTTATTTTTGTTCTATTACTTGAATGTGTCTTTACATTGAGAGAGAGAGAGAGAGAGAGAGACAGAGAGAGAGAGAGAGAGAGAGAAAGCATTGAGGAAAAGTATAGTTACATTATTCAAAATATCATAGACCTTACTCATATAATTTGTCCCTTTGTCTATGTTGATTTCTGAATTAAGCTTACAAAATACCCACACCTTAATAATGTTACCATCTAGATCTACTGTCGTATTGCTTAAATCATTGCTGCCACTATGCTTAATAAGTCTTTTAGTTGTTTTTATTTTTAAAAAAAATGTACTGATTTCAAAAATGTTTTGATATTGTTAGACTGATCAGCATTTTTCTAACATTATAATTATCACTTATTATTTCCCATAAAAATTTCATTTTATAGATTTAATTCAATATTATGGTAACATTTACGTTTTCATGGATGCTTTGAAGTGTTCATGGATACATCCAAGTGTTCATGGATACATTGAAGTGTTCATGGATACACTGAAGTGTTCATGGATACACTGATGTGTTCATGGATACACTGAAGTGTTCATGGATACACTGATGTGTTCACGGATACACTGAAGTGTTCATGTATACACTGAAGTGTTCATGTATACACTGAAGTGTTCATGGATACACTGAAGTGTTCATGGATACACTGAAGTGTTCATGGATACACTGATGTGTTCATGGATACACTGAAGTGTTCATGTATACACTGAAGTGTTCATGGATACACTGAAGTGTTCATGGATACACTGAAGTGTTCATGGATACACTGAAGTGTTCATGGATACACTGATGTGTTCATGGATACACTGAAGTGTTCATGGATACACTGATATGTTCATGGATACACTGATGTGTTCATGGATACACTGATGTGTTCATGGATACACTGATGTGTTCATGGATACACTGATATGTTCATGGATACACTGATGTGTTCATGGATACACTGAAGTGTTCATGGATGCACTGATGTGTTCATGGATACACTGATGTGTTCATGGATACACTGATGTGTTCATGGATACACTGAAGTGTTCATGGATACACTGATGTGTTCATGGATACACTGAAGTGTTCATGGATACACTGAAGTGTTCATGGATTCACTGATGTGTTCATGGATACACTGATGTGTTCATGGATACACTGAAGTGTTCATGGATACACTGAAGTGTTCATGGATACACTGAAGTGTTCATGGATACACTGATGTGTTCATGGATACACTGATGTGTTCATGGATACACTGAAGTGTTCATGGATACACTGATGTGTTCATGGATACACTGAAGTGTTCATGGATACACTGATGTGTTCATGGATACACTGAAGTGTTCATGGATACACTGAAGTGTTCATGGATACACTGAAGTATTGTAGGAAACCAACTGAAGTGATGTTCAAAGTGTTTCTGATAAGTACATTAGAGGTTATGAAAGACAGAAAGATAAAAATGTTGTGTTGAAAAGTGTGCTAGTCTTGGGATCACCAACCACCATGTCATTCTCTGGATAAAAGAATGGTTCAAATAGACGGAACATCATTTTTCAAGTTAAACACAGCTGAAATTTAAAATATAATTTTACAATAAATGTTAATCATATTAACAACTTGATGGTTTCAGTCTCAGTACAAAAAAATTCATATTTTTGTTTACAGTTTTCAATATCAATTATATTTTTAAAAAAACAAAAAAAAACAAGGAAAACTAATTATTCATTAATTTGTTGTTTCATTTCTAAATGACTTAGTTTTGTTACACTTTAAATGACTTCGTTTTGTAAAAGTTTTATATAAATGTTGTTTAGTTCTGTTGTCATGAAGGCGTGGTTAGTTTTGTTTCATCTCAAAGTACAGTATTTCATATCAATTAAAGTTGTTTTTTCTTTCATTATGTTTCACTACAGCAGCAGTTCCCAACCTGTGGGGGTCGCGACAGGTTTTCTGGGGGTCGCCAACTTTTGACTAAAAATATTCAATGTAATGCAAATTAGCTCTATTTTGTAAAAACTTTATTGAAAATGACTTATTTACATTCGATGGGGGTCGCGGGTCACATGGCTTTAATATCAAAGGGGTCGCCACCCAAAAAAGTTTGGGAACCACTGCACTACAGTGTTAGAAAATGAGTTTCCCCTAGAGCTGCCAAACTCTTCATAGAGAGTGTTTACAAATGGGTTTCATGAAATGAAGTTTACTTGACTTGATCTTTATTGATAGATTTAAAAAACAGTTTTTGGTAGTCTTGGAAAACAACAACATTATTTACATTTTTTTTCTGGGAAAAGGGGGGGGGGCTGATAACTCCCACTTTCTTACATTTTAAAATAACTTTTATCCCGAGCCACTAGAAATGATTGCTTTCTTGATTCTGCATTACACTTGAAACTAATGATTTTACAGATAAGGGAAAAAAAGGCGGGGGGAGGGGGGGAGGGGGGATGCAGTCAGTTTTAAACATTATTCACCCATCTGTGAAGTCAAATTACAATCAATATTTTTGTTTGCCACTTGATTACTTGTACTCAAGGAAGGTCACAAAAATAATTGTGTCCTATTGTCATTCAATATTGCAGTGGGCCAAATATAAATGTTATTAGATTAATGATTAAAATAAAATGGATAAGCATAGGATTCAATAATTTTCTGTATATAAAATGGGCATCTGTTAAGTATAATATAAAAAGTCATATTTACTCTTTTTCTAGCAAAACTAATGTTTTTCCATAAAAAATATTTGGATAAAAATAAATAAGGATAAAAAATAATAAATTATGCCCATGGTAAGCTTTTAACAATTTTTTTAATAATTTGTTTACTTGTTCACAATGATAAGTTTCACAGATTGTTATTTTAAAGATTGTTTTTAATTATTGAATCTTGAGCAAATGTAAAGACTCAAAATAAGATTATAGAACATGAAACAAATTAGGTTTTGAATTCACTCTTTGGCTTTTTATGCAAATTTAAAAGGAACTTTTAAAAAATGACTATGTTCCAACACAGATTACCAATGGCATGCCATTGATTTTCATAATTTTGTTATAATTATGTTTGACCCCTTAGCTGTTAGTCAGCCTGTAATTTGATAGGAAATTATTTAGTTATGACCTAAATTATTTAGTTATGACCTAAATTATTTAGTTATGGCCTAAATTATTTAGTTATGACCTGTGTAAAAAGCAAAACGATCAAATTAGTTATTTACTTCATTTACTTTCTGTTCATTTTACTTATATAAATATGTGTTCATTTTACTTATCAGATGATGATGTGTTCATTTTCTTCTTTTTTTGATATTAAGCGTGGCTTTCAAATTGATATAAGCTATTTATAAACTGTTTAAAATAATTTAATATTACAACCTTTACCATTTAGCCTATTAGATGTCAGTAAAATATACTTAACTAAAGAATACAAAATGAATAAAATCCAAAAAAAGTTACCTTTTTTTAAAACTTAGAAGTAAAAGCATAATTTATTTAATATTAAAGACAGTTTTCTTTTTAGGACTGACTTAAATAATTTGGGAAACCTTTGAGTATATTTTGTGTGATGAATGTGTGTGGCAGTTTTATTCCAGAAGACATTAAGTTACATTATCTAAGCTATATATATATATGTTGACCATTTCTGTGATAGAATCTCCTCTACCTAGTCTAATCTTATAACATGGCACAGCCCTGCTAATAATTTATCACTTATAATGGGTCTTTTAACAAATATTATTCATGCCAGTAAAATGTGTTTTTATTTTCTAACAATTAACATTTAAAAAAAATATCCTATATTTTTGTTGTTTGTTTTCAACAAGAGGTTCACAATTTTTTTGAACGGGTTTCTGTTACAAAAACTCGTATATATAGATATATATATATATACATTATATTATTATATTATAATTATTAAATAAATGATACTCTCTGCTTGTTCATTTTAATATATACCTGCTATGATTGGTTATCTTGATATTTTGCTGTAGCCAATAGGAGTTGATCATTGACTGGATCAGACTGAGGTCCAGTTCAGCATCTGTGGCAAACATCTATTCCTGTGTGTAGTTTGTACAGATATCATATGATGTTGTCAGTGAGACAATTGTTTATTTCATTGTTATCCTCCCTGTGAGTATCTCTACCTTTGCACCCACCCCCGAAAATTTAATAATATTAAACAACTAAAAGTAAAAAAACTATTCAAGGAGAAGCACTGAATATAAAAAGGAAATTTAAGTAATGCAACCTTTTCCATACAATCTTTTCCGTGCAATCTTTTACACGCAATCTTTTCCATTGAACATCAATCCGACTGTACCGCCGCTGTAGTGTAAACAGCATAAAATGTGCAGAAAAAAAAATCCAAGGTTCACTCAACAAATGTCCCATTTATGAAATCTTCGATAAGAGAATAGGTCTTATATAAGTCATCTGGTCACACACTGATGATTTCTGAACGCCATGATTCAAATAATGTTTAATGTAGACAGACAAAGAATAATTTAAAGATACATTTAATAGATGGACTGACATTGTGTTGATATGATGTGTTATGCAATGTAGTCTGTCTCCAGGAATAAGGACCTTGTCACTTGTGTTATCATTAATCATAATCTTCCAATGAAATCTGGCTCAAAGAATAAGGAAACGGTCACTTGAGCCATTATTTATTGTCATCTTCCAATTACCCAGTGCATTTATAGTGTTCTCCTACTGTGTTAACTCATCTCTGAAACATCACGGTTGTACTTGTGTAGGAAACTTTGTTTTTGATGTTTGTCCTGCTATGTCTATGTTTAGAGAATGGTGTTTCTTTACATGCAAGTTTTTATCTTATCAGTCATAATTCTCCAGTCCTATACCAAAGTATGCACTTCGAACTAATATGCCAAGACTGATGATTCTTTGCTATATTTTGTTCATCAAATGAAAACATTGATTTCATGTACGACACCTTTAAAACAAGTGTGAAAGGATTTGTTAGTTGATGTATTAAACATTGCCTTCCCTCACACATTAAAATAGCATGATTTACACCTGGCATATTTATTACAACAGTGATTTTAAAAAACAATAACATTAAAAATTAATCCTTGGTACATGTACTTTTAAATTTGATCATGTCTGTGTTAAATGAGATTATATTATATTTATATGACAATCTCCATGTGTATCTGATCTAATCCCCCTTGGTACTTGAATCTGACCTTAGCCACAAATACTTAGATGACCAGTACTTGACCTTAGCCAGAGAAACGTAGATGACCAATACCTGACCTTGGCCACAAAGACTTAGATGACCAGTACCTGACCTTTGCCACAGAAACTTAGATGACCAATACCTGACCTTGGCCACAAAGACTTAGATGACCAGTACCTGACCTTTGCCACAGAAACTTAGATGACCAATACCTGACCTTGGCCACAAAGACTTAGATGACCAGTACCTGACCTTTGCCACAGAAACTTAGATGACCAATACCTGACCTTGGCCACAAAGACTTAGATGAATAGTACCTGACCTTTGCCACTGAAACTTAGATGACCAGTACCTGACCTTGGCCACAGAAACTTAGATGACCAATACCTGACCTTTGCCACAGAAACTTAGATGACCAATACCTGACCTTGGCCACAAAGACTTAGATGACCAGTACCTGACCTTAGCCAGAGAAACGTAGATGACCAATACCTGACATTGGCCACAAAGACTTAGATGACCAGTACCTGACCTTTGCCACAGAAACTTAGATGACCAATACCTGACCTTGGCCACAAAGACTTAGATGAATAGTACCTGACCTTTGCCACTGAAACTTAGATGACCAGTACCTGACCTTGGCCACAGAAACTTAGATGACCAATACCTGACCTTTGCCATAGAAACGTAGATGACCAATACCTGACTTTGGCCACAGAAACGTAGATGACCAATACCTAACTTTGGCCACAGAAGCTTAGATGACCAATACCTGACCTTGGCCACAGAAACGCAGATGACCAATACCTGACCTTCAAATTGATGTTGCTCCTGTTCCCCACTCAAATATTATTACTATTACTATTGTAAACATGGAACCTCCGGTGGTATATCTTTTTTTTCACTCTCAGCCGCTCCCTAACAATATCTACATATCTCCTCCTACATCCACATCTCCCCTCCCACATCCACATCTCCCCTCCCACACCCACATCTCCCCCTCCACATCCACATCTCCCCTCACACACCCACATCTCCCCCTCACACACCCACATCTCCCACATCCACACCTCCAACATTCACATCTTCATATTCACATCTTCACTACAACATCCACATATCCCTTCCAACATCCACATCTCCATTTCATCATCCACATCCCACCTCCCAAATCGACATCTCCCTACAAACATCAACATCTCCCTACAAACATCAACATCTCCCTACAAACATCAACATCTCCCTACAAACATCAACATCTCCCTACAAACATCAACATCTCCCTACAAACATCAACATCTCCCTACAAACATCAACATCTCCATACAAACATCAACATCTCCCTACAAACATCAACATCTCCCTACAAACATCAACATCTTCCTACAAACATCAACATCTCCCTACAAACATCAACATCTCCCTACAAACATCAACATCTCCCTACAAACATCAACATCTTCCTACAAACATCAACATCTCCCTACAAACATCAACATCTCCCTACAAACATCAACATCTCCCTACAAACATCAACATCTCCCTACAAACATCTACATCTCCCTACAAACATCAACATCTCCCTACAAACATCAACATCTTCCTACAAACATCAACATCTCCCTACAAACATCGACATCTCCCTACAAACATCGACATCTCCCTACAAACATCAACATCTCCCTACAAACATCAACATCTCCCTGCAAACATCAACATCTTCCTACAAACATCAACATCTCCCTACAAACATCGACATCTCCCTACAAACATCGACATCTCCCTACAAACATCTACATCTCCCTACAAACATCAACATCTCCCTACAAACATCGACATCTCCCTACAAACATCAACATCTCCCTACAAACATCAACATCTTCCTACAAACATCAACATCTCCCTACAAACATCAACATCTCCCTACAAACATCAACATCTCCCTACAAACATCTACATCTCCCTACAAACATCTACATCTCCCTACAAACATCAACATCTTCCTACAAACATCAACATCTCCCTACAAACATCAACATCTCCCTACAAACATCGACATCTCCCTACAAACATCAACATCTCCCTACAAACATCGACATCTCCCTACAAACATCGACATCTCCCTACAAACATCTACATTTCCCCTCTTTCAAAACCAAAGAAAATAAAAACTCAAACGTTTTAATTGTGGGAATATTGCATGCTAAGGAATTGACATTGTATGAAAAATCAAAGTTGTTTATGTATTTGTCTATTCATAATATTTATAACAATAGTGATTCTTTTAATTAGTTTCATTTAACAAATTATTGAGGTTGTTAACTTTTAAAAGAAAGTAAAATTTAACATACATGAGTTCATCCATCATCACTGCTTTAATTCAATTTGATGCATTTCTTGGGTAGGGGGGATGGTGGGCTAGATTCTTTTTTGCCCCCCTCCACGAAATAAAAAAACACAACAAAATTAGTTAATTACACAAAAGTATACATTTGGCATTATATTTTGATGAAAATATCTACAAAATATGGAATATTTTAAAATTATTTAAATGTTTTTCATGAAAATTTATAGTAACCAATTCAGATTTTTTTTGGAGAATAGTTAAGATGGATTCTAATCAGATGTATCCTTTTTTAAAATCTTGCTAATGGAGCTTTTAATTATGTTATTTATTATATCTATACATTTTTAAATAAATCAATGTGGAAAGTCTATGTATTGCCATTAACACTAGAAATAAAGACTATATCCTTATATCTATGTAACTTGTAATCTCACTTGTACTTAAATATACACATAGATACATTTCTGTTTGTACTTCAATATCCTCGTACATGTAGATGATATACACTTTGTATTTCCATACCCTTATCCATGTAGAAGATACTGTAGCATGTGCCGCACATTACATTGATATAGATTGTGTACTGTACATGTACCGCACATTACATTGACATAGATTGTGTACTGTACATGGTGTGCAACCTTTGTTTGTCACAGTCTTTTATATCAGGGACATCATTTCGTGTCTTGCTAACTGGAGCTGCTCAGCTGGTTACATGGTGGCACGAATCTACCCACTACCGCCTCAAGAATTTAGACAGTTGACATACGGTAGCACGATTCTACCAACTGCTGCTGCAAGAATTTTGACATTTGACATACGGTGGCACTAATCTACCAACTGCTGCTGCAAGAATTTTGACAGTTGACATACGGTGCCACGATTCTACCCACTACCACTTCAAGCATTTTGACAGTTGACATAAGGTGGCACGATTCTACCAACTAACGCAAGCATTTTGACAGTTGACATATGGTAGCACGAATCTACCCACTTCCGTTGCAAGAATTTTGACAGTTGACTTACGGTGGCACAATTTGACATGACAGCTTAGTTGTATTCAGTGAGATCAGAATTTAGGTATTGGAATGAAATCATTTCCTATATTCTGGGTATTGAGGTGAGATCATATCCTAGGTATTGGGGTGATATCCTAGGTATTGGGATGATACCCTAGGTATTGGAGAGAGATCATATCCTAGGTATTGGGGTGAGATCATATCCTAGGTATTGGGATGATATCCTAGGTATTGTGGTGAGATCATATCCTAGGTATCGGGGTGATATCCTAGGTAATGGGATGATATTCTAGGTATTGTGGTGAGATCATATCCTAGGTATTGTGGTGAGATCATATCCTAGGTATCGGGGTGATATCACATCCCGGGCGGTTAACTCCATTCATAAGATGAAAGCAAGACTTTCACACATCAAACAAACAGATCTCGAAAATTGGATTCCAAAGTTCTGACTTTAACCACTCATGCGAGTAAGGACCATCTATCTGAACATGGTCATACTATATCTAGAAATGTTTTGTTCAGACCATTTATTGGCAGAAAAGAATTTAAACACAAGTGTAAACAATAAACAGAAAATTTGTGTTTTTAATGGCCCGCTTGTGTTGAGAAATATGCTTGTATAAATATATTGATGAATCTTTGAATATATTGTAGACATTTGTGAAACCAATAATGTGAGTGATTTTGGTCATTTGTATATTTTGGTGCTGGTGCTGAAATGTTTTGTAACCCAGGTAATATCCATAGTTCAAAATGTGATATTGTGTCAGAAAAGGGAATATCCGTAGTTCAAAATGTGATATTGTGTCAGGATTGGGAATATCCGTAGTTCAAAATTTGATATTGTGTCAGGATTGTCCTTGAACTTGTTGAGCAGCTCTAGATTTGATCAAATAAAAGTTTTATACAAACTCTTCATCGCCTTTATTTTTTTTGGATATTATTTGTTTTAGCGTACCATCATGTGTTTTAAACAACATTTAGTCTATCAGGACCATCATGTGTTTTAAACATCTAGTCCATCATCTTTTGCTTATGGGCCGTCCATAAATGACGTCACGCGATTTTGGCCAATTTTTCAACCCCCCCCCCTTTCGTCACGCGTCGTCACAAAAACTTAGACCCCCCCCTCCAATATGTCACAAAACTTAGCCCCCCCTCCCCCATAAAAGCTGTATTTTTTTATTTGAAAAAGAGCATGTTTCAAACCACTTTTTTGTCATTTAATTATGTATTTAGTGTAAGGTTTCACTCTAATGTTGTCACAAGTGTGAAACCAGGTTAAACGTCATAAAATCGTAAAATAAATTGTAAGAAATCAAATATTTAAGTGGAACTTTTATTTAAGTTGCGAGTTATGATGTCACGTCAAATTTCTCAAACACCCCCCTCCCCCTCGTCACACATCGTCACAAATGTGTGGACCCCCCCTCCCCCCCTAGGTGCGTGACATCATTTATGTACGGCCCCTTACACAATATTACTTTAACTCAAATTCAGACTTCCCATCTACAAAATTTACTCTTTCAAAACTTACTCTTTACACATAAAGGATAACGCTGTCAATATTCCCTCTAAAATGTATTCTGTCAACATTTAGTCATTTGCTCTAGCAACTTCTGACCAATGTCACTTTCAGGAGACCCGACGTTTGCTCAACGCCGCAGTTATTCCGCCCACAGTGAGGGAGAAAGATTTCAGCGTTCAGCCAAAGTTTCCCTGGCAACGCAAAGTTTTAAAAAAATCGAAGTGCCCAATCACCAGTCTCCCTCTCTCTCTCTCTCTCTTGTTGAGAATCCAACACTTGACAAGAGCAAAGAGTCTTGTGCGGCCATGATTACTTCTAGGCTTCCAGTGACTCGGTGAACACAAGCAGACGTTGTGGTCAGAAAACTGTGTTGGACACAGGACATAGACGGAACAAGCCACACATCATTGGTAACTAGTCAATACAGCCTGGCAAAGTAAAGGACATTTATATGTCTGTCATTGCGTGTCGAATTGAAAAACAAAAGCAGGGGACGCGTTGATTTATTTCGGAGTTCTGCTGTTTAACTCTTGGTAGCCAGCCATGTGTCTTTAGTTGGTGTTTTCGTTTGAGCTCTTCAAGGAATCATCATTCAACTTGAATTTCAAGTGTCTAGATGGGAGATGTCATGGGACATCAAGCGACTGATTGCGAAAAATTTCCTGTGATTTTGTCTTATGGGCGTTCATTAGAAATGGTGTTTAGATTTGAGTTATATGGGGTGTAATGTGTTCTAGATTTAATTTTCTTTTTTTTTAGTGGATATGTGTCTTGATGTGTGATATATTGGGTGTAATGTCTTCTACATTGTTTTTTGTTTTTTTTAAAAATAGAATTCGTTGATATCGTGTCTAGATGTGTGACATATGAGGTGCAATGTGTTCTAGATTATTGTTTTAAAAAAATAGAATTCGTGAATATCTTTTCTTGATTTCAGATATATGGGGGTAGTGTGTTCTATGGTAGTGTGTTCTATGTTTTTTAAAAATATTTTTATTATTATAGAATTCTTGAATCCGTGTCTAGATTTTAAGTATGCATGAATTTCGTTGTCCTAGTTTGAAGTACTTCTTTGGAAATCTTGTCTAAAAATTTAAGTTAGTGGTTCTTACACGTAAAACAAAAACTCAGATCATATGAAAAATAAATATGTATACAGATTTTTATTGATATAAAGCTATATGAAAGGCAATGATAATTGTCAGGAATAAATATAAAACGTCCGCTCCCGCTAACAGCAACAAGCAAGGGACAAACTATTGGTTAGCAAAATAGGATTATTACCTTCATGTCGTTAATTCAGACCGCACAAAAATGTTCTTTTTATATTGTGTGTTGAAACGGAAGCTTGGAGTTTCCGCCTTATGCGAAGGATTGAGAGAGCGCTGCCAACATTGTGCGCGACTCAGAGTTATTGATTAACATTGAGTCCGGTTGACTATTGCATGAGAGATTTAATCAAATGATGGATCTCCATCGCTAGCGTTGATTTAAACAACAAATCACGCATTGCTTTTATGGCTTGTAATGTCAGAGCCGTTTTCCAGTTGGTTACATATTTGGGCCTTGTCTTAATGTCTTCCTTAGCAACCGGCAACAACAGCATTTTAGTGTCTTTTAGGAATCGTGTCCTGACTTGCGCTATGTGTGGTACTTCAGGCCATTTCATGGTCGTCAACCCTATTCAGAGGCGGAGTTTAATACCTAACATAGGTTGCCAGACAGAAGACAAAGGGGCTACAGATATACTCTCATACTAGTCATACACTCAGGGCCGGACTAACACTCTCTCTCTATATATATATATAAAGCCTTAAACCATTTTTTAAAGAATACTTACTTAATTGTAATTACATAAGGGCGCAATTTTTCACTTTTGCATGGAGTGGTTCAAAGGCTAAGTCCGGCCCTGCATACACTGTCATTTAAATCTGTTAACTTCTTTTCAATTATCAGTCTTCGGAGTCTACTCAAAGTTTCCTGAATAATGTTAGAGTACAAAAGGAAGGTAAGGTAGTTATTTGGGCCATGAGATAAGGAGCATAACAACCAATGAGAAGCCTCGGTTCATGTTATCAGAAATTTTCTTAAGGCAGAATTTAAGATGATGGAACAGATTTTTGAAAGGTAAACATAAAAGTAAAATTCCCTTTCCAGATCATGGTCATGGGGCAAGTGAAGCAGCGCTCACAATTTTCTGTAGTCCCGGCATTCGAGGGGATGGTGGTGTTAGCACAATGCTCAGTCCACTTTAACCCAATTTATCTGGACTCAGGGAAACCCTTTACCCACGGGAAGTTGTTTCACCCCGCCTTTTACTTGCATTACTTCTCATCGTTTTTTCCTAGTGTTATCCCAGTGCCTAGGGGCAAAGTGGTCACGTGGCATGCGCCCTCGGCTGCCGATGGTCAAGTTTTCGAATCTCCGTGCAAGCAGTTATTTGTTGCCGGGGCCAAGGGTGTCCTTTAGTCCACCCAGCTCCGAATAGTTACATGACAGTAGTTATGGAAACAAAGACGGCTGGGAATAACATTGAACCCTCATAGCCATGGCTCTGTCACTTGCTACCAGACCGGCATGATCTCTGGATGCAATACCGTAATCTTCTGTATAGAAGGAGTGTCTGTATAAATAAGACAAGCCATTATCATAATGGCTTCCCTGTTTAACTATGGATTGTTAACAATAGAATGTTGATTTTAAATTATATTAAAAAAAACATTAATAAAATAAAAGTTTAGGGGGAATCATTCACTTATTTTCATAATCTATCTTTGATAATTGTGTATCTCTTGTATTTCTTACACTCAACGACACTGGATCAATAACGTCTTGGAGCAATTCTCTTCAGTTCACGGACAACTAATCTGTGCTCTCGTTTGTGAAACATTTGTAACCATTTCGGTTTAGAGAGTCTTGGAATTTACACATTGCGTGAAAACACTTACACACACAACTGCACCTGAAATAATCAGGTCACGGTGACCTGCTGACAGCCATTAGACTAAATTTATGGCGACGGTCCTGTTTCTGGCGGTGACGCTCCTGACGTGTTTTACATGGGTCTCCAGCTCCAAAGATGACCAGGTAAGTCAGAGCAGTGAATAATGGGAGCGGGGCCGTAACATAATGTTTTCCTCCTTATGTTAAGATGGCCGATGTAGCCAAATAAATCCCCTCCCCCATACAGAGTCTCTCCCCCCTCCCGGCGGGTTTATTTTAAAATAAAACCTCCGGGGGAGAGGAATATTTTCCTTTAGTTTAAATTAAATTGTCACATACCCTGTAAAATAAAATGTCTCCCCAAAAAATAAATCCGCCCATCACACTTTCAACACAACACAAATGGTCATTAAAAACACACGAATGGTAATAATCACACGTGTTTACTTTAATACTGTTTATGGTAGTGGCGTAGCTAGAGAGATATGAGGAGGGTGAGGACTACACCGTTTGACATCATCTAAGGGGCGTGACAAATGTTAAAAAACTGTATATTTGCTTGATTTTGCTTTAATTTTTAACAGTGTGTTCCCTCAAAATTGAAGTGCAATCTTTGTGTTGTGTTTCTCATCACTTGTATACAAAGGCAGTTGTGTTTGGTGTATAAAGGCAGATATTTTTTTGTGGAAAATGCATGAGTTGTTGGTGCTATTCTTAGATAAGGTAAAACCACACAATCTCCATTCTTCAGCAGAAATTCGCAGTGGAAGACGGGAAGTGGGGGGGGGGCTATTCCATGAATTTAACGTATCGGGTGACACCAACCCCAGCTACGCCACTGATTGTTTAAATGTTTGACCCGATTTTATTGCAGTCTTAAGTTTTTGAGTGTTGTGTGTTCTGAGCCGGCTACACTAAAAGTTGTTTTCTTTAAAAGATCTTTTTACCGATACTTTTATTATATTTCAAAGGTCTACTTGAAAACTTTAGAATTTTACAAACCTTGGCTACTTGGATTTGTTAAATTTTCTGCTGTAAATTTTGTAAACATTACCGGTAAAAGACGGTAATGGTATTTTTAAATTATTCTATGCACACATAGAAATCGTGTAAGTGCTTACCATATGGGCTACTCAGAAACGTAAAGAGTGAATTACATATTCCAAGACATCAGTGTCACTATCTCGTATTACTGGATCATCTGTGTTTTTCAGTTCATTTGTTAGTTATTTTTTAAAATAACTCTGGGCAACCAACCATCCCTAAAAAGGTGTCTTTCGGGGCATGCACCCCCTTTGCCCTCAACTTGTTACGCCCTTGACTAAGCTTATGGCAGTTGAATTTCCAATAATCATTACACAAATGCATGTAGCACAAATACAAAATATATTGCGCATCATAAACGTTAATAAAACACTTATCTATAATTTCATATAACCAAGCAGAGGCTTCACTAGGGTTGGTGTCAACCGGGGCGGTAGCTCATGGTGTCACCCCGTCACGACTTAACCCATAGAACTCCTCCGAGTCTTCCAGTGCCAAATGACGGAAACATATAGTATTTTACATTTTGGTGTCAACCCTTGTGATAATTTCATCCGGTGCGGTCCGCACCCTTCGCACGCCCTTAGTGACGCCACTGCTTAGTGTAACTTTCTAATTAATTTCGTGACGGTGATCAGTAAAATACCACACAACAAAAGAGCGCTGATGAAAATTGGAGACGCTTGTTCTGATAGGTGCTAATGTTTCAAAATGGACTGCCAATGAGGTATAGCGCTCTTATGTTATGCGCCCATTTGTAGTCGCTCTTTCATCGTGCGCTTTTTAATGACATGTGACAACAATGTAAAGAAGGAAAATTTTCCCAAAATATGTCAGACAAGACTTGAACTAAAAAAAAAGTTTATTAATTAATTGAATGATATTTTTAAAGTTTAAATCTTGTCTGTCATACTTTAATAACATTTATTAATTAAAAAAAATATTCTAACCTTTGAACGTGTCCAAAATTTAAGTGTAAATTTACTTACTTTTGTAACTTTCAAAATTAAAGTCAATCATTTTTAAAGAATTATTTAAGCCGGAATAGGTATAACGTGACATTTTGACTCCAAAATTATTCGAGTAAATTCTCACTATCTTTCCCAGATGAGGAGTTAGGTACGCGCGAGGCCTGATGCAACAATTACCCCCGCGCCCCCCCCCCTAAGATTAGATCAATTCTTGGGCAAACTCAGTAGTGCAATATCTACCGGCTCTTTTGTTACTAAAATATAGTCTCAAGTCTGAAACGCGGGACCCCCCTAAGCGCGGGGTCTGGGGCGATTGCCCCAGCTGCCACCCGAAAGGCCGCTCTTGATCTTTCCCTCTTTTACCAAAATTAAATAAAGGATTCAGTAACTAAAGGGGGGGGGTATTTTAACTCTGGAGGCTTTATTTTAAAACAAACTCTGTGGTTGGAGACTTTATTTCGTGACACCGGCCTCTCTCCAACTTGATAATACAAGTCTAAATGTGATCAAAAATTTGTAGCAATTTCTTGTCATACTAGTACTATCATTTATAAAATAAACAATACAGATTCTGTCAATTTAATGTTGGATAAATGTATTATTAAATGTTGGAGTAATGTGCTAAGGAAATCGGAAAAAAAACTATTAGAAACCTACACATTAAAATAATACAACTAAAATGACGGTGAATGAAAACGAGGTGTCCCAATATCACAGTGAGAACAAATAATCTAATGTCAATATCGTATTTGGTAAGTGTACACTAAAATAAATCATCACAAATAATATAATGTCAATATCGTTTTGGATAAGTTTACAATAAAAGAACTCATTCCAAATATATCAGATACATTTAAAGTGAAGAGCAATCTATTGTGTCAATATTATCACTAAATTCTCTCAATGTATCGAATACTGAAAAAACGAGTCTCTTCACACACTCAACAAAAAGGGGCATTACACTTTAACTAAAGTTTTATTACTTCTTGAAATAAATGGATATAATAATCAAGTTGTCCCATTTGCTTGCGGTTTGTCTATTTGATAAATATTTGGTAATCAGAAAGTGAAAGTGAAGCCCGCTGAACATACGCGACCCTCAGCGGCCACTTGGCCCGGCACACAGCTCTGTTCAAAGCGTCTGGCACAATAACACGTGTTTATGTTTGTTCAGTTCTACCCATTTTATTACACGTTCTGATCGTCTGTTCTGCATCTAATATTCGCTATAGCAACTGCTGCCACTCCCACCCTTACCCGCCCTCCTCTCGCATTCCCCTATTTTCCATCACCCCAAGGGGACCACATACCCCCATGAATCTAATTACAGCAAATGTTTCCTGAGCTGCTAGCCACCAGATGCGCCCCCCCCCCGCCCCCAATGTTTCCTAAAATCTTCTATAAATAAGCGGCTCATCCACAAAAAACAGCAAAATACGAGGGATTCTCAACCATGGGATCCACACTGGATCTGTGAGTCAAGGGATTCTCAACTATGGGATCCATACTGGATCTGTGAGTCAAGGATTCTCAACGATGGTATCCACACAGGACCTGTGAGTCAAGGGATTCTCAACCATGGTATCCACACAGAACCTATGAGTCAAGGGATTCTCAACCATGGGATCCACACAGGACCTGTGAGTCAAGGGATTCTCAACCATGGGATCCACACAGGACCTGTGAGTCAAGGGATTCTCAACCATGGGATCCACACAGGACCTCTGAGTCAAGGGATTCTCAACCATGGGATCCACACAAGACCTGTGAGTCAAGGGATTCTCAACCATGGGATCCACACAAGACCTGTGAGTCAAGGGATTCTCAACCATGGGATTCCTGACAATAGAGATGGACTAATCACAAACCTAACAATAGAGATGGATGAATAACTCCTATTACGAATATTTTATTTTGCGTCTTTAGCTGTAAGTGTATGATTATAATTTGATTTATACCAAGAACTTCATTATAATTAGCACCTGATTATTCGACCTGTCTACAAGTATGCAGTCAATGGCATCTCTTAATGCTGTTTAATATGTGTGTATACCATTGTATTGAGAGGGAGAGAGAGTGAGAAAGAGAGAGATAGAGAGAGAGCGCGCGGGAGAGAGACATAGATTGAGAGAGAGAGGGCGAGAGATAGAGGGAGAGAAATATAGAGGGAGAGAGAGGTGTTTGCTAATTGTGTGTAGAGTAAAGACGAAGACCTAATGTGAGGGCAGTGAGATCGTGTTGCTGGTTTGATGGCGTTGGGTTGTGGTGGGGCTGTGGCTGGAGCTGACCAGACGATTAGATTAGGATCTCGCAGTGTCTCGAACATTCTATGATCGATACTTCGTAGGGCCGGGAGATGGGGGTAGGAAATCGTTTGATGTTTTGTCACTTTAAGTCCAAGGATATATTTGAAGTTAAGATTTTTCATTAGATCTTGTCTTGTTGAATAATTTGATCCCGGAATGTTTGAACGCCTTGTTGTTCATCGGATTGATCTTAATACAGACCATTGACTAATAATTCAAGGCAGGTAAATGATTTGTCTCTATTAGGGTTGTTAATTACTTTTTTTGTTTTGCAAACCGATTATCATTTTACCGCTGACTTCATAGAAATTAGGGGTGTACCGGATTTCGGCTCCGGCTCCGACAAATCCGGAATCCAGCAATTTTTACAAGTTGAGCTCCGGCAGAAATTTACTTCATAAATCCGGCCAAATCCGGCTGGCCGGTTTTTGCGAGAATATATATATATATAAAAATATAATAGCTCCGGAAAATCCGGAATCCGGCAATTTTTATAGATCCGGCTTCGGCCGGATTTCACTTCATAAATCCGGTCGATTTAAATTCAATTATTGGTTTGGGAAATTTAAAACCGATAAGTATCACTTTCAAAACCGATAATCGGATTACCGATATTATCGTTTTAAGAACCCTAGTCTGTATACAAATGGCACGGGCCTGAGAAGCTGCACTGCAGACTGTTCAGGTTACTGGGATATAGAGAACTTCTCACTTCAACTAATATCAAGTTAAAAAACAACAACATATAACTAACAGACTCCCAGAAGAACAAATCAATCCGTGACTGCCTATAAGTCCAATTCCGAGGCTGTCTCTATAACTCAAATCCAGAGACTGTCTATAACTCAAATCCAGAGACTGTCTATAACTCAGATCCTGGGACTGTCTATCACTCAAATCCTTGTGTTGACGAAGAAGTTTCTCTTTTGGTGACGATGAAAAGTTTGTAAATAAACGGCCGCAATTTTTCTTTTGACATGCATTTCATGCTATATGTTATGTTATACATGCATCCTTAATAAAGATAAAACATGTTTTTCTATGGGGTTATTTTGCTTTCCGGTGGACTACAGACCCTAAGTATCATCATTCGATTCAGTTGGATAATAATAACACACATTTATTGCTTATATACTTATAGCGCACACAATGTAACTATGGGAAGGGAAAGAGACAGATGGGTTAATAAAAAAATGAAGAGAGACGTAAACCATTAGTCTTTTGTTAAATATGATTCGCTTTCTATTTAAATAGTTGAATAGAAACAATTGAAGCTAAATGATCCAAGCTCCAGAACAAAGTCATGATGTGACCCACTGTTTTAGAGTATGTAGTGGAATGTGATGGTCAAATAAAAGTCTTTTCATCTTCCTACAGCCTGTCCGAGAATGTGGTGGTCAGCACGTTTGTACCACACTGATGAGGTACAAAGATGGGACGACAGTGGACGAAGGTCAGTCATATCATTAGTTATCATAGAATTGTAGCAACACAATTGTGATATAGCATAAGTTATTGCTGTGTGTTACAAAATTATGTGATATAGTATAAGTTTGGTAGTGTATTAAAATATTAGTGATATAGAACTATGTATTATAGTTTACATGTGTGATAGCACAAGTTGTAGAAGTCCATAACAATAACGTGTGCAAAACATTATCTAGAGTTAAAAATACGTAATTTTTTGAAATAATACTATTTATTTCCACTTTTTACATTTGATTGTAATGTTTCTTTGTTGAGAAGAGTGGACCCATGTTATGTAGGAATATGAGTTAAGTGAGGGGCTAAAACGTGTTGTGGAGAGAATATCAGTGGTCAAATAGTATCGTAACATTAGTTCTTAATATCAGTGGTCCAATGGTATCGTAACATTAGTTCTTAATATCAGTGGTCCAATGGTATCGTAACATTAGCACTCAATGTGAGGGGTCAAATGGTATCGTATGAATAGAAATTAATTTGATGCTACCCGTGGTTTCGAAGAGTGCGTACCTTCTGTGAGTGGTCCTAACGTGTATTGAGTACTTAATGTGATTGGTCCTAAGGTATCGAATAGTGAGAAATTCATTATTGTGCTCCAATGGTATCAAAGATTAGAACTTGATGTGAGATGCCCCTCAGTTTAACATTAACATCGTCACACACAACTCGCCCGTCCACAGGAGACAACTGCATCTGTCGTGAAGGCGTGTCAGCGTGTAGCAAGGAGTGGGACGAGAGCCTGGGAGAGAGCAGTTTGACATGGCAACATTACGAACGAGGTGAGTTACAGTGGTGAGTAGTGGGACTGCTAAGTACAGGGGCAGAGAAGGGAATTAAAAATTTCCCACTTTATCCACGCCCTTGAACTGTGGATTAAAAACAATCTTGAGTTTTTAAAATCCTTTATATTAACTGGAATCGTCTGCTTGTCTGTCTGTCGCAAAAAACTTTGTATCGATTTTAACCCACTTCCCGGTATCCTATCGAGCTGAAATTTTGCAGGCAGACTCGTGGCGACGATAAAAATAATCTGTCAAAATTTCCCATCGATCGAATGTGCTGTAATTAAATTAATGAATTTTTATATCATCTCTTTGTATCTCTATGTAGCATGTAAATGTTAATGCTATTCTGTCGTATTATATTGAATATACTTTTATATATTTTCCTGATCTGTCAATGTTTATGCTAGTCTGTCGCACGGCGCGTACTATATTGAACATACTTTTAGTTATGAATCATTTATAACGGATTTATAGTCAAAAACTTTGTTTTTTTTTGTTTTTTAAAATTCTTTTTAAAATAATGATTGCAAAATCTGATTTAACTTTTTTAACATTACATAATTTGATTTTGAGAAATGTTGATGTCCTATATACTTAATTAAGAAAAGTATTAAGTTGCACATAAACAAAAGTCTGTCAGTGATGGTAAGACAAACTTTGCAGTTTTAACAAAACTATTCCCCCTCCCCCTAGCCAGATGTTCACGCCATCATCGCAATAATATCAAGCATGTGTATATCTTCTTATATAAATGCGCCCCAAACATCCCCATCATTGAATTGTTTGAAAATGTTTACCTACCAACGTTTTGTCACAATAAGAAATGTTTACCTTCCAACGTTTTGTCACAATAAGAAATGTTTACCTACCAACGTTTTGTCACAATAAGAAATGTTTACCTTTCAACGTTTTGTCACTGTAAGAAATGTTTACCTTCCAACGTTTTGTCACTGTAAGAAATGTTTACCTACCAACGTTTTGTCCCAATAAGAAATGTTTACCTACCAACGTTTTGTCACTGTAAGAAATGTTTACCTACCAACGTTTTGTCACAATAAGAAATGTTTACCTTCCAACGTTTTGTCACTGTAAGAAATGTTTACCTACCAACGTTTTGTCACTGTAAGAAATGTTTACCTACCAATGTTTTGTCACAATAAGAAATGTTTACCTACCAACGTTTTGTCACTGTAAGAAATGTTTACCTACCAACGTTTTGTCACAATAAGAAATGTTTACCTTCCAACGTTTTGTCACTGTAAGAAATGTTTACCTACCAACGTTTTGTCACTGTAAGAAATGCTTACCTACCAATGTTTTGTCACAATAAGAAATGTTTACCTACCAACGTTTTGTCACTGTAAGAAATGTTTACCTACCAACGTTTTGTCACAATAAGAAATGTTTACCTACCAACGTTTATTCACAATAAGAAATGTTTACATAACAACGTTTTGTCACAATAAGAAATGTTTACCTAACAACGTTTTGTCACAATAAGAAATGTTTACCTGCCAACGTTTTGTCACTTTAAGAAATGTTTACCTACCAATGTTTTGTCACAATAAGAAATGTTTACCTAACAACGTTTTGTCACTGTAAGAAATGTTTACCTTCCGTTTTGTCACTGTAAGAAATGTTTACCTTCCGTTTTGTCACTGTAAGAAATGTTTACCTTCCAACGTGTTGTCACTGTAAGAAATGTTTACCTTCCGTTTTGTCACTGTAAGAAATGTTTACCTTCCGTTTTGTCACTGTAAGAAATGTTTACCTTCCAACGTTTTGTCACAATAAGAAATGTTTACCTTCCGTTTTGTCACTGTAAGAAATGTTTACCTTTCGTTTTGTCACTGAAAGAAATGTTTACTTACCAACGTTTTGTCACTGTAAGAAATGTTTACCTTCCGTTTTGTCACTGTAAGAAATGTTTACCTTCCAACGTTTTGTCACTGTAAGAAAGGTTTACCCACAATTGGCTTCACCATTTAGATCAATATTCGGAGCATTGAAATTTTTAAAAAAATGTGCTCCTAGTTTTAAATGTAAACATAAACCACCTTTAACCATTTTCACGCATCAATGGAATTAAAGGTAAACATATGCCAGCTAACGTGTTTGTCCTTGAACCGTGTTTCCCCGAAGCTGGTAGAAGCTGCCAAAATCATATTTGGTGTACTATAAAAAGAAAGATCAGTATTCACATCATGCAGGGATTTCTGTTAAAATAGAGATTTTTTGGGGTCTTATTTTTACTTAATAGGTTTAATGGTAATTTTAAAATAGAGAACGTTTTTGTCTTATTTTTACCTTAAAGGTAATAAATTATTTAGCCACTTTTCTATTTGTATATATAAATGATATCATAATAAGATAATGTGTATTTTATGCAGTACTGCGTAATAAAAAAATAAGACTCAGCTTCATAGAAATCAAAACATGTATTATAGAACAATATTAAAACATTTTCGTCTTGAACATCTCTATAGCGACCTTTTCACTTTTTGCTGTTACAAACCGTAACATCGGCCGGTCATCTGACATGTCCAGTTGAAACAAACCGTAACATCGGTCTGTCATCCGAGACATGTCCAGTACTCGTGCATCATCTGTATGTAGCTGACACTCCAAGTATTCCACGCATAACACAAACCCTTCCAATACACTGATGAACTTACAACTCCTACCAGAGGCCATCACACTCAACAGAGCCATCACACTCAACAGAGCCATCACACTCAACAGAGCCATCACACTCAACAGAGCCATCACACTCAACAGAGCCATCACACTCAACAGAGCCATCACACTCAACAGAGCCATCACACTCAACAGAGCCATCACACTCAACAGAGCCATCACACTCAACAGAGCCATCACACTCAACAGAGCCATCACACTCAACAGAGCCATCACACTCAACAGAGCCATCACACTCAACAGAGCCATCACACTCAACAGAGCCATCACACTCAACAGAGCCATCACACTCAACAGAGCCATCACACTCAACAGAGCCATCACACTCAACAGAGCCATCACACTCAACAGAGCCATCACACTCAACAGAGCCATCACACTCAACAGAGCCATCACACTCAACAGAGCCATCACACTCAACAGAGCCATCACACTCAACAGAGCCATCACACTCAACAGAGCCATCACACTCAACAGAGCCATCACACTCAACAGAGCCATCACACTCAACAGAGCCATCACACTCAACAGAGCCATCACACTCAACAGAGCCATCACACTCAACAGAGCCATCACACTCAACAGAGCCATCACACTCAACAGAGCCATCACACTCAACAGAGCCATCACACTCAACAGAGCCATCACACTCAACAGAGCCATCACACTCAACAGAGCCATCACACTCAACAGAGCCATCACACTCAACAGAGCCATCACACTCAACAGAGCCATCACACTCAACAGAGCCATCACACTCAAGTTTAACAAACTATTCAATCTAAGAGTTTAACATAATTTTATTTTAATATCGCATTTTCATCTTTGGGAATACGTAGAAACATTTCAACGCCCAACTTCAAATGATCTTTATTTCAGTGTTCATGTTGGGCATATACAGAAACATTTGAGCGCCCAACTTCCAATGATCTTTATTTCCAACATGTTGGGCAGATACAGAAACATTTGAACGCCCAACTTCCAATGATCTTTATTTCCATGTTCATGTTGGGCATATACAGAAACATTTGAACGCCCAACTTCCAATGATCATTATTTCCATGTTCATGTTGGGCCTTTAAAGAAACATTTGAACGCCCAACTTCCAATGATCTTTATTTCCAACATGTTGGGCATATAAAGAAACATTTGAACGCCCAACTTCCAATGATCTTTATTTCCAACATGTTGGGCATGTACAGAAACATTTGAACACCAAACTTCCAATGATCTTTATTTCCATGTTCATGTTGGGCATATACAGAAACATTTGAGCGCCCAACTTCCAATGATCTTTATTTCCAACATGTTGGGCATATACAGAAACATTTGAACGCCCAACTTCCAATGATCTTTATTTCCATGTTCATGTTGGGCATATACAGAACCATTTGAACGCCCAACTTCCTATGATCTCCATTTCCATATTCACCCATAAAGTGAATCTAACACCAATCTCCTGGTGCCGTGACCTCAAGGTCACAGCTCTATCGATTTCAGCTTCAAAGCGCCATCTCATCTCGTCTGATCGTTCAGCTTCCATCAGAAAATTGATGGCGTCATTTTGGGAATTTCCTACTAGTCTGGATACATGCGTTAAAATGATTTTGTAAGTTTTTTAATATAACAGACACGTAACAAAAGAAGGGCTATGGTCAAGTCAGACACGTAACAAAAGAAGGTCTATGTTCAAGTCAGACACGTAACAAAAGTAGGTCTATGGTTAAGTCAGATACGTAACAAAAGTAGGTCTCTGTTCAAGTCAGACACGTAACAAAAGTAGGTCCATGGTCCAATCAGACACGTAACAAAAGTAGGTCTATGTTCAAGTCAGACACGTAACAAAAGTAGGTATATGTTCAAGTCAGACACGTAACAAAAGTAGGTCTATGGTCCAGTCAGACCCGTAACAAAAGAAGGTCTATGTTCAAGTCAGACACGTAACAAAAGAAGGTCTATGTTCAAGTCAGATACGAAACAAAAGTCTATGGCTGAACGTCTTTATGATAGTAATGATTATCATTTTCTATTCAACTTGGTCTGAAAATTCCTATCATCTACATTACTGGTCCTACTTTAACTACGGCAATTATTAAATTTTGACAAAATCTAGGGTGCTATCAGTGCTAATAAAATTTTAAAAATGCTCACAAACAGAAATGTGCTAAGCATAATGTAATAACCAGCGGCGAAGCGTGGGTATGTGCCGCCCGGGGCAGAACTCAAATCTGCCGCCCCCGCCCCCCGGAAAAAATATGTTGATACTATAAAAAATGAATATTTTTTTTTAATGAGAAATTAATAACATGGACCCTACATTTTTATGTTACATTTAAATAGAAGTGCTTTCATTTATTTATTAAAATTTAATTTTTCTATTTTTCCTCATGGCACTATCTTTATTTATCAATATTGTCAGCCATGTCATGCTCGATGGCCAAAATAGCATTGTTGATCATAATAAATTTTTTCATCGACTTAATTTTAGACAAGCTTCACTCGCAAATGGAATTAATTTGACATTTGTAAAGAATGCACATTATTAATATTAGGCAGGGTAACTTCGAGCTAAAATACCTTAATAAACTTGACTTAAATTCATTCATTAATTTTTTCCCGCGAGAGAAAATAATCCAAGCTGGCCAATGTCATGTGTGATATTTTAATACTCTAATTTAAAGTCAAAATTTCAGTTGTGTGGATTAGCTTGTTTCATATCTGTTTCACGAATTCTGGAACTGCCAAAGCCTCACACGAATTTCTACAGTAACCTCATCTTATCAAGAATACAACTTTTCCGTCAACTTTTTTCCCCCATAACACAACTACATATTCGCTTTGATCACCAAAATTTGCTCTCTCATATTTTGACTGGAAAATTCAAATACAATGATATGATCTCCAGATAAAATTGTAGAATAATTCAAAGCTACCTGTAAGTATTCAATGAGTTCTCTGTGTGTAACCTCTGAAAAGCATTTTATTAGCACTAAACGTTTATTAATAATATCGGGCGTCATTGATGTCATAAAATACATGTTTCCAGAGAGTACATGTTATCTTATCTTATCTTTTTACAGACGCTCCTTCTATTCAGAAGATTATTGCGTCCTACGCTTATCTATGGTTTGTGTTTAGTCCTGCATTTTTATTAGAGATTTAAATGTTGATAAAGTGTTGGTTTTCCTGGATTCTTCAGGCAACCCATTCCACGCCCGAATTCCGGACGGGAAGAAGGAAAACTTGTATGTGTTTGTTCTTGCATACGGAATAAGAAAGGTGTTTTTATCCTTATGTCTATCTGAGGGTTGTATTAAGTTATCTTTGTGTTGTATTTCTAAATTAGAATTAATTGCTTTATGTATGATTACTACTTTGCTTTTGGTTCTTCTATCCTCTAGTGTTTCAAGGTTTAATGATTTAACTAATGGTGTTATTCTTGTCAGTTTCGAATATTCTCCAGTAATGAATCTGGCAGCTCTTTTTTGAATTTGTTCTAGTTTATCAATGTTTTCTTTGGTGGATGGGTCCCATACACAGAAGATGCATATTCTAGTACAGGTCTCACAAAAGTGAGTGTTTTCGAAAAAGAAAAAGAAAAAAATGAAAAAAAGATTTCCTTGTAGCTACTCTCTGATTTTCAATCTCTTCACATCGCAGATATTCTTGTTAAGCCTTATGTGAAATATATGGAGAGCTTTCGAATGCAATTGAATAAATATATGGTATCGGTATCTAGTACCCGAAAGATAATTTTTTGCTAATTTTTAGAAACTTATTAACGACGAGTAATTTGTCGCCCCCAACAAAGTGCCAGCCGTAGCATTAGCTTTCAATTGGCACACGTTTGAAATTGATAGGGTACATTAATTTTTGATTTTAAAACAGGGGCAGCTGTCACATTTGAAGAATCAAATAAAATTACCTGCATATTAGTGTTACGTTCTCATACATGACTCAAGCCTCTTTGTATTTCAGCTGAGTGGCATAAGCATCAGAAGAATTTATTTCCAATATGGAGTTTAAAGTTTAAGCAGCTGAAACGTTTACATGTGTTAGAAGGATAGTTCTTTTATCAATTTCTTATTTGGTTTTTATTTTATTTTGATAAAAGAGCTCCGCTTTCTCTTAATTGATTTCTTTCAAGGTAATTGAGAACTAGGAATTTGCCGCCCCTAAAAAAATGCCGCCCGGGGCATTTCCTCCCCCCCCTTGCCACCCTCTCGCTACGCCACTGGTAATAACTGACTTTTGTTAGCCAAACACCCATTCTGTTTTTTAGGCATTTGCCCATCGTCTTCCTGGCCACTGCTCAGATTACAGGGACAGGAACTAATAACTCAGGCTGCCAGAAATTTTTGTGCGTACTTTAGGTGAAGCAGACGACCATCTTTTTATCGTGGTAAAAAAACATCGATCACGTCCCCCAAATTAGACGCTCTCAAACTGCAGGCCTTGCTGTTGTCGAAAGTTTACATTTTGTCCGCCTTCCACTTAGCTCACGAAGAAGATGTGTGAAGCAGTTCGGCTCTCTTTCAATAAAAATCGATTTTTAAAGTGTTCACCCCCCCCCCACCTTTTTTTTTGGAGTGACGAGTTGTGGCCCCTTGGTTTGAGCATGATGCCATCTTACAAATTGTTCTCGGGACTACTGTAACGTGTTGGCCTCAGCCAGTGGCGGATTTAGGTTTGTCTGCGTGGGGGGGGGAGGAGAGTTTCAGGGGGCGCCGCAAATTTTTTTTTATTCATTCACTTAGTATACATATTTCTAGGTGCTGAAATAAAATTCATTTGTCTGAATGAATGGCTGGTTCGGCAATGAAGATTCGAAATTTGGGTAATCCTGCAGATTTTACACGTATATTATAATTTATTATTTCACAGCGAAATTTAATTTTCTCTTGAGAACTTTCGTTTTTAATTTATTAAATGCATAATTATATGTCGTATTTCAGCTATTACAGCGCTAATTTGTAAGTCTTTCTAATTTCTAAGCCATTTTTTCGGCTCTCAACAGTAAATAGTCTGATGATGATGCAACCATTTTTTAAATTATCAAACTACATGCCGGATTGTCCGATAAGATGCCAAATGGAAATTTCTCACTTACAAAAAAAGAAAATAAGAAATAACAATGCATCGTTTCAAAATTTCAGATCGATCGAACGTACCATAATTAAATTAATGAATTTTTAGTTTATCTATATAAAACTATATGTAGCACTCGCTATTGTTTACATTTTACGGGTCACTTGACTTCACGCCAGCCATCGGTGACCACATCTCGTGTTTTAACCAGGTGTTCACTCAGTTTCAGGCTGTAAATGTTTGTCGCGTTGGAGCATAATCAATACTTTAAGTTCTGTCTCATATATAAGGGATTTATAGTCAAAAACTTTGTTTTTACGGGGTTGTTTAATTATTTTATAAAGTCTTTATTTGTTGAGGATCTCATTTATCAAACATGGAAACTTTTGCTTTTGTGTCCTATCACGCCAATAGACAGTCCAGTACATATTCTATTTGTCTATACAGCCCACTGGACCGTCCAGTACAGATTCTGTTTACCCCTGTTTCACGACAAGAACACCTGCCGACCCGGGGAGATGGCGGCAATAGTGGAGACAGACATCAAGAAGTGGGAACCGTTCGTCAGCAACCCCAGGTGTGTGTGTGGCAGTGACACCACCTTTAAAATTATGGGATGGAAACGAGAAGGCAATGCCTGGAAGTACTTCTATCAGTGTGACAAGGTGGGTTCCTAAGTCCGCCATTGGTTCTCAAAGTATCTGGTACCAATAGGATGTGACGATGCGACAGCTGAGGGTGCATTCTAGAGTTTATTACACGCTCCCTTGAATTTCCACTTGGGATTTTAATTTTAAAAAAAAAGAAGAAATATTTGATTTTATATAACGATATTAATTATACTGCTCCAACTTTTAAATAATAATAATAATAATAATAAAATATAATAATAATACTTTGTTTGTTGTAATATCTGCGCTTTATGCTACGAATAGCTAATTAATGATGTTTCTAAAGCTGTCAAAAATGCAATCTACTCAGGTTGAATGATTTAATATAGAAAGAATTGACCACAAAACACAATTATGATCCTGACAGTTTTAAGTCCTCATGGTAGACCACACAACAAAGTTATGATCTTGGCAGTTTAAAGTCACCATGGTAGACATGACGTCATAAAATTTAAGATAAAGAGCACAAGTGATTCTAATGTTTTCTAAGTTGTCACTTTGTCTTGTCTTTCAGGAGGAGTGTCCACTACCATCAAACACATTGACTGGTAACAGCGCCTGTGCTACCATCTACGTGGACATAAACAAACCCACAGATAAAGTTTTAGAGGTAAGTCCTCCACCATCCTCCTTAACATCAGATCTTTCATAGCAGTCATAGCTCACACTCCCACAAGTCCACAACAGATAATTAAAAAAAAACACACTATTTAAAATAGAATAGAACTAATAAACCATCAAAAATCGACACCAATTTCTAATATATATAAATTAAAATAGTTACTTGTTGACCATCAACATATTTTATTGTCAGCATTTCTTGAGTTAAAGTCAAAATGTCATGCGTGTAAGACAGAATTTCATTAGTTTAAATCAGAATTTCATGAGTTTAAGCTACCATTTCATTAGTTTAATCCAGCCTGTCATTAATTTAAGTCAGCATTTCATGAATTAGTTTAATACTTGAGTATAATTTCTTGAAAATCTAAAATTTCCCTTTTAAGGTCAAATTTTTGTGCAACTGTCCAGATGGCTATTTATGTCCGGCCAAATTCGATGAGAAAGCTGACAAAGGAAAACTGATGTACGATGAAACTGGACATTATGTCTCCAAATTTTGTGAGACCGTATTAAAGGCAAAAGGGGGAACCATGTGATGGTTTTAATATGTGTAATGTCTGTTGTCATATTGATCCAACAGCATGTGTGTAAGGGAATGTTTTTTAACATCAATTATTTATTTGTAAGAGTTGAAACAATTCACATCTTTGAAAAACAATCTAAAGCGAATTGTTCATATGTGAAAATGGTTTTGAAAGTAATGAAAATCGCTAAGTTCATAAATGGTTAAAATAATTTTGTTTGCCATAGGGTGTTGCCAGGATCTGATGCAAGTAATACAAAAATTTGACTATGGGTTTTTGATTGGAGTGAGTTCAATGATGATGATTAGACCACAGCCAATGATGATGATTAGACCACAGCAAAAGTTGAGAAAAGAGTTGAGAAAAGAACTGAATGAAGACAAATTAATCATTTTATGTCATGGTTTCCTCCATGGTAAAATATTTTTAAATGTCACTCTTTGTTATTATTATTGCACGAAAGCAACGTTGAGCATATGCGTTACTAGGGGGGTATGGACTGCACAGGGTGACACCACCAGCACAAGAGGTGACACCAACCCTAGTGACGCTTCTGACATTGAGCATAGGCTCTTCCAAATTTACTCTGAGCTTAGGCTCTTCCAAAGTTACTCTTAGCATAGGCTCTTCCAAAGTTAGACTGAGCATAGGCTCTTCCAAAGTTACTCTTAGCATAGGCTCTTCCAAAGTTAGACTGAGCATAGGCTCTTCCAAAGTTAGACTGAGCATAGGCTCTTCCAAAGTTAGACTGAGCATAGGCTCTTCCAAAGTTAGACTGAGCATAAGCTCTTCCAAAGTTAGACTGAGCATAGGCTCTTCCAAAGTTAGACTTATACGTTACTAGGGGGGTATGGACTGCACAGGGTGACACCAGCACAAGAGGTGACACCAACCCCAGTGACGCTTCTGACATTGAGCTTAGGCTCTTCCAAATTTACTCTGAGCTTAGGCTCTTCCAAAGTTACTCTTAGCATAGGCTCTTCCAAAGTTAGACTGAGCATAGGCTCTTCCAAAGTTAGACTGAGCATAGGCTCTTCCAAAGTTAGACTGAGCATAGGCTCTTCCAAAGTTAGACTGAGCATAAGCTCTTCCAAAGTTAGACTGAGCATAGGCTCTTCCAAAGTTAGACTTATACGTTACTAGGGGGGTATGGACTGCACAGGGTGACACCAGCACAAGAGGTGACACCAACCCCAGTGACGCTTCTGACATTGAGCATAGGCTCTTCCAAATTTACTCTGAGCTTAGGCTCTTCCAAATTTACTCTGAGCTTAGGCTCTTCCAAAGTTACTCTTAGCATAGGCTCTTCCAAAGTTACTCTTAGCATAGGCTCTTCCAAAGTTACTCTTAGCATAGGCTCTTCCAAAGTTACTCTGAGCTTAGGCTCTTCCAAAGTTACTCTTAGCATAGGCTCTTCCAAAGTTACTCTTAGCATAGGCTCTTCCAAAGTTACTCTTAGCATAGGCTCTTCCAAAGTTACTCTGAGCTTAGGCTCTTCCAAAGTTACTCTTAGCATAGGCTCTTCCAAAGTTACTCTTAGCATAGGCTCTTCCAAAGTTACTCTTAGCATAGGCTCTTCCAAAGTTAGACTGAGCATAGGCTCTTCCAAATTTACTCTAAGCATAGGCTCTTCCAAAGTTACTCTTAGCATAAGCTCTTCCAAAGTTATTCTTAGCATAGGCTCTTCCAAAGTTACTCTTAGCATAGACTCTTCCAAAGTTACTCTTAGCATAGGCTCTTCCAAAGTTAGACTGAGCATAGACTCTTTCAAATTTACTCTTCAATTTAGCCATAAACTTTGATATAGATATGTATACCACCATTGAGAGATAGTATTTTTTTTTACAAACCATAACTTTCCTTTACTAGAACTTATAATAATGAATTTACATTAGGTATAAATATGACATCTATTGGGCATCCTAGAAACGATGGTCGAAGGTTGTCAGGGATGTTGACGTATCCCCATTCTTGTTCCAAAGTTAATCGTTTTGTGGTGTAGTATGAGCAGACAGACAAAAAATAATGGCATGAAAATTTTTAAAAAGGTCATTATTGTACACATTTTCTCATACGATTTACGTAAGTCATGTGTAGAAATAAAACTCATTTAAAAGCTAATCTCTATTTAGATTTTATCTCATTCAAAAGTTTTGCATACATTAGTTCAATTTTGCCATTGATTGCTTGGTGTAAATTGTAAATATTTTTTCACTTTCATAATCAGTGATTGTTTAATCTAAATTTAATTTTCTATTTCATAACTATAACTTATAACTGTTTTCAGTATTTGGAAATGTTCATATGGACCAACTTGTTTATGCCTAAGTTTGTTTGTTGTTAGTAAATGTCATTTAATTGAGAAATGATTGATTTTGTATAAAAGTTTTCATTCCATGACTACTCATTATTTCAAGTGATCTAATTTTTCCTTGTACCTACCACTAAGTCCTTTAATACATGCATGTATTTTAATAGTGGAATCTCAAAGATTGTAACTGGTATCCTCAGTGACAACAGAATGCCTTGTCCATATTTGACATCGACTTTTAAATGATTGCTGTTCCATTAAAAACGTATTATTGTTTAGCTGAATAAGCTTGGGCAAAATAACATTCGGTTTTGGCCAGAAAAGTTTAAAGTTTTTCTTGTGTTTTGTTATTTCAAGACAATTTATATATGATTCGCATTGACATGGAAATATTCATAGAGGTTTCTTTACTTGAATTTTCTTGTAGTTTCCCAGTTTGCTAGTCTCCAACAATTTGTGGATTATCTGAATACAAATGTCATTTATAAATAATCTTGTTGCTTTCTTTTAAAAAAAAACAACAACAACGATCTGATGCTTACATCTTTTTGAAAAAAAATCAATATAAATTTCTCTTTCCAGACAAGGTACACTTTTACAATTATAACCCTAACCCTAATTCTTTAATTATTTAAGTTTATTTGCAATGTTGTGTTCAAAATCATTCTGAGAACCCGGAAAAAAAGAAAATGTTTGAGCTGGATATAAATAAAGGGCCCTGTAGGTAGAATATGTCATTTTTACTAAAAATGTTAAAACAAATCCAATACAAAAGACATTTAAGTTATTCATGTAAAATTGTTATCCAACAGGATCCCTTTCCCCAACACAATACCTTACTCTGCTGAGTTCACTCCCCCCAATATGTACCAGCAGAATAATGGGATTACAGTTTTGGTTGAATCCAGCTACCCTATATGATGAATCCAATTACCCTATATGATGGATCCATTTACCTTATAGGATGAATCCAGTTACCCTATCCGATGAATCCAGATACCCTATTTGATAAATCCAGTTACCTTATATGATGGATCCAGTTACGCTATATGATGGATCCAGTTACAATATATGATGGATCGAGTAATACCCTATATGATGAATTCAGTTACCCTATATGATGGATCCAGTTACGCTATATGATGGATCCAGTTACCCTATATGATGGATCCAGTTACGCTATATGATGGATCCAGTTACCCTATATGATGAATTCAGTTACCCTATATGATGGATCCAGTTACCCTATATGATGGATCCAGTTACGCTATATGATGGATCCAGTTACCCTATATGATGGATCCAGTTATGCTATATGATGGATCCAGTTACCCTATATGATGGATCCAGTTACGCTATATGATGGATCCAGTTACGCTATATGATGGATCCAGTTACGCTATATGATGGATCCAGTTACCCTATATGATGGATCCAGTTACCCTATATGATGGATCCAGTTACCCTATATGATGGATCCAGTTACGCTATATGATGGATCCAGTTACCCTATATGATGGATCCAGTTACCCTATATGATGGATCCAGTTACAATATATGATGGATCGAGTAATACCCTATATGATGAATTCAGTTACCCTATATGATCCCGCTTTGAATGCTTGTAGCAGTTAATTTATTGTGGTCCAAATTCCAGAAAGTGCCAAATCCCCAATAAAATCCTGTTTTCTGTTAGATCCCATCTCAATAAGGATTGTGACGGTATATATATTAAATAAGACCAGGTTTCAATAACACACATATTCACTCTGACTGTCATTTATATTCCGGTAAAATAGCCAAGACAATAAAAATAAAAATATGAAATGGAATTTCCATTGATTTTTCTGAACTGAACTGAACTATCCCTTAACCCGTTGTTGGGTCGTTGGGGCACCATCGTGAACTGCTCACTAACACACGCTATTTGTCACGTTCCTGTGCTGCCCTTTGAGAGTCGCTGAATGACAGGCCGGTCCACTCTTTGATATCGTCCTCTTCTTTTGTCTGCCTCTTTTCCTTCCTCCCTGGACTGTGCCTTGTAATATGGTTTTTGCGAGACCTCCAGTTCTTGTCACGTGTCCGTACCATCGTAAATTCCTTTTCTAAATTGATGTGAGTAGGTCCTCGTAGGGGCCAATGACAGTACTTATTGTTTTGCGGACCGCTTCGTTTGTGATGTGCGCTGTGTAGGAGATATTCAATATCTTTCTGAAACATCTCATCTCTAGCGCACTGATTCTTCTTTGGAGGTCTGCGGTGAGCGTCCAAGCCTCGCAACCATACAAAAAGACCGACATCGCCAGAGAGCGCATTAGTCGGATCTTTGATCTCAGGGAGAGCTTTTTACTTTGCCAGATGTGCTTTAATTTGCTCCATGCTGCCATTGTTTGGGCTACTTTGGCAAGAATTTCTGGCTTTGAGCCTTCGTCGGATATTATGGCCCCTAGATACTTGAAGGTGGAGACTTCTTCGAGTTTTTGCCCGTTTATCCGAATCTCGCTTGTGATTTTTGATATATTGATTTTTCAATAACATAACAATTAAATCCGGTGTAGAAAAAAAACCCTCCCCTATACAGTCGCCTCCCGGTGGATTTATTTTAAGATAAAGTTTCCGGGGGTGAAGTTATTTTCATCCAGATAAAAGTAAATTATTATTACCTTTAAAATAAAATCTCCCCCAAAATAAATCCGCCCCCATCAAACTTTCTCATAATACAAAAAGATCACTAAAAATAAAGGAATAGAGAATAATTATTATTGTAACTGTAATAGTCAACCAATTTACTTACATACATACTCTTTACTTGATCATTTTTATTCTTCAGTTAAGCTTTTTGTTATTTTTGAATTAACGCTGCGTAATTAGCCACCTTTAAAAATGTGCCTCTGGGGTAGGCATTCCCTTTGCCCTCAACTTGTTACGACGCTGGCTAATATTATTATTGTTGAATTTTTTAATAATCATACACAAATGCATGCATCACAAATGCAATTTATGTTCTGAGGCATAAACGTAATTCAACCCTAATTGGTAATTTAATATCATTAAAGGGCGGTTTTATTTTAAAAACTGATACTTAATTTAAAACATTGTCTCCCCCGGACAATGTCTCCCCCGGACACTTTGTTTTAAAATAAACTCTTCGGGGAGACTTATTATTTATTTATTATTATTATTATTAATATCTTTTGGGTGGTGGGGGGGGGGTGGGCTTTATTTCGCGACACCGCCCCAAAAGTACATTATGTAAAGTTCATAACATACACTTAATACATACCAGTGCAATAATAATCAAGTACTAACGTGGCCGTGTGACGTAGTCAAAATGTTCTAAGATATTGCGAGTATTCGTCAAAGTGTACAGCATAGTTTGACAAAGTGTACAGCATAGTTTGACAAAGTATACAGTGTAGTTTGACAAAGTATACAGTGTAGTTTGACAAAGTATACAGTGTAGTTTGACAAAGTATACAGTGTAGTTTGACAAAGTATACAGTGTAGTTTGACAAAGTATACAGTGTAGTTTGACAAAGTGTACAGTGTAGTTTGATGAAATATACAGTATAGTTATAGATTTTTTCTGGATACACTTTCGGAAGGGACGTAATAATCTCTTTTAACCTTTTTCTAGATTTTAATGTACAGTATATTTATTAACGCCCTTGAATATCAGTCTACATTTTGTAGGCCTACTTATTTTATTCTTTTTTTAATACTAAATTTGAATCAACAATAACATGACAATTAATAACTCTAGATTTCTTAAATGAAATTTTGCCCTTTTACTTATCAATATTTTTGGCCTGAGGTACTTAGTCGAGATCTCATACCGTGACTAAAATTCCCCTTTTTCTTACATCTTGATAGTGTAAATTAATTCAGGTGACATGAGTGCTTCAATACACTTTATTTGAACTTTGAATTGATCAAAAAAAATGTTGTATGCTCTACAGTTATAAGAGGTTATATTAAGCTAGAGCAACAGGCATTGATAGATGTATTGCTTAGCAGCGTATCTTACATAGTGACCCGACTGAAAGTGCCTAAATATTAAATACGAACAATAAAGCCCGTCCAAGGACTCTATGTTCAAAATCTCTATGTTTATAAGACATATTGCATTATTAGTTTAAAATCTTTAACTTTGCTTATAAGACAAATTGCATTATTAGTTTAAAAAGATCTGACTATGCTTATAAGATATTGCATTATTATTTTAAAATCTATTTGGTTATAAGATATTTCATTATTAATTTAAAATATCCGACTATGCTTATAAGATATTGCATTATTAGTTAAAAATCTCTGACTTTGCTTGCATAAACATCAGCATGTTCATAAGAATAATTAATATGGTGAAACCCTTATTATAGAACATTGGAGTCGCAATATTCATAAGACGTAAGCGCCATTTAGTAATGAAAAAACAAAAACAATGAAAACGTCGCATGCAATCTGGAACAGTCGCAGGTAATAAGGAACAGTCGCCTGTAATCTGGAACAGTCGCAGGTAATAAGGAACAGTCGCCTGTAATCTTGAAAAGTTGTCTTAATCTGGAACAGTCGCCTATAATCTGGAAAAGTCACATGTAATCTGGAACAGCCGCATGTATTACGTAAAAGTCACAATTCATGTGACAAAGTAATTGGTCGCTGTTTTTGAAATAATAATTGTCAAATTAATTATCTTTATACACACACTTAAATATGCTGGCAAATACAATAAATATATATAAAATATTGTCATTTAATAAAAAAAAATAGCTATAATTATCAGTCATATGTCAGAAGTAGGGAATGGAGAAATAAGAATAAAATAAATGTAATGTTCCTTAGAGATCTATCAGAACTATCCAACGTACCACTTAGGGAAGTGTGTGCACGACATGAAACATATAACGTTATTTACGCATTGCTTTCATACACCAAACTAATTCTTAATATTTTTTTTGTATATAACATAATTTGTCACACGGGTCGATGTGACAAAGTGCATTTTCAGTCTCATCAAGCAGAAATGTTCAATTATATTTATATTTTCAAATTTAGCACTTATGTAGGGAAAATGAAAATATGAATCAACTTTGAAGGTCTTGTTCCAAAACGTATTAATCCAATAGTTGTTCAGCATCTAATTACCTTAAGAGTGTAACATGAACAGGTAATAGATGGTAAGACTAGTTGGTGATCATATGAGACTGTCACACGCCAGGGATCTCACAAATAAATGCAAAACCGTTATTGCATCTGACGTCGTTCCCAAAAAAGTCTGATTTACTAATAACGACACAATCTTCAAGCGACGTTGATGGAGTTGCTTTTCCGCTAATGAAAACGACGGCAAGTTCATCGGCAGTGCACACCGCACCGTCAGACCAAACAAGTGTTCCTTCTCGTACCATGTCGTCAAGACCTATCCAAAGTCCAGTACCAATCACTTGTTGTTTCTTTATGGCAGAAGACAGCAGTTGTTTTTTAGCGAGGTTTTCATAGTGGCCAGAAGTCCTTGGCGGGCTTTGCATGACGCGGAGGCGTTGAGATATTCGGTGGTCAGTAAGGGAATATGAATACATACGGCACTTGTCCCATTTACTGTCAGCCGATAGCCCAGTGATGAGTCACAAAATAACTTCCCCGTAAAGTACATCGTTTGGTTTGTCAATGGCTTTGTTCCATTTTCCCAGACCCAACTTCCGAGAACACACGAAGAGGTCAATTTATCATAGATAAAAGACTGACACATCGGTGAGCGCTTAAAACATTCGATCGCACACATTCCATGAGATTGTGAAGTTATGTTTGTTTGCAGTGGCAACATTCCTAAACGTTTATCAGTCACTCTGTGAAATGTGTCATGCATCAATTTAAGTTGCACGATGCTCAACAAACTACCACAGACCAAGACATCAAACAGCAGAATACGCCTTGAGATTCTTTGTAAAACACTAGTAAACATTTTTGGTTAGCGGCGGGCTGCTTACGTATAAGTAAGTCCCTTTAGCATTATAAAATATCCAGTCTTCAGTACTTGTAACAGTAATAAATTTATTTTATTTTAAAATTTTGACTTGGTAGGAAGTTTAGGATTAGTACGATAGTCAGCTAAAAAAAAGTTACTATAGAAAATGGTGGTACTATTTTTCTTCTATTAAATGTTCTATCTTAAAGCAGCTAATTATGTTGTTTAACTATTTCATCCAAACGGTAATAGCAATAACCATATCTCGTCATTAGGGCTGTCAATTTTGTTGAAAAAAGCTGCCCGGGTACCCGTGAAAATTTCGAACGGGTACCCGGGTTACCCGTTCTAAAAATCGCATAATTTTCGACGTCATGACCACTATACTTTGCAACCTAGCCACCATCCATGCATCTCATTTCACACAGTAGTAGTAGCCAACGGCTTGCTTCCAGTAACATGCTATTACTAATACACTGGAATTAACTATAATGCGCTAAAACTTACATTTAATTCCTTCTGTAAATGCATTCGTCATACTCATAAACTAAAACTATAGTAAACTAAACATGCTAAAAAATGTTAACAGCAATGACGTAACGTTCAGTGTCATACCTTGAATGTTAATATCCACTTGCCGTCGGTGGTCAATGCTAAGGGCGATGAAGGACGCAACACTGCGGTAAATCTCAAGTGATCGTGCTTTGGTCAGTGGCACTGCTTTTGTTGACACCAAAAAATTTCTGATATTGGGTGGGTCGGCGATTTGTTTATCAATATCAATTTTTATGAATAGCGTTCAGATGACGTTTTATTACGTTGGGTTGCAACCCTTCGCAGACACAATTTCATTACAACGGTTTCATGTTGCCGTGTCGCTGTCAACTCGATTAGCCTGATTCCACACGACGTCTTCACCATCTTATTAACTTCGGGTGTATTGTTAATATCAATTTTGGGCAAGGCAAACACGTGTCAATGAACACAAGAAACACAAGCGAATGCAAAGGGTGTGGGTTATAGCAGTGCTTCTCAAAGTGGTGGTCCGCGGAAGTTATCATGAAAGGAAAGAAAAATATAATTATAATCCTCCAATTTCTACCAATAATACTAACCCAATAGAATTTGTCATTTTTGACAATAAGCGAATGAATGAAAGAAATAAAAGGAAACAAAATACATTTCGCTACCATGTAAGTACAGGTAAAATAGTGCACCGGTGGAAAAAAATCCTGCTGGTCCACCATACTAAAAAGTTTGAGAAGCACTGGGTTAAAGGAATGAAGAGAGGGGGTGGTAGAAAAACGGCATTAGATAGTATCAATCGGTCACCCACTGTCGGCTATTTCAAAGCAAAGTTAATGTCAAAACAAGGGTGCTTTTATGAACAAAAAACATAACAGCCTCTTTCATCTTTGTGGAGTCCATCCTCACAGCCGACGTCTTACCCATCTTACGGTGTTAGTAACTATTTAATTTATTAAATTTAAATACTGATAACCTTGTACGCATTATTACCATCAGTTTTTCTAGGTCACCACGTGTTAATAAACACAAGAAACACAAGCGGATGTAAATGGTGTGGATTATAGGAGTGAAGGGAGGAGAGGGGGTAGATAAACAACATTAGCTAGTATCAATCGGCGTATTTCAAAGCAAAGTTAGTGTCAAAGCAGTTTAAAAAAAAACAGCGTCTTTCATCTCAAAAACGTCCATCCTAATTTTTGGCAGAGGATTTTTAAATGATTCTTTTAAAGAACCAAAACTTTTTTGTGTTGTGCGACTTCTGTTTCAGATTGAGAGAAAAAAAGATGTATCCAAATACATTGTAGTTTGTTGGGGCCTATTTTATTTCCCGTTGACAGATATTTCTCCTTAGATGTACTTCACAGCATATTTAAAAAAAAACTTTTCATTTGATAAATTGTTTCGGGAGTCACAATGTAAACACAAAAAAGCCGCATGGGAGCCGAAGTTTGGCCTACGGTTAATATAGACATTGAAGCCACATTCTCACGGGTACCCGAGCGGAATTTTACTACCCGGGTAATCACTCGAGCCACGGGTACCCGGGTCCTGGGTACCCGTTGACAGGCCTACTCGTCATATTCCTGAAGTATTTTCCAAACTGACTTCTCAAGGAATCACCACACATAATGCCGCCAAGAATAATGTTACAAGTTCTATCGGGAGATTGTCACCAGCTCTGATAGACTAAATATTTTAGCTCATCAGACATGGACGATCGATTGGTCGAAAGATCGGTAGTCCTGGGTAACATTCAAAGTTCAGTTGAATGAAGTTTTTCAAACACGAATCTTTTGTTGACATTGTTCCCAGCCAAGTAAACTTTTTTCCAAATTCGCGATGAACGTAAATTCTTTTGAAACTTCACAAAGTTACTAGCGCCTACGTGCAGCTCAAGCGTTGCGGAACAGACACAGTCCATTGGCTTTTGATGAGGAAATATGAAGTAGCCTCGTGGATATAAAAACTATAGCGGGATCGATTTCAAAGTCAATATTTACTTCAATTACACACCAGGGAGTCCCAAATTGTACAAGTTGAATATTTACATTAAAGCTTTTGAGCAGAGTTTGTGATGACATAAGACCTATCAAGCTACAGTGTTCCTCGTGAAAACTTTCATAGGTCATTGCATCGCTAGTCAACCCGCCTATGGCTATGTAGTATTGTAACCATTGTTCAAGATTTGAACACCACTTTATGGGAACGAAATTTTTTAATTTTTTAAATGGAAAAAATAGAAAGCACGTCCCCGGTTGAGGGGGTGAATGCTGACATTTTCTAGTAAAGATACGACTTGGTAAATAAATGTAAATATTCTTTATATTAAAGATACTTGTTAAATAAATGCAATTAAATAACACACTACACCATCTTGTAAATTTCTGTTAGTTTCTACCCTAACAATTAGTAAGCTTTCAATTACTTTTTACAGACCTGAACTTTATTTAATCTATCATATTTACATCAGTGGCGTAGCTAGGGTCATCTGCGCCCGGGGACATGACACAAATTTTGCGCCCCTTCTCGGACCGACAGATTCTGGGGGCTCACTGAGTAGGGTTGCCAGGTGGCTGTCTCAAAAATACCGGACAATAATGTAGAATTTTGTAGATGGCACAATATTTCAATGTAAAATGTCCGGTATTGCTTCCATTTTTCCACTGGACAAATAACAATAATACTGGACAGTCCGGTACAAAACCGGACATCTGGCAACCCTATCACTGAGCCCCCAAGAAATTTTTGAAATTTTACTGTTTATATGTTTCATTTTCGAAGCATCTGGTATTTTAATGAAGTAGAATACAGACTAATAATTGTCTCTGCGATTGTAAACAATTTATTTGAAGAAAAAAAAAGACTCCACTAATTATACATGACTGGAAAAGACATAGTCTACAACAGTGTTGTCCAACCGAAAATCGTTCACGGCACACTAAACTGGTAAAAAATTTGCGCGCCACACCTAACAAAAGAACAAGAAATCAGTGTTTATTTAAAAGATGTTTCATAATTAATGAGATACTTGATTTTCTTTGGAGCAGATTAGCTCAAAACACGGCTCATTGCTGGATAAGCAAACTCTCATTTCTCTGTCTATCATCTGCAGCAGTATGCGAGCAGTTGCGCCTTTCCGCTGATGTCAGTACTTTCATCGATTTGCATTGCCCAGAGCTTTTGGATGTCGTCGGCTTCCGCAAAATGCTCTTTAATTTGATTGTCCAAATCTGTCAAAATGTCAGTTTCCGACGTCCCATCGTCTGGTGAGACAGTGGAATCTTATTTATTTTTTCAACAGCGTCTGGTCCCAACTCCATAGTCTCAACTGCGATTCGTAAAGACGGCAATATGATTGTCTCAGCGTCCAAATTAGATTTCTTTTGTTTGACCAAAAGATTCGCAATTTTATAGCTTGCTAACTGAGCTTTGAGAGAAATTGAGGAAAATTTCTTCATTATTTTTGACTTATGCTATAAGTTAGACCGAATGGATGCGAAATAACTATTCGGCTTGTCTTTCAATCCTTCATGATTTGAGTTCAGATGCCGCTTCAGTTCACTGGGGTTCATGGACTCGTTGGACAATGCCATGTTACAATTAAGACAAAACGGAAGATAAGGATCATTTGCACATTGTATGAAACCATACTCAAGATATTCCTCGTGATATTTCCGTTTGGCAACATTCTTCTTGGATTTCGCAGCTCTCTCTCCATTTTGATGCTCGCTGGAATCCTTCTGGCTTCTCTTCAAAAAATTATCCATAGCCGTCTGTAATTAAAAGTTTGTAAAAAAGTGAAAAGCAGGAAAGGGTTTTTATTTACTTACAACAGATATTTATTTCCTAATGGAGGAGAGAAATTGTGTAGCTTTCAAGAGATTCTCAAAACCAGAACAATACAAACATGAAACGTTTTTATTCAATTCTTTTTCGGTTAAGGATATTTTTTTTCAATACTTGAAGGTTCGAAAAGCCTAGCAATTTATGGTATTTTTTATATCTTTCGCGGCACACTAAAATTTTCTCGCGGCACACCGGTTGGACAACACTGGTCTACAACAAATTGATCCTCCTTGATTTGACAGTCGCAAACTCGTCAATCACATTGTCAAAATTAATATTCTCAAGTGTTTCTCTTTCGATGCTAAGGAGTGCAAGATCACTAAGACGATCTTGTCCCATTGAAGCATGTAATTAAGACAAAATATGCTCCAGATTGCTGAAGGACCGCTCACAGCTTGAAATTTAAACAGCAATTGTTAGAAGTATTTGCAGTGGAATGCACAGATTTAGAAATATGTCATCTCCATATGAAACAATAAAACCAAGAAGCTACAAAGGAGTTTCCGGTAGAACTTCAGCCGGGGAACTGAATAGCATTTTGTAGTCTCCGATTTCTGTGCACAATTCGTGACCATTGACATCAGTGTCATAGAAATTTCCAAAATCTAAGCAATTTTGACAAATTGTATTGACATTTGTCTCAGCGAGAAGAGTTCTGACGTTTATTAAAAATCCAAAATTTGGTGTTTAAGATTTTTAGACAAAAACCGTATTGATATCTCCTTTTGGAGTCTATCAATTATGCAGTTCATAACACGTGCAATTTCTTCTTCTGCCGAAAGTCCTGCTTCTCTTGCTAATTCTCCAGGTATCCTCCGATGTCGTGTAATCCTTCTGTCAACCTCGATTCCCCAAGTTGTGCATCTTGTTTATCCATTGTCAATCGCAACTAGGCTAAAATTATCACGAATGTTGACAAGTTCTTGCACCAGCGATTCAAAATCAGATGCTGCTTCCTTGAAATTCATAGTATGATCCTGCGACCGTTTCTAGACACGATCAATTTTTCCAAATAAAATACAAAATACACAAACAAATTGTGCAGTTAAACAATAAATTTGAGCTTTATTTTAAACTAAAACGACAAAAGACGCTTTAGTTAAAAATAAAGCTCAAATTTATTGTTTAACTGCACAATTTGTTTGTGTATTTTGTATTTTATTTAAAAGCTTTATCGCAGTCCCATTCTGTATGATATATCAATTTTCCCAAGTAGGCTATGATGTTCCAGAAATGTATCAAAACTAGGAAGTTTAAGTTTAATATACCTGCCAGTAAAGTTTCTGCATAACTTCTGTTGTCAAGCGTCGTAGTTGCATCTTCTGATAATTTTTCCAACAGCCCTACTAGTTCATATAGTCCTTTATAAATATCTTTAACAACCTCTGATCGTTCACTCCAGCATGTTTTAGACTCCCTCTTCACTGTTATTTGGCACAATTCTTTTTAATTCTTCCCAACAAGTTGTTGAACGATAGAAAAACAAATATATACTTTCAACTGTTCCAAAAAAAACGTGAACAACCGGATCCTGTTTAGCTAGGGTTGCTAGATATGTGGACACCAAAAGGAGGGCATAATAAAACAATAAGGAGGACGACAAAGGAGGACATTTTTAATATTTTATTTAAGTCGCCCCGGATTAAACTTAAAGTCAGTACAATTTTATTGTAATAGCTGCCACCATGTCCATGCAAGAGTCTTAAAAAACGGTTCATTTTTGTCTTGTACAAATGATTTAAGATTGCTGTATTGGTCAAACAATTGCACATCATCTACAATCTACAATACCCTTCTCTTTCAAATACAATATACACGCCAAAAGGTCATCAAGTTTACATTCTATGATACTATCTAATTACAATGTACATCCAATTGAAGCATTCAAATTCATCAAAAGTTTTCAACCACTTTTCTAAGTAACTAATGCATGTTTCATACACCAACTTAACATCTGCCAAACTCTTCTTCTTGACCACTTTCCTTAATTAAGTCTTCTCAACATCTCCTTGACGTAAAATAAATTATATCTCCTCCAATCTATTTTTCAAAACTTAAAGGTTGTGTGAAGACGGCTCATAACCTCCAGTACTGCTGCTTCATCCAATTCATTTTCAATGACTGTGATATTTTTTAACCTAGAACTAGAACTAGATTTTTTCGTCCTTGTCTAGATTTCTAAGTTTTAAAAATAGACATAATCTTTTTTTATTTATAGTTAACGTACGATGTAATAGTTGTAAAAACGATACATAAAAATTATAATATAAAATGTAAGAAAAGCCCGACATTTTAAACGATTTTAGCTTAGCCTGCCGGACGGAGAACATTGAGCCAAAAAGGAGGACATATCCCCCTTCTGCCGGACGTCTGGCAACCCTATGTCTAGCTGAGTTTAAGCTGTGGTTGTCACAGTTGGCAAACAATGCTCTGTGATTTCTGGCACATATTCGCTGTTGAAGACCGGATATATGCCCAGTCATTGCATCAGCATTGTTATGTTATTGCGACCGACAGTCGGCTAGAGGTATGTTAACATATTCCAGTTTCTCTACGATAACCCTTTCAAGGCTTGCTGCGTCTTTGGAATGTATATGAACAAAACCTAAAAATGATTCTTTAATGGTTACTTTTTTAGTTTGAAATTCCACATGGTGCCCCTTAATGCTCAATGGGGGCGCCAAAATCATGCTTGCCATCTGGTTTGTAAAGAAGATATTTGTGGAGCTCAAAATTCAATCTTGCAAACGTATTTGAAATACATTAGCTTTCATCAAAATAAATTTGAATAATTAATTTTAATACTCATTTTGGCGCCCCTTAACGTGGCGCCCGGGGACATATGTCCCCCCCTGCACCCCCCTAGCTACGCCACTGATTTACATATATATAAGGACAAAAGTGGCATTCAAATAAGGATCGACTATCGCTAAGTAAGTGTTACTGTATTTCATAGGTGTCATGACTCGTTTTCTTTTAACGGTCTTTTGGTTTAGTGATTATTTGTGTAATTCGTTTGAAGAGGCGAAGTTATCTAGAACTGTTTTACTCAAAGTGGTGGTCCGATGACAGTGGCACTTCCTGTTTACTATTTATTCGTTAAAAATAAATTATGTGACTGTAATGTGATCCACATCAAGCACATCTATGATTTGAAGCGGTTTAAGCTTCATTGATGATTATGACTTGTCAGTTTATTAGCCCATTTGTCCATACATTATTACCACAACATTACTAATATGTAAAAAATAAAATGTAACGTTAACACATGTTAATAACAAAGAACTATTCATTTTTGCATGAAACGTAGTAATCAAAGTTTGTCACAGGATAACAGAAAAGATTATTTATCAACTGTTAATCATATTTACAATTTAATATACACGTGTTAGTAATTCACATAAACGTTTTTATTATTGTCAAGTCAGCACCTTTTCAAGATCTATTATGACTTGTAAGTTTATGCGCCCATTGGTCCATACATTATTACCTTTACATTATCAAAAACATGTAAATAAAAAAGTGTAACTATTTACAAATATGAATAACAAAGAACTATTTATTTGGCATGAAACCTTTGGAGTAAAGTTAAGCACTGGATAAAAGAAAATATTAAAGTATCAACATGTAATCGTATATAAAATTTAAAATACACGTTTTAGGAATTCTAATAAACGTTTCATTATTGTCAAGTCAGCACCCCTTCCAGTTCTATATTAAAAGCAAACATTTTTGTATTCCAAATGAGTCTAAGACGCATCAAAATATTACATGTAAATAACAATAAAAAAATTATTGTGGGGAGGAGTCCCATTTTTAAATATGTTATTTAAAAAAAAATTCAAATATGCAATCTCAAAGTGTATAAAAGAAAAACAAACGCTAAACTGAAGCATAAGTTGGCAAATTTCATTTTCAGTAATAAATAATGGCTTTGTAGTTCAAAACGCATCGAAACTTGACAACCCAACGACAACCAATTGTAAATTTCATAAACCGAAAAACGAATGTTATATATTAATATAAAAAATTAAATTTATATTTACGTACGTAATATTGACATGGACACATACACAAAAACGGACATTTAATACAAAAAATAATAATAATATTTATCACATCAAATAAAACATTGCTCTTTTTACTTCGTTCCCTTCACACATTAATAAAAGCTTAAATAATTATGTCACGTCACAATATTTTATGGTTAGAGACACATTTTGTTAATCTCGAATGCAACATTTTTATTCCTATATTTTCATTTTTTATCGGGAGTTACCTCGCATAGCGTCATGGACAGACACTACGTGACATTGCAAATTATATATATTTAATTCCTGATCGGTGCGCATTATATATTAAACATGTTTTACGACACAACTACAATTGTGTATTTTCGGATGGTCTTGCGCTGCGTATTATAATGAACATTATTTTATTTACTTCTCGTACATAAAGGATTTATTGTAAAAAACTTGGTTTTTACGGGTTTTTAAAAATTATTTTAAAATCCGGATCCGGTCCCGGCCGGATCTCACTTCATAATCCAAAAATTCCGGCTACAGCCGGATTAAAAAAAATTGATCCGGTACACCCCTATTGACAAAAGTTATTGATTTAGTGTAATCAATTTTAATGCGACAACTTTCAAAAAAATTCTCTCAACACTTGCAATATAATGTCTTCATCATGTTAATGAACTAGTTTTAGCATTTTTAAATTTTGTTTGGGTGGTTTATTTCAAAACCCTATATTTTCCAGCCTCGCTCAAGGCAGTGATTTTCTCCTGAATGTCTTGTATTTTGTAGATAGTAAGACTTAGTCTTCTGCTGCAAATTCTAATTTATCTAATTATTGTGTGAGTGTCCTCTGAATTCATATTCCTGAAGTTGCTTAGCATTCTTGTGTGTCCCAATCCAGCACTAACAGGAACACTTGAGGTGACAGAAAACATCCTTGCTAACTCCAGTTTTGATATTAAATTTATCTAACAAGCCCCCGATATGTACCAATATGTACCAGCTAAAGATGTCGATATGGTTTTTATCCATGTTTACTATTTTTTACTGGTATTCGATAGAGCCTCATGACCGCTTGTATAAACTCTCTGTCAATGCTGTCACATGTCTTAACAAAGTCTACAAATGTGATGTATAGAGGTTAAAGCCAGTCCACACACAGCTCTATGATAATTCTGGGCGTTGCTATGTGGTCAGAACGATCGCCTCAAGCGCTGCTATGTGGTCAGCACGATCGTCTTGAGCGTTGCTATGTGGTCAGCACGATCGTCTTGAACGTTGTTATTTGGTCAGCACGGTCGTCTTGAGCGTTGTTATGTGGTCAGCATGATCGTCTTGAGCGTTGTTATGTGGTCAGCACGGTCGTCTTGAGCGTTGCTATGTAGTCAGCACGATTGTCTTGAGCGTTGCTATGTGGTCAGCACGATCGTCTAGAGCGTTGCTATGTGGTCAGCACGATCGCCTTGAGCGTTTCTATGTGGTCAGCATAATACACAATTATGTCTAGATCCTCCATTCACCTGGTATACAACGTTTCAAATAAAAACATCATGGGTCGCCGCCCCCTAAAACATCATGGGTCGCCGCCCCCCAAAAACATCATTGGTCACCGCCCTCAAAAATATCATGGGTCGCCGCCCCCAAGTAGTACATTATATAACATTCAAAGCCCACTAGATTTCAAAATGGATCATGATGTATATATTTGCCAAATGTGAGATCTATTTATCCATGTGGAAACGTATGTGGGACGAAGCCATCCACAGACCCACATACGTTTTCTTTTGTGATATAAACATTTATTAAATTCTGTATTAATGAATGTATTATTTTCTTTACAATATAAATTAAATTTACAGAAGAGTGTTCTATATATTTAAGTTTTCTATAATTAAAATAATAATATTTATTGAACGTGACGAGAAAACCAGTTCAATAATAATCAAGTACTGGCCTGGTCATTTGACGTAGTCGAATTGTTCTAAGTTGTTGCGAGAATTCGTCCGAGTATACTGTATAGCTTAAGTCAGGAATCTCCAAACTTGTCTGCCAGAGGGCCACATTAACTGTCAAATAGCAGTATGGGGGCCAACTACACACAGTTTTGTGGTAAACTAGAGGTAAAAATAGTATCTTTTGGAGATTAAAAGGTCTCCAGGGATCGGATGATAGGGCCTCGCGTGCCGCATTTTGCCTGTGGGCCGTAGTTTGGAGACGCCTGGCTGAAGTAACCATTCGGAAGGGACTTAATAAACTTATTTAAGCTTTATCTAACTTTGAGTGGCCAGTACATTTATTAACGCCCTTGAAATTCATTCCACATTCTGTTGGACTTCTTTATTTATACTATTTGCAATACTAAACTTGAATCCACAATAACATGATAATTAATAATGACTCATTCTAGATTTCTGAAATGGAATTTTGCTATTTAATGTATCATTATCTTTGGCCTGAGGAACTAGTCGAGATCTCATTTACTGTGACTAAAATGCCGCTGTTACTTATATCTTGATACTGTATTTAATTCAGCTAAATTCATGAAAACTAAAATACACTCTTTAACTTTGAAATAATCCAACATTTTCTTTTGGTTCTAAAGTTTTAAGAGGTTATATTAAGCTAGAGCAAAAAAGAATTGATATATTTATTGCTTAGTAGCGTATCTTACATAGTTGCCCTACTGTAAGTGCCCAACTACAGTCGGACCTCTATAAGTCGAATTCAAAACCCGAAAAAAATTCGACTTACGGAGTTTTCGAGTTAGGGGAAAATGGCGTAATAGGCGAAGTTTAATCAAGGGGGGGGGGATATAGATATAGTAATCTCAGTGAGAAGGCTTGATTTGACAGGAAAGAGAGGTCTGATATTTCATATGAAAGGAAGCTAACTAGACTTTGACATACCATCACCACTGAGAAAGCCCCTCCCCCCCACACACTTTACTCCCTCGACAGTGGGATGTGGGGGGAGTAAGATTGTTCTTTTTAAAGAGTCAAATCATGCAGTGGTATAGTTACCATTCTCACAGCCACTCCTTTTTCTTGTCTAGGGCATTTTGGGCCTCAAAATAGACGTTTACGTGGCTCTACGGAACACGTGTTCTGAAATGTCACCCAGGATAATAACCCAAACGCCTTGGAAAATTCGACCTAGGGAGGATGAAGCCACAAAATCTTCGAGTTAAGGAGATCTAAAATACATTAGCCTTATGGACTTTGGCCGGGACCTAACAATTAATTCGATCAAGGGGCCGTCCATAAAGTACGTCACGCTCCAGAGGGGGGGAGGGGGTGTAAGAAAGTGTGACAGTTTGTGACAGGGGGAGGGGGGTAAGGCCATGTGTGACGTCACGCTGTTTTATATTAAATTTTAATTATTTTGTTTTAAAAAAAAACATTTTTTTTTGAAAGTGTGACGTACTTTAAAGGGGGGGGGGTCCTAGATTTGTGACAGTTTGTGACAGGGGGGAGGGGGGAGTTAAAAATGATCAAAAAATTGCGTGACATACTTTATGGACGGCCCCCAAGGGAAGTTTTCGAATTAGGGCGGTTCGACTTAGCGAGGTCCGACTGTATTAAATATTTAGCTGTCAATGAATATTAGTTTTTTTAAATGAAAATGATTTGGTTAAAATAAAAATAATTTTTAAAAAAAAATATTACATTTTTAAAACCTCTACAAGCTGAAAGTAGCTGGACACATTCAATTTACGATGGCATTGCCATCATATTTTTAAAAATAGATTTTCAAATCGTCTTTATTGCAAGTATTACAATATAACAGACAATGCACACTACTTATTTTACACAGGGAATTCTACACACGATTCTACACACAATTACTGTAAATGTTTTTTGACACAATTTAAAGGAGTTACTTTTTCTTTCAAAATGAACCACTTAAAAATCTGGTACAACGCAAGGGGCATAAACATCACTGGAGATACTTTAAATTTGAACTCTTCAGAATAATTGCAAAAAACTCAATTGTTACACTTAAAAATGTTATATCTAAAAAATTACACTAAATACCTTTTTGGTTCTGACATTTTAGTAATTTCAATATTTAAAAAAAAATTATAACCTAACAATTATAATCTTCATGATGTAATATACCTTATCTTATCTTATCTGTTTACAGACGCTCCTTCTATACAGAAGATTATTGCGTCCTACGCTTATCTATGGTTTGTGTTTAGTCCTGCATTTTTATTAGAGATTTAAATGTTGATAAAGTGTTGGTTTTCCTGGATTCTTCAGGCAACCCATTCCACGCCCGAATTCCGGACGGGAAGAAGGAAAACTTGTATGTGTTTGTTCTTGCATACGGAATAAGAAAGGTGTTTTTATCCTTATGTCTATCTGAGGGTTGTATTAATTTATCTTTGTGTTGTATTTCTAAATTAGAATTAATTGCTTTATGTATGATTACTACTTTGCTCTTGGTTCTTCTATCCTCTAGTGTTTCAAGGTTTAATGATTTAACTAATGGTGTTACTCTTGTCAGTTTCGAATATTCTCCAGTAATGAATCTGGCAGCTCTTTTTTGAATTTGTTCTAGTTTATCAATGTTTTCTTTGGTGGATGGGTCCCATACAGAAGATGCATATTCTAGTGCAGGTCTCACCAAAGTGAGGTAGCATTTTAGTTTTATATCTCTATTACATTTGTTAAAGTTCCTTTTTATAAAGCCTAAGGTTTTGTTTGATTTTTTAATAACTTCATTGACATGGGGATTCCATGATAGTTTCTCATTTATTAAGACTCCTAAGTATTTTGCATCTTTAGTTTGGGTCAGTTCTTTTCCATGAATGTAATATTTTGAATTTATTTGTTTCTTTTTCTTTGTTACTCTTAACAGTTGACACTTTTCTGGATGGAAAGACATACTCCAGTTAGTTTCCCATTTTATCAATTCATCTAAGTCTTTTTGTAAAATTTTGCCATCTTGTTCTGATTTAATTGTTCTATAGATTATACAATCATCAGCAAATAGCCTAACTTTTGTACCTGTTGAGATGTTGTTGGGTAAATCATTTATATAAATTAAAAAGAGTAAGGGACCTAGCACAGTTCCTTGTGGAACTCCTGAGTTAACCTTTATTGGTGCAGATTTAGATCCATTAATTATTACAGTTTGCTCCCTGCCCAAAAGGAAGTCTTGGATCCAGTGATGTAAGGAACCTGAGATTCCAAAGTAGTTAAGTTTTTTAAGTAAACTAAGGTGGTGAACTTTGTCAAATGCTTTTGAGAAGTCTAGTAATATTGTATCTATTTGATCATTTTTGTCCAAGCCTTTTGATAGTTCATCTATTAAACCTATTAATTGTGTTTCACATGATCTGTTTTTTCTAAAGCCGTGTTGATGTGGGCATAGGGCATTATATTTGTCAAGGTGGTTAACTATTCTACTATATATTATGTGTTCTAGTAATTTACAGGTGATACTAGTAAGTGATACAGGCCTGTAATTACCAGGGTCTGATTTATCCCCTTTCTTAAAGAGTGGACTTACATTAGCTAATTTCCAATCCTGGGGCACTTTACCCTGGTTTAGAGAGGCTTGAAAGAGAACTACAAGGATTGGGGACAGTTCATTGCTTAGTTCTTTTAATAATCTTGCAGGCAAATCATCTGGGCCAGTAGCTTTGTTTATTTTTAAGTTTTTTAGGAGTGAATGTATACCTATCTCATCTACAGTTATGTTACCTATTTCCTCCATTTTATTTAAATTTATTAAAACTTCCTTGTCGCCTGAGGCAGAAAAAGATGATGCAAAATATGTGTTAAGGATATTAGCTTTAGTTTCATTATCATTATAGGTTTTATTATTTGAGCCTTTTAGTGTGGCTATTCCTGAAGGTTCCATTTTTTTAGATTTGATAAAGGACCATACGTTTTTATTGTTATCTTTGGTAATTACATTGTTTATATATTCATTTTGGAGGTTCCGACTAAGTTTTTGTGTCAAGTGTTTAATCTTTAAGTATTTTTTGTGTATCCTATATGAATTGGTAGCTTTATATTTCTTAAATAAGTTCTCTTTTAGTTTGCATAGCTTTTTCAATCTAGAATTGAACCAGCATTTGTTAATTTTATTTGATGTTAGTTTTGTTGGAACATTCTCATCCATTATAGTTTTTAGATTTGTTTTTATATCTTTCCAAATTTCTTCTACTGGGCTATTTGTGTTAAATTTACTTAGGAAAGTTTGTTGGAAGTTAGCCGCTGATTGGTGTAGTTTTATTGAATTACATTTATTCCAAAGATAGATTATTCTTCTAGGTATCTTCTATAATATACAAAAGACCTGCACATGTAGGCTTTATAAGTTGATGTCATTTTCATCGGCGTAGCTCGGGTAAATACTCATCCTGCACATTGGACCCCTGTCCATGTAGCTTAAAGTTAAAGGATGACCACAAATGGGTAATTTAAAAAAAAAGAATTCAAATTTCCTAAAAAGAAACCAATATTAAAATTTTACGTATATTTTATATATTTTGTAACTGACAAAAACTTATTGTGTGCTAGATCATTTGTGAAACGTAGAGATAGCCAGAATTTTCACGATAGTCTTTTAAGATATATTATTATTTCAAAGCTCAATGAAGAATTGCTCATTTTAAATTAACCAAATATTTTTTAAAATAACCTTGAGCAATATTTTTAAAAAAATAAGACATAGTAATTGCAGCAACAGCGAAAAATTTCTGACTACGGTTATAAGAAATTACATTATTAGTTTAAAATCTCTATTTATAAGACATATTGCGTTATGTTTTAAAATCATAATCTCTCACTATGCTTATAAGATATTGCATTATTAGTTTAAAATCTCTGATTATGTATTAGACATGTTGCAGTATTAACTTAATATCTCTGAAGATGGTTATAATACAAAATGTAGTTTTTGCTTTAAATCTCTGACTATGCTTATAAGGCATAAGGTATTGCATTAATGTTTAAAATATCTGACTATGCTTGCATAACATGAGCATGCTCATCAGAACAAAAAGATAATTTTAAAAAGTCGCCTTAAATCTTGAAAAGTCGTTTGTCATCTGAAAATGTCCCATTGTTATCTGAAAAAGTCGAATGTAATATGTAAATGTCACAATTCTTGTGATAAAGTAATTGGTCGCTGTATTGGAAATGAAAATAGTCAAGTTAGGTATCTATATACACATACTTAAACATTCCTGCAAAATGCTTTCTTCAACGAAAATAAAAATATAGCATTGCTATGTTATAAAAAGGAGAGTCATATGTCAGAAATGAAAGTAAAACAAATGATTGGCAACCGCATAAGTAGCCTAAAAAAATAATTAAAAAAATAAATAATTGACAAGACAGTGTATAATAATTATGTTAAGTTGTAATAACGCATAAGGATTTACATTTTAACTTTAACATACAACGAACATCAATTTAATGGAACACTCAGATAAATGGATAAAATACTTTACTTGTTGCATTTGTAAGGGAAAAAAAATCAAATTCTCCCTTTTCCCGCTTGGTATTCTATCCTGGAATGGCTTGCCTGAACGAACCAGGAAAACAAAAACAATGTCAACAAGTAAAACCCTAATTAAAATGCAACACTAGGCATAAAACTAGGATAAGCATAAGACGTAATAATCTTCTGTATAGAAAGAGAATATGTAATGTATATGATAAAATAATAGATTTTACAATCAAAGTTTGGAAAATTTGTATCCCTTTCTAATTCAGTTTTAGAGAGATTCATTCGATGTTCCAAATATTTCGAGGACATGTTTAAGAAAAAACGACTTCTCACCTCTCCAATGTATTTCTTAGGAATATGTGTACACGAAATGGTATAGATTAAATTATTTAAGCTGGGCATTCTTTTAAAAAGTATGCTTTAAAAATGGTTTTATAACCGACTTTGTCACACGGGTCAAAAGAAGAGGTGACAAAAGTGAATTTTCAGGCTCATCAAGTAGAAATTTTCAATTATAATTGTATACTTAAGTTTGCCCCTTGATTAAGGAAAATACAAATGTAAATCTAGGTCTAGTTCTAAAACTTAGTATCTAAATACGTAGTTGCTTAGCATCTAAATACCTTAAGAGTAGAACATTTACAGGAGATAGAAGATAAGACTAGTTGGTGATCGTATGAAACTGTCACACGCCAGGGACCTCACAAATAAATGCAAAACCGTTATTGCATCTGACGTCGTTGGCAAAAAAGTCTGATTTTCTAATAACAACACAATCTTCAAGCGACGTTGATGGAGTTGCTTTCCGCTAATAAAAACGACGGCAAGCTCATCGGCAGTGCACACCGCACCGTCAGACCAAACAAGTGTTCCTTCTCGTACCATGTCGTCAAGACCTATCCAAAGTCCAGTACCAATCACTTGTTGTTTCTTTATGGCAGAAGACAGCAGTTGTTTTTTTAGCGAGGTTTTCATTGTGGCCAGAAGTCCTTGGCGGGTCTTGCATGACGTGGAAGCGTTGATATAGTCAGTGGTCAGTAAGGGAATATGAATACATACGGCACTTGTCCCATTTACTGTCAGCCTATAGCCCAGTGATGAGTCACAAAATAACTTCCCCGTAAAATACATCGCTTGGTTTGTCAATGGCTTGGTTCCATTTTCCCAGACCCAACTTCCGAGAACACACGAAGAGGTCAATTTATCATAGATAAAAGACTGACACATCGGTGATAGGTTCAAACATTCGAACGCACACATTTTACGAGATTTTAATATTATGTTGGTTTGCAGTGGCAACATTCCTAAACGTGTATCAGTCACTCTGTGAAATGTGTCATGCATCAATTTAAGTTGCACGATGCTCAACAAACTACCACAGACCAAGACATCAAACAGCAGAACACGCCTTGAGATTCTTTGTAAAACACTTGCAGACATTTTTGGTTAGCGGCGGGCTGCTTACGTATAAGACAGTTTGGCGTTATTAAGTAGTATTCAGTTGTAATTGCTTGTAGCAGTGATGCATTCATTTAATTTAATATTAAGCCCTTATAGGAAGTTTGGGTGGATTATTTCGGTATTCAGCTAAAAAAAATTTTTAACAAAAAATGGTAGTGATACTTTTCTTCTATAGAATATTCTATCTTAAAGTATCTAATAAATTGTTTTTGTTATTGACGTATTTCATCAACACGCTAAAAGCAATAATCAAATCTCGTCACATTTTGTGTATTTTTTTCCAAGTGAACTTCTGAAACGAATCACCACACGAACGCCGCAAAAAATAATGTTATATGGTCTATCGGTTCTGACAGACTAAATATTTTAGCTCATCAGACATGGACGATCGTTTGGTCTAAATATCGTTGGTCGTTGGTAAAGTTCAAAGTTCAGTTGAATGAAGTTCTCCATGCGCGAATCATTTGTTGCCTTTATCACCAGCCATTAAACTTTTTCCACTTACCAGATGAACTTAAAATATTTTGAAACTTCACAAAGTTAATAGCACTCCTACGTGCAGCTCAAGCGTTGCGGAACAGACACAGTCCATTGGCCTTTTGATGAGGAAATATAAAGTAGCCTCGTGGATATAAAAACAATAGTGGAATCGATTTCAAAGTCAATATTGACTTCCATAAGATATCAAGGAGATATAGAAGGAGTCTCAAATTATACAAGTTAATATTTACATTAAAGCTTAAGAGCAGAATTTAAGATGTCACATGACCTACCAAATTACAATGTTCCACATACTACTTTCATAGATCATTTCATCGGTATTCAATCCACCAAGGGGTATGCAGTGATGTAACCATTGTTCAAGATTTTAACACCTATTTATGGGAACACATATTATTATTTTTTTTAATGAAAAAAAGAAGCTCGTTCCCGGGTAAGTGGATGACTGCATCCCACAACTACGACATCCCAACTGCCACTGCCCGCCCCACCTGTCAGACAAATAACAGCTACAATAATCTTTTAATGAAATACTTAAGAACACACCAAACAAAGGCAGCTAGTAGAAATATTCCGCGTTCAGAGCAAACGGACCTGTAAATATCCTTTGCGACCACGAAGCCAGGCCCACATGCCTTGGACTCTTTGGAAGAGGAAAGATAAATAAGAATGGACAGTGGCTTCTGGAACTGTGTTGCTCACGAGGCTTGTGTATGACCAACACTTTCTTAAAGTGCAAGGATATACTCTATGCAAGAATCTTGGAGACATCCTCGATCGCGCCAATGGCACCAGCTGGACCTCATCATCACCAGTCGTGCACAACTAGCTACCGTCCTACTCTGCCGCAGCTATCACAGCGCCGACTGCGACACGGATCACTCCCTTGTGGCCAGCAAGGTACGAATTATGAGGAAAAACTCGTACCACACAAAGAAAATACAAACCCGTAAAAACAAAGTTTTTGACTATAAATCCCTTATATATGAGACATAACTAACAGTATTGATTATTTTCAAACATTTACAGACTGAATCTGTCTTAACTCAAGTTTGCTTCATAACCCTGGGGGGGGGGAGGGTGAGAGGGGAAAAGTCTGATCACCGATTCGCTTGACCGAGCTCAGCGTGACACGTAAAATGTAAACAAAAGTGCCCCTGCGCTTCGACGGATCGCCTCAACGCGTCAACTCAAAATTTCACGTTGTAAAAAAACAATAACAAACCGTGAATTTGAATTACATACCTCATATAAGGATAAACTAAAAATGCATTAATTTAATTACGGTACGTTCGATCGATCTGAAATTTTGATACGATGCATTGTTAGGTTAGACGGGTCCGTGTGCCAAATTTCAGCTCGATCACATCACGGAAAGTTGGTCATTTTCGACTTTTGTTTTTCCGCCCGCCCATGAGATGATGACAGACAGACAGACAGAGAGAGAGAGAGACAGAGACGCCGGTGAAGTTAATATAAGGGATTTAAAAAGAGATTTACACGCATCAACACCTGCATGGAAGACCCTGTGAAAACGCAGCTGTTCACTGACAAAGTGAAGGAAGGTCTCTCAAAGACGTCACCATGCGTCACCATTAACTTCAAATGGACGCAACTCATAGACACAATCTATAAATCAGCAATACATGCCTTTCGGCAAAAAAATCTCACAAAACACGGACTGGTTAGATGAACATTGGGACGAGATGAAACCTGTAACTGAAGCCAAAAGGAAAGCTCTTATGGCCTACACGGAAAAGCCTACACCCGACAGGCTGCTTGCCTTAAAAACAGCCAAGTCGCATGCCCAAAAGTTGCACGTCAATGTGCTAATACCTACTGGCTTAATCTCTGCTCCAGCATACAATCAGCTGCAGACATGGGCAATGCCAAAGCCATGTACAAAAATATTAAAAAAGCAACGTCCATAGTTGCAACGAAAAAAGTGGAGAAATTATCCAAGACCAGGCAGCACAGCTAGAACGGTGGGTTGAGCATTATCTGAAACTGTATTCAACAGTTACCACAGTCTCCTGCACCGCTCTAGACGACATCCCCGAAATGCCACTCATGGAAGAACTTGATGTCATGCCCACACAGGAAGAGCTGGGAATGATGGCATACCACCAGAAGCTCTAAAGAGTGGCAAGACAGCTTTACTCCAACCATTGCACGAGCTTCTGTCCCTCTGATGGGAACAGGGCTACATCCCCCAGGACCTAAAGGATGCACATATAGTGACACTATATAACAACAAGGGTGATAGGAGTGACTGCAATAACTATCGTGACATTTCACTCCTTAGTATTGTAGGAAATGCCTTTGCTCTTGTCATACTAACACTCTTACAGAGTCTAGCATCCCGTGTCTATCCAGAATCTCAGTGCGGTTTCGGGGCTGGTTTGTCTACCATAGACATGGTGTTCTCCATACGGCAGCTCCAGGAAAAATGCAGAGATCAGCAGATGCGACTATACATTGCATTTGTGGAACCTTACGAAAGCCTTTGATTTCGTCAGTCGCAAGAGGCTATTCCAAATACTGGCAAAAATCGGCTGTCCTGAAAACTTGGAGGTTGTTGACAGCTTCACCTACTTGGGGTCCAAGGTCTCCAAGGCGGGTGTTTGGTATAAAAGTTAAAGATTTATAATTTAGAAGGCAAAAGAGAGATCTATAAGTGAGAGAATAAGTGAACTGTATATGTTAAACCTCATAAGCACCCGCTCCACGTTTTTAGTCATTTAAATGGAAGTACAGTACTTGAATTTAGAAGTTTTACATTATTTTCTTCCTTTTAGTCCACTTATAAAAACGTGTTTTTTTAAAATTTATAAATATAAATAATTATTTTACTCTTTTCAGTCTATGGGTAAAATCATAGAGTATATATTACTTTTATTGTATATAAGAAAATTCATTAAATTCAAAATTGCCTACATGGTTTCCATATGTTATGGACTGTCAGGTCAAATTGCGTGGAGGTGAGGCATTTTAGACCTAACACAAACAAACACAAACATATGGACAAACACCAACGCTTATCAATTGAAAACACTACACTAGTTCATATTCAGACTGCTTTCTTATTCAATTATCTTCAATAATTTAACTCCCCTTTTAAAAATCTTTTTTTAAATCCCTTATATTAACTTCGCGGCCGTCTCATCATCTCTCTCATGGGCTCGGCGGGCGGAAAAACAAAAGTCGAAAATGACCCACTTCCCGTGATCCGATCGAACTGAAATTTGGCACACGGACCCGTCTAACCTAACAATGCATCGTATCAAAATTTCAGATCGATCGAACGTACCGTAATTAAATTAATGCATTTTTAGTTTATCCTTATATGAGGTATGTAATTTAAATTCACTGTTTGTTATTGTTTTTTTGCCACGTGAAATTTTGAGCTGACGCATTGAGGCGACCCAACGAAGCGACGGGCGCTTTTGTTTACATTTTACGTGTCACTCTGAGCTCGGTCAAGAGAATCGGTGACCAGACTTTTCCCCTCTCCCCCCACCCACCCCTCCCCCCACTAGGGTTATGATGCAAAGTTGAGTTAAGACAGATTCAGTCTGTAAATGTTTGAAAATAATCAATACTGTTAGTTATGTCTCATATTTTTTATGTCTAAACCTCTATTTATTTTACCAAACACCTCATAAGCACCGCCCAACGTTTTAAAACCACGGGGATGAGGTCACGGGGTTAACTGAGTTGGCACGTGAAAAAAAAGCAGACGGATAAGAGATGCTTATATACAGATAAACTAAAAAATGCAATAATTTAATTACGGTTCAGTAAATCGATCTGAAATTTCGATAAAATGGATTTTCATCCAAGATCTATCTGTGGTCAAATTTTGAGCTCTCTAGAACCATCAGAAGTGGTTTAATGTTACGTTGGCAAATTTGAAAAATGCGTACAGACACGAAAGCAAGTTAATAAAAACGTGGTAAAAACGTGTTAAAAATTCCGGGGGCCCATAAGAACGCGTGGGGACCTAATCTATAGCTTGTTTAGCAAATAGGTAAATCCAGCACTGTTGGCACCGGACCCATGAGTCTGAAATGGCGATACATATTTTTTTTTACAGAAATGCGTTGTAATGTTAAAGTTAAAAGTGTATTTATAGGGTTTTCTCTTATTTATGACTGACTTTCATTTAGAATACATGACACTCATAATTGCTAAATTTATAGGAAAGAAGATTTAGTTTTTAATGAAAAAAATCAGTTTCGTTTCACTTGAATTTATAGAAAAACAAATTTCAAAGATAACATAACAACACATCTCCATTGAAGATTTTAAACAAAACACAGATCTCATCTTATACAAGTTGTGTATACAGGTATCGGTGTTGGTGCTTCTCTGGCCTATATTCTTGGAAATAAATCAAGGAGAAGTCAGAGACTTAGGCCCTCTCCTATCTCCCAATCCGATGCCTAGAGCAAGCAGCACGCCCCCCCCCCAACCTCCCACTGCTTACCTTATCTCACAGTCTAGTGGCGAAACTGCCCTCGTCGCTTCCTCCTTTCTTCCTCACGCTCTGGCCCCGGCGAAAATAATCACTCGTCGCTCAGCGAAGTTTGGGTGCACATGCGCGTGCCGTATAAGGGCGCCATCTACAACGCAAGCGCATTGCCATGACGTAGTACAAGGATTCTAAAACCGCTTTCAGTGCCACTACTACCTTAATTTTTAAGCCCCAAATGTTTTGATTTTTAGAAAAATGTGTATTCTCAGTAGAGGGTAAACACAACGAAGTTGGTAAAATATTTAATATAACCATAAGATCCGCTTTCCCCCCGACCCCCTCCAGCCAGGTTTAACAGCTGCGACGTAGTACGTCACAAGGGTTGGCGAGGAGGGTTGGTGAGGAGGGTTGGTGAGGAGGGTTGGGAAGAAGGGTGGGTGTCGAGGTTTGGTGGGGAGGGATGGTGAGGAGGGTTGGTGAGGAGGGTTGGTGAGGAGGGTTGGTGAGGTGGGTTGGTGTGGAGGGATGTTGGTGAGGGTTGGTGAGGAGAGTTGGTGAGGAGGGTTGGTGAGGAGAGTTGGTGAGGAGGGTTGGTGAGGTGGGTTGGTGTGGAGGGATGTTGGTGAGGGTTGGTGAGGAGAGTTGGTGAGGAGGGTTGGTGAGGAGAGTTGGTGAGGAGGGTTGGTGAGGAGAGTTGGTGTGGAGGGTTGGTGAGGAGGGTTGGTGGTGAGGGTTGGTGAGGAAAGGTGGTGAGGAGAGTTGGTATGGAGGGTTGGTGAGGAGGGTTGGTGAGGAGAGTTGGTGTGGAGGGTTGGTGAGGAGAGTTGGTGAGGAGTGTTGGTGAGGAGGGTTGGTGAGGAGAGTTTGTGAGGAGTGTTGTGTGGAGGGATGGTGAGGAGGGTTGGTGAGGAGTGTTGGTGAGGAGAGTTGGTATGGAGGGTTGGTGAGGAGGGTTGGTGAGGAGAGTTTGTGTGGAGGGTTGGTGTGGAGGGATGGTGAGGAGAGTTGGTGTGGAGAGTTCGTGTGGAGGGATGGTGGTGAGTGTTGGTGAGGAGAGTTGGTGAGGGGGTTGGTGAGGAGGGTTGGTGTGGAGGGTTGGTGAGGAGGGTTGGTGAGGAGAGTTGGTGTGGGAGGGTTGGTGAGGAGGGTTGGTGTGGAGGGATGTTGGTGAGGGTTGGTGAGGAGAGTTGGTGAGGAGGGTTGGTGAGGAGGGTTGGTGAGGAGTGTTGGTGAGGAGGGTTGGTGAGGAGTGTTGGTGAGGAGGGTTGGTGAGGAGAGTTGGTGTGGAGGATGGTGGTGAGGGTTGGTGAGGAGAGGTTGGTGAGGAGTTGGTTGGAGGGTTGGTGAGGAGGGTTGGTGAGGAGGGATGGTGGGAGGGTTGGTGTGGAGGGTTGGTGAGGAGAGTTGGTGAGGAGTGTTGGTGAGGAGGGTTGGTGAGGAGAGTTGGTGAGGAGGTTGGTGATGAGGTTGTGAGGAGTGTTGGTGTGGAGGGGTTGGTGAGGAGGTGTTGGTGAGGAGTGTTGGTGAGGAGAGTTGGTATGGAGGGTTGGTGGGAGGATGGTGAGGAGAGTTGGTGTGGAGGGTTGTGTGGAGGGATGGTGGTGAGGGTTGGTGAGGAGAGTTGGTGAGGAGGGTTGGTGAGGAGGGTTGGTGAGGAGAGTTGGTGTGGAGAGTTGGTGAGGAGGGTTGGTGAGGAGAGTTGGTGTGGAGGGTTGGTGAGGAGGGTTGGTGAGGAGGGTTGGTGAGGAGGGTTCGTGTGGAGGGATGGTGGTGAGGGTTGGTGAGGAGAGTTGGTGAGGAGGGTTGGTGAGGAGGGTTGGTGAGGAGGGTTGGTGAGGTGGGTTGGTGTGGAGGGTTGGTGAGGGTTTTGAGGAGGTGGTGAGGAGGGTTGGTGAGGAGTTGGTGAGGAGGGTTGGTGAGGAGGGTTGGTGAGGAGGGTTGGTGAGGAGAGTTGGTGAGGAGGGTTGGTGAGGAGGGTTGGTGAGGAGGTTGGTGTGAGGGTTGGTGAGGAGGGTTGGTGGTGAGGGTTGGTGAGGAGGGTTGGTGTGGAGGGTTGGTGAGGAGGGTTGGTGAGGAGGTTGGTGTGGAGGGTTGGTGAGGAGGGTTGGTGTGGAGGGTGTGGTGAGGGTTGGTGAGGAGGTTGGTGAGGAGGGTTGGTGAGGAGGTTGGTGAGGAGGTTGGTGTGGAGGGTTGGTGAGGAGTGTTGGTGAGGAGGGTTGGTGAGGAGAGTTGGTGTGGAGGGATGGTGGTGAGGGTTGGTGAGGAAAGGTGGTGAGGAGGTTGGTAGGAGGGTTGGTGAGGAGGGTTGGTGAGGAGGGTGGTAGGGAGGTTGGTGTGGAGGGTTGGTGAGGAGAGTTGGTGAGGAGTGTTGGTGAGGAGGGTTGGTGAGGAGAGTTGGTGAGGAGGTTGGTGATGAGAGTTGTGAGGAGAGTTGGTGTGGAGGGATGGTGAGGAGGTTTGGTGAGGAGTGTTGGTGAGGAGGTTGGTTGGAGGGTTGGTGAGGAGGGTTGGTGAGGAGAGTTTGTGTGGAGGGTTGGTGTGGAGGGATGGTGAGGAGAGTTGGTGTGGAGGGTTCGTGTGGAGGGATGGTGGTGAGGGTTGGTGAGGAGAGTTGGTGAGGAGGTTTGGTGAGGAGGGTTGGTGAGGAGGGTTGGTGAGGGGAGTTGGTGAGGAGAGTTGGTGTGGAGAGTTGGTGAGGAGGGTTGGTGAGGAGGGTTGGTGAGGAGGGTTGGTGAGGAGGGTTGGTGAGGAGGTTTGTGTGGAGGGATGGTGGTGAGGGTTGGTGAGGAGAGTTGGTGAGGAGGGTTGGTGAGGAGAGTTGGTGAGGAGGGTGGTGAGGTGGGTTGGTGTGGAGGAGTTGGTGAGGGTTTGAGGGTTGGTGAGGAGGGTTGGTGAGGAGAGTTGGTGAGGAGGGTTGGTGAGGAGGGTTGGTGAGGAGGGTTGGTGAGGAGGTTGGTGTTGAGGGTTGGTGAGGAGGGTTGGTGGTGAGGGTTGGTGAGGAGGTGGTGAGGAGAGTTGGTATGGAGGGTTGGTGAGGAGGGTTGGTGAGGAGAGTTTGTGTGGAGGTTGGTGTGGAGGGATGGTGAGGAGGGTTGGTGTGGAGGGTTGTGTGGAGGGATGGTGGTGAGGGTTGGTGAGGAGAGTTGGTGAGGAGGTTTGGTGAGGAGGGTTGGTGAGGAGGGTTGGTGAGGGGAGTTGGTGAGGAGAGTTGGTGTGGAGGGTTGGTGAGGAGGGTTGGTGAGGAGAGTTGGTGTGGAGGGTTGGTGAGGAGGGTTGGTGAGGAGAGTGGTGTGGAGGGTTGGTGAGGAGGGTTGGTGAGGAGGGTTGGTGTGGAGGGTTGGTGAGGGTTGGTGAGGAGAGTTGGTGAGGAGGGTTGGTGAGGAGGGTTGGTGAGGAGGGTTGGTGAGGAGGGTTGGTGAGGAGTGTTGGTGAGGAGGGTTGGTGAGGAGAGTTGGTGTGGGAGGGTTGGTGAGGAGGGTTGGTGAGGAGAGTTGGTGTGGAGGGTTGGTGAGGAGGGTTGGTGAGGAGGGTTGGTGTGGAGGGATGTTGGTGGAGGGTTGGTGAGGAGAGTTGGTGAGGAGGGTTGGTGAGGAGATTTGGTGAGGAGTGTTGGTGAGGAGTGTTGATGAGGAGGGTTGGTGAGGAGAGTTGGTGTGGAGGATCGCGGTGAGGGTTGGCGAGGAAAGGTGGTGAGGAGAGTTGGTAGGAGGGTTGGTGAGGAGGGTTGGTGAGGAGAGTTGGTGGGAGGGTTGGTGAGGATGGTTGGTGAGGAGAGTTTGTGAGGAGTGTTGGTGTGGAGGGATTGTGAGGAGGGTTGGTGAGGAGTGTGTGGTGAGGAGAGTTGGTGAGGAGGGTTGGTGAGGAGGGTTGGTGAGGAGAGTTTGTGTGGAGGGTTCGTGTGGAGGGTTCGAGTGGAGGGATGGTGGTGAGGGTTGGTGAGGAGAGTTGGTGAGGAGGGTTGGTGAGGAGGGTTGGTGAGGAGAGTTGGTGAGGAGAGTTGGTGAGGGAGGGTTGGTGAGGAGAGTTGGTGTGGAGGGTTGGTGAGGTGGGTTGGTGAGGGGGGTTGGTGAGGAGGGTTCGTGTGGAGGGATGGTGGTGAGGGTTGGTGAGGAGAGTTGGTGAGGAGGGTTCGTGAGGAGGGTTTGTGAGGAGGGTTGGTGAGGAGAGTTGGTGTGGAGAGTTGGTGAGGAAAGTTGGTGTGGAGGGTTGGTGAGAAGGGTTGGTGAGGAGGGTTGGTGAGGAGAGTTTGGTGTGGAGGGATGGTGGTGAGGGTTGGTGAGGAGGGTTGGTGAGGAGGGTTGGTGTGGAGGGATGGTGGTGAGGGTTGGTGAGGAGAGTTGGTGAGGAGGGTTGGTGAGGAGAGTTGGTGTGGAGGGTTGGGGTGAGGGATTGTGATGAGGATTGGTGAGTAGGGTTGGTGAGTAGGGTTGGTGAGGAGGGTTGGTGAGGAGGGTTGGGGGTGAGGGATGGTGATGAAGATTGGTTAGTAGGGTTGGTGAGGAGGGTTGGTGAGGAGGTTTGTTTGGGAGGGATGGTGAGGAGGGATGGAGAGTGAAGTGAAAAATGACTCACGTTTTCTGACGATCGTTGTGTTAGCAACAACCGAAGACATTGTTGCAATGGGAGATATTAGTAGGACATCGCCTTTAGTCTAGGCTCTAATAATACTCACCTTAGCTTGACATTTTAGTCTGGTAAGAAACAGGTAAAAATGTAATCATTTGGGCACTGTCTCTCAGGGCATCAAAGGTGTAGCTTAATTTGGGCACTGCTTTTCAGGACATCAAGGGTGTCGCATAACTTGGACACTGCCTTTCAGGGTATCAAAGGTGTAACAACTTGGGCACTGTCTCTCAGGCATCGCGTATGTAACTTAACTTGGGTACTGTCTTTCAGGAAATCAAGGGTGTAACAACTTGGACACTATCTTTCAGGGCATCATGGGTGCAACAACTTGACACTGCCTTTCAGGCCAGCAAGGGTGTAACAACTTGGGCACTGCCTTTTTGGCATAGATGGGTGGACTTAACTTGGGCACTGCACCTCAGGGCATCAAGTGACGACTTAATAACATGACATAACGTAAGAACTATCAGGTGACCTCCACGTCACCTAGAGTTTCTAATAATTTTAGCCTCACAACTACACCACCTAGTCTTCTGTACTTGAGATTGACCTTCACCCTTGCCTACTCCCGACTAATGATTCTGGACATGTTTATTAGCCCCATCTCAGGTGTGTGATGATGCCAGACTTGATTAAGATAAACACAAGACCGACCATCCCATCCCTTCCCTTACACGCACACCCAGTTATATCCCCACCCCACAGTATACGTATCACTGCTCTTATCTCACAAACGTGTTAGAACTAAGTATGAAGAAAACATCTTCGGTTCATGGCATTTGTGTGTGTGTGTGAGTGTGTGTGTGCTTGTGTGTGTAAAAAATGGTGTGGGTGGAATCAAGTATAAAACGTTGCAGGTTAATAAAGTCAAAACGTCTTATATTTTAAGTGATTTAGCTATTGTTAACATAAACTAGTGTATTGACTTGGTAAGTCTGTGTCCAGGAATGACAAGGTCTGGCCTAATGACTTGATTGGACTATGTCCAGGAATGAGAAGGTCTAACTGAATGACTTGATGGGAACTGTGTCCAGGAATGACAAGGTCTGACCTAATGACTTGATGGGAACTGTCTCCAGGAATGACAAGGTCTGTCTTAATGAATTGATGAGAACTGTGTCCAGCAATGACATGGTCTGACAAAATGACTTGATGAAACTTTATCTCGGAATGACAAGGTCAGACCTACCATCGTCTATAGGCCCAGCTTATCCATCTACCTGTATAACTACTAACATTTTGTTCCTCTCACCTCAAATACACACACGCCACATCTCCTAAACCACAGGCAAACTCCCTGGCATCCTCTCTCTACCCCTCCTCTTCCCTTATTTCTCAAACCAACTGGCGGCACCCCACCCCTATCCCCCATAAGAACCCCCCCACCCCCCTGATGGTCTATTTCTCCCAACACGTGTGGGGCTTCCATGCACTGAACTAGAAACGATCACTCATAGAGTAGAGCAGCATGGGCTAGGAAGAGTTGTCCGCTCTTCTTTGACTCCTTCATCTACCTTCAAGAACGGTCCAAAAATAGTGTTATTTTGTCTTTCTTTCCCACCCCTGGCTGGACTCTACTTGAAGTAACAGAAAGGAAGAAGAAAGGAGGAATAAAATAAAATAAACACAGAATCCAAACAACCAAGAAGTACTCAAAGGATAAACCAACATATTTCTGAGACAGCGCTGTTTTTCCCCCCATTCAAAAAGGAGTTGCCTTCCCTTTCTTCAGAATACAAACTACCTTTTCGATTTCGTCGCCATATTGGATCTGGAGTTAATCTGTCAGTGTTTGCTTATAGGAGCCAACGTCCGGGATTTGTTGAATGGGAGTACAGAAAGAAGAATTAGACGGACGTTGAGGCTACTAGTGGACTAACATAAGGATAGGGACAGAGATCTACATAAGGAGTTCTGGTAGTGTCCAGTTGTCCAGTTGTGGCTGGCACATGTCTTCACTGGAGAAACAGGTGAGCCAACAATTTGTATCTTCACGGGTGTATGAATTGATTTTTAATTTGTAGCACGCTGCTGTCACATCAGTTGAGAAAAACAGAATGGAAGTGGCATGGTAGTTGCTTTGGATACCGAATCTGCTAATTAAAAAAAAATGTTGTAAGGTTTAAACTAGGCCGGATGTACATTAAGTTCTCCGAGAACCAGGTCCGCGTATTTAAAATAAGAATTACATAAAATATGAAATGAGTTGAATAAACGCGATAACTCTCAGCTGCATGCTACAAACCAGTTGATAGATGTATAACACATATATATTGTCTGTGTTGTTACACTGTCCGTCAATGTCTGTGTTTTTACCCTGCCTATCAATGTCTGTGTTGTTACACTGCCTATCAATGTCTGTGTTGTTACACTGCCTATCAATGTCTGTGTTGTTACTCTGCCCATCAATGTCTGTGTTGTTACTCTGCCTATCAATGTCTGAGTTGTTACTCTGCCTATCAATGTCTGTGTTGTTACTCTGCCTATCAATGTCTGTGTTGTTACTCTGCCTATCAATGTCTGTGTTGTTACACTGCCTATCAATGTTTGTGTTGCTACTCTGCCTATCAGTGTCTGTGTTGTTACTCTGCCTATCAATGTCTGTGTTGCTAAACTGCCCCTCAATGTCTGTGTTGTTACTCTGCCTATCAATGTCTGTGTTGTTACACTGCCAATCAATGTCTGTGTTGTTACACTGCCCATCAATGTCTGTGTTGTTACTCTGCCTATCAATGTCTGTGTTGTTACTCTGCCTATCAATGTCTGAGTTGTTACTCTGCCTATCAATGTCTGTGTTGTTACTCTGCCTATCAATGTCTGTGTTGTTACACTGCCTATAAATGTCTGGGTTGTTACTCTGCCTATCAATGTCTGTGTTGTTACACTGCCTATCAATGTTTGTGTTGCTACTCTGCCTATCAATGTCTGTGTTGTTACTCTGCCTATCAATGTCTGTGTTGCTAAACTGCCCATCAATGTCTGTGTTGTTACTCTGCCAATCAATGTCTGTGTTGTTACACTGCCCATCAATGTCTGTCTATCAATGCCTATCAATGTCTGTGTTGTTACTCTGCCTATCAATGTCTGTGTTGTTACACTGCCCATGAATGTCTGTGTTGTTACACTGCCCATCAATGTCTGTGTTGTTAAACTGCCCATCAATGTCTGTGTTGTTATTCTGCCTATCAATTTCTGTGTTGTTACTCTGCCTATCAATGTCTGAGTTGTTACTCTGCCTATCAATGTCTGTGTTGTTACACTGCCTATAAATGTCTGGGTTGTTACTCTGCCTATCAATGTCTGTGTTGTTACACTGCCTATCAATGTTTGTGTTGCTACTCTGCCTATCAATGTCTGTGTTGTTACTCTGCCTATCAATGTCTGTGTTGCTAAACTGCCCATCAATGTCTGTGTTGTTACTCTGCCAATCAATGTCTGTGTTGTTACACTGCCCATCAATGTCTGTCTATCAATGCCTATCAATGTCTGTGTTGTTACTCTGCCTATCAATGTCTGTGTTGTTACACTGCCCATGAATGTCTGTGTTGTTACACTGCCCATCAATGTCTGTGTTGTTAAACTGCCCATCAATGTCTGTGTTGTTATTCTGCCTATCAATTTCTGTGTTGTTACACTGCCCGTCAATGTCTGTGTTGTTACTCTGCCCGTCAATGTCTGTGTTTTTACTCGGGCCTTCAATGTCTGTGTTGTTAAACTGCCCATCAATGTCTGTGTTGTTAAACTGCCCTTCAATGTCTGTGTTGTTAAATTGCCCATCAATGTCTGTGTTGATACTCTGCCTTTCAATGTCTGTGTTGTTAAACTGCCCATCAATGTCTGTGTTGTTACTCTGCCCGTCAATGTCTGTGTTTTTACGCGTCCCTTCAATGTCTGTGTTGTTAAATTGCCCATCAATGTCTGTGTTGATACTCTGCCTTTCAATGTCTGTGTTGTTAAACTGCCCATCAATGTCTGTTTGTCAAAGTTCTAATCGAATCACGGCCATTGATGATCTCATGCACGACAATGTATCGAAGACTTTCATTGGTTAGTGTGATCTCAGCACGCAACAATGTATCGACGGCTGTCATTGATTGGTGTGATTTCATGCACGTCAATGAGTTTGACGACTTTCATTGGTTGGTAATTTTCAGCAAGTGAAACCTTGTATCATGCATCTTTGTGCCAATTGGTTCTCACAATATCGAAATGCCACTGCGCACACATAACGGACATTTAGATGAATATCTACACGGGTATAGCCATTTGATACACGGCTGACAATCAAATTAGAATATGGCTATCACTATACATGTAGAGATAATTTGGCTTTACGTTTACAGAAAATTGATGTGACGTTTTAAATTCAGGATCAATGATAGAGAATTGTTGACTTGAGAAAGACGGCCATTCACAGTAGACCGTGTAGATTAAATTAATTGTTTTATCGGTGACGAATTGTAAACATATTTACAACCAACCACCGTAGACTTTATATGTGATGTCCATTTATTTATAATACATTAACCCCCGACCCCACCATATGCATATATATAATTCAAACACACCGACCCCTGACCCCACACATTGCTAACACACTGACCCTGACCCCACACATACCCAACACACCGTGGCCTCAGAGTCGTCCCTTGAACACAAGCCCACGCACACACTGACAATCACTCCCTCACCACGCACGTGCATCAGATTTCCACGACACGTTTACCACAACCCTGGCCCGTGTAGCTATTTTAAGAACAAGAGAGAGAGGCTCCTTCTGTTACCTGAGTTTGACTATCAAGCTGCAGTATCAATGTTGGAATTTTTGCCTATGGCCACTTCAATATATTTGCCTATAAATCTACTTTCCGATACGGTGCACATGAATTTCCGAACACATAAAATAATCTTTGTATAGATCGCTACACTTGAACAATCTATGCTGATGAGAAGCTAAATACTTGTTTGTCCTCTCATGGTATAGGTAGGGATAATTTAGGATAGTCCTTTCATTTAGGAAAGTCCTTATTACAAAGTATCCAGCGTCTTTTCAAGGATATATTACGCCAGAGTTGAAAAATGTCATGCCAGGTAACATTTACTAGACAGATTTATAATTATACGTATTATTTCATCATTTCAAAATGCTCATTCGTGGTGAGAAAATATATTTACTAAGCCATTCATGGTTCATTTTAGATGTTTAGGTCTGGTTAATTAATTTTTGATGTTTAGGTCTAGTTAATTCATTTTAGATGTATATATCTGGTTCATTCATTTTCAGTCTTACATGACTTGATAATTGTTTAATATTTACGATTCTAGAGAATTCATTTAAAATAGTTGGTAGTTTATTCATTGCATTTATTCATTTATTTAATTTTTTCTCTCTTATAATTTAAAGCTTGATTCGCTAGTAATGTTTCAACCATTAGTAGTTATTGATCTGTAACATGCTGAAAGGCTTTTCTACTAATCCTGTGTTATGAACAATGAAAATATCGAGACATTTCCTGCATCCAACACAGCCACACCATGTCACACAAGAGTTAAGTGACTGTCTATCTTACTCCACTACATATATTGACTGTCTATCTTACTCCACTACATATATTGACTGTCTATCTTACTCCACTACATATATTGATTTGTTTACGTCGACTGTAACTCTCCAATTTGAACGAAAATCTCAGAATATTCCATTTTCACTGATAGATTTCTTTACTATATGTATAAGCATTGCTAACGCTTTAAGACATATTCCATTGGAGGTATGAACTCAATTTAAATTTATTTAAATAGATATCTTAAGAACTCAACCCCCCCCCTCGCCCCAGGAAAATAATGCTCACTCTGTAGCTGATGACCTTGACATAAAATTACTTTTGCTGGTCTACAAGGGATGAGATGTAACACAGGTGCATGACATGAAGATTCATCACCACTCAGTTCCACTGGCCGCGTTGAAGAACGTTTAAACTCTCCGCATCAGTTCCGTTTGTAAACAAATTATTGGTTTTGGAAAGGGGTGGCGAGGGGGGGGGGAGTCAGGTTTGGATTTTGTGATCTTAATACTGGCCGAGCCTCTATGTGAATCGCTTAAGGAACGTACCATCAAAATTACTGTACCATCAAAAGAACTGTACCATCAAAAGTACTGTGTCATCAAAAGTACTGTAGCATCAAAAGTACTGTACCATCAAAAGTACTGTACCCTCAAAAGTACTGTATCATCTAAAGTACTGTATCACCTAAAGTACTGTACCATCAAAAGTACTGTACCATCAAAAGTGATGTACCATCAAAAGTACAGTGTCATAAAAAGTACTGTACCATCAAAAGTACTGTAGCATCAAAAGTTCTGTGTCATCAAAAGTACTGTACCATCAAAAGTACTGTACCATCAAAAGTACTGTACCATCAAAAGTACTGTAGCATCAAAAGTACTGTACCATCAAAAGTACTGTACCATCAAAAGTACTGTACCATCAAAAGTTCTGTGTCATCAAAAGTCGTGCGGTTTACGCCATAGGCTGAGTGTGTAAAAACTGCAACAACATGAGTCACTATTAAACTATTTATTTGTGACATCTTTTCACACTCAAGCCCTGTGTGTGGCGGGAGTTAAGTAGGTCATCTGACCCATGTAAAGGTGTAGAAAGAGTTCATTGGGTCAGCCAATTCCTGTGTGTGTGGCAAGAGTTAAAGTGGGTCAGCCTATCTCTCTGTGTGTGGTTAGTTTAGTATTTAAACTGAACACTACGAGCTTATGGCTTGGATTTAGTAGATTATCTGGCCCTGTAAATGTGCGGCTAAAGTTAAGTAGGTCAGCTGACCACTTTCAGTGTCTAGCTAATGTTAAGTGACCCCCTTTCCAGTCCATGACGGACTATGGGGCAAGTGATTTAGCGTTCACAAGTTTTTAGCCACCACTAACGAGCAGGGGAATGTGTGGCCACTACAATGCCCCAGGGGCTTTGGCTGATCCTGTTAGTGTCTGGCTAAAGTTAAGTAGGTCATGAGATTACCGTAAGTGTTTGGCTTAAGTTATGTAGGTCAGCTGACCCCCATGAGTATGTGGCTAAAGTTATGTAGGTCAGCTGACCCCCGTGAGTATGTGGCTAAAGTTAAGTAGGTCAACTGAAGCCTGAGCTTAAGGCTAGAGTTATGTAGCTCCTGTAAACTCGCACACCGCATCATCGCAACAGTTGCTATTCTCAACGTCAACATCTGTTAGACAGAAATTTAAAAAAAAGTAAAACAATGTAATTTACAAGTTATATTTTAAAATACAACTTTTTAACTCATATTGAAATAAAGGTTTTCAAGCAAATTAATTTTGCGACATATTCTGTACACGAGTAAGTGTCTTTTGTTTTTACAAATATACTTATAAACAGAACTTTAAAAAATGTCATCGAATTTTAGATTTTAAACAGAAATACATAATTATTTTGTCTTAACATCTATCTAGTCTATATATATAATAATTATTCTCTTCGTGGTCGGACCCTGCGAGACAAGCTGCAAGTATGTTCAACAGATACTAATTTTAGAAAGCAGCGCACCAAATTACTCCAACAATGCATCAAAAGGTGTGCAAATTAAATATGCGCTTTAAAAAAAATCATATGACGTCATTGTTTTCGCTGATATTTTAATTTTGTAAAAAGGGAACAATGTAAAAAGTTATAAAATACTTTGTGTACATTTCAGAAAATTTAATATTTCGTATTGATCAAACAAGGACAAGTTAGTTGGGATTTTGAAAAAGGTTGGCATTTTTTCAAAATAAATAGATTTCAGCTGAACACTCCCGTCATTTTTTACGGGTGATACGCCGCGGGTCTCTCCAGAGTTCCTTCTTTTCATTCACTCACAGTCGTTTGCCCAAACCCACCCCATTTTGACAACTGTGTCTTTCAGGAAGTCTTCACCCGTCACTAAATCATTAGCGGCGTATGCTACGCCGCGGGTCAGCTAGTTTGCTATAATAGCCCAAGCCACAGAATGGATGGATGCATGTATCCGCAACGCTATGACGTCATTGTTTTAGCTTATATTTTAATACAAGGTGTGCATAAGGAGGTGTGAAAATAATTATAAATTAAAGATTCTCACCTTAAAAAAATATATGACCTGATTGTTTTAGCTTATATTTTAATTTTGGAAAAGGGAACGATGTAAAAAGAGGATTTGAGGATTTATAATTATAAAATACTTTGTGTACATTTCAGGAAGTTAAATATTTCGTATTTATCAAATAAGGATCAATTACTTGGGCTTTTGAAAAACAAAGTGGGCGCCTTTTTGTTAAAATTAAATAATTATCTTCAAAATTAATAGATACAATGTTAAAATGACATTTTGTAAAAGGCTTTGATTTAATCCACTCCTTACACACAACAAGTCATTTTTTCCCTCTCTTTCCCATTCCAGATAAGAATCTTTTTGTTGACTGAACTGACTGAAAGCTTCTACACAAGGAAAACAAAAGCTTGTAACAAGAGAAGACAAACACTTCCATGAAAGGTTTCTCGTAGTCTATACTCCACACAATGCTGTAATATTCGTGTGCGCTTACATGACACCAAGACTACATCATCTCATGTCGTATCCATGTCTGTATCTCAGACGTCTGCTACACACACCAAGATAACATTTTAGTCTGAGCTTTACTTCATCTTCTTCTCGACGACGACAGCAACAGAGTCGCCATGTCTGACACCGAGGAGCCGTGCGCGTGCCACGTGTGTCCCACTTTCGAGCCCCAGGCGTGGAGAAAGTCACTCTGCAGAAATTGTTTTCACTCTCTAGAAGAGCATTCCGAGGATCTTCTGGCCGCGGAGGCTGAAGCTTTCGCCAAGGAAAAGGCCGGCGCAGCGGAAACGAAATCGAAGGAGAGCGCTTTCGCGTCAGGGGTTTCGGATTGCTCAAAACATAAGGACGCAAACGCCAAGAAAGGTTCGAGTGTAAAGGAAGCAGATGTGGAGAAGGATGCGAAGGATAAGGCTAAGGGGATAACAGGGAAAGAGGAGGATAAGCCAAGGTGGTCAAAGGATACGGGCACTGGGAAAGCTGGTGTCAAAGGAGGGTCTACTGTGGCGATGATGAGTGGTAAAAGTAAGGCGGTCGGTGTTACGCCAGCTGTCTCCAGCGCTGCGACTGCGCCAACCCCATCTTCTAAATCAAAGTCCCCGCCTAAAACAACGACCACGCCTAGCGTGGCAGCCACTTCCTCCACTACAGCAGTTTCCACCGCAACGTCATCGACATCATCAGCCCCTCCATCGATCACCGGCGCGTTGGCGACAACGCCGTCGGTTAGTGCTCAAAAGACAGTGTCTTTGACAAAAAATTTCGCATCGAAATTCGAATCTAAATCAGCAGGCACCTCAAAAGACAAATCTCAGTCCAAACCTTCCGATATTCGCATCATAGGCGCATCTTCAGTCTCTGCAATCACTGGCAAGTTGTCAGGGGAGACGAAAGCCACCACACCCCCGAGAGACTTAGGTAAATCGTCGTCTCTAAAATCAGATCCCCCGGACCCGTCTAAGACAGACGATCCGCCAACAGCAGAGACAATTTCAACTAGTTCAAAGGCGGCCCCTCTGGGCAGTAAAGCAAATGGATGTAAATTAAAAGACGACAAGAAAGTTACGGAAGAAAGAGACAAGGCTGACAAAAAATCTTCTCAAACAAACAAACAAGAAGATGACAATAAAGCGTCTCCATTTTCCCGAACAAAGGTGGCAACTTTCGGGAAGGACATACTTAAGAGTAGGAAAGATATTGAGGTAACCGATTCAAAACTCAAAGACAATTCCCCGAGTAAAACCAAATCACCTTCCCCGAAAAGTCCAGCAACCCCAGCCAATGACAAAGACAAGACGTTGTCAAAAGTCTTGGCGGGCAAACACGTAGATGATAGAGCCAAGAACAACGGGGAGGATGGGGGCGTGATGAACAATGGTAAGTCACGTGGTGTCGAGCCCGTTGTTTCAGCGGCACAGCGCCAGGACACCAAGTTGTCTTCCCCTGCCTCTCGCCTGACAAAAGAAGCGGAACAAGTCGAATCTGCTAAACTAAACAAGAACGGGCAGGCGGCCAAGTCTGCAGGTAAAGCCATCGAAGTTAAGGCCAGTGAGAGAGCAACTGGGAATGAGGTCACCAAACCCGCCAATGACGCTAAAGATCAAACGGCAAACAGCAAAAAAGATGCCAGCAGCAGATTGAGTTCAGCTAAGACAGACGGCGAGAAAAGCTCAACTCTTGGGGAACGTTCAAAGGACAAAGGCGGTGAAGAGAGTGGAAGTTCCTCTCGCAAACCAGTGTCGTCGCCTTTGTCCGGCAAACAAACTCCGTCCCCATCTACGTCACCTTCCAAATCGTCACCTTCCAAATCGTCACCTCCCCGATCATCTGACCCGAAATCTTCACCGGCGTCTAAAGCAGCAGTTGATTCCAAAAGTAAAGACTTGAAGTCAGATGTAGGAAAATACAGTAAAGCCTTACCCGGTCCATTAGGGAAATTTAAAGAGCTTGAAAAAGAATCCCCCAAATCAACAGGTCAAGATGGAAGCAAGAAAAATTCTTCCGAAAACGGGTCCGGAGGTCAGCAGAGTGGGGAGGAAATCGTTGAGACTAAGAAACTCGCGGAGGAACTGAAAGAGAAAGCAGAAGCGCTGTCCGCTCTGACGAAACAGCTGGCCATCATGGAAGACAAGATGAGAACCCTCGAGAAGGAGAAAGAGACTGCGAGAAAGGAGGCGGCGCTTGTTGTGAAGGAGGAACTTGAGAAGTTGCTGGGAGAATTGAGGGATCAGCTGTCCAAGATGGAAGATCAGTGCGCCCGGCTTGACAAGGACAACCAACTACTCCTGGACAAACTCCACGCACATGAAGTGACCGTCAAGCGTGACCAGAGCGTGCGAGGCAAGACAAGCGACAACGTCGTGTTGGAGGAAGACCTGGAGGCCGCCGAGAAAGAGCTTGAGGACGTCAAGGACGAAAACAAAGAACTCCAGCGGCAGATCATGGAGATGAAGAACGAAATGGATGAGATGTACGACCACTTCCGAGAAAACGAGCATGACGAATTCCGAGAAATCCAAAAAGAGTTGGACATGACGGCAAAAAACTGCCGCATTTTGCAGTTCAAGCTCCGCAAAGCTGAACGTCGTAATGATCAGATCGAAGAGGATCGTCTGCACTACGAGGAAAAGCTGAGGAAGCTGCAGGATCAGTTCGACTCACAAGACGCAAAAAGTCACATCCGTGTACTGGAAGAGGAGCTGCGAATCGCCAAAGAGGTCTCGGTGCGTCTACACGACGAACTGGATATTGTTGAGGACAAGAGAAACAAGGTGCTGGAGGAGAACAGGCATCTGACCGAGCTGCTGGAACACACGGACAAGAGGCAGTTCAGGATGGAGATGGAGATTGATAAACTCAGGGACATTGTAAGTTATTATTGTTGTACTGTCCTATGTTTGGGTCATCTGTGTACTGTCATATGTTATGGTCATATGGGGCTGTAGCCTTAGTGTTTAAGAGATTGTCTAGATAACAGACTGAAAAGTTTAGTTAAAAATTCTACGTGATGAGAGATTGTTTTAATTGTTTGCTTTTGATGGTTAAGTTATATTCATAGTTATTTCTTGTGTGTAAGTTAGTTCAAACAGAAAAAAAAATTACGACTACAATGCAGCATCATTGCTAAATTCTTATCTCACCATTTTTAAGAAACTGGAATATATTATAGTAAGGGAATTAGTTTGCATAAACATATGCCTTTGTGACATAATTTCATGCATAGTTTTATCTTTATTGATATTAAATCTAAAAAAAACTGTGTAATTGATCGTGAATGAATGCGTAATGCTGTACTTGAAATGTTAATTTAAGCTTACTGATGTTACGTAATCTATTGCATGAAAAAGTAGGGCAACTACAATGAAATAGTTTGAGAGAAAAATGTTTATACTATTTCAGAGCTTTTATGGCCTGTAGCACAAATAACAGTAGCTACTTCATTTAGTACGTCACACTGCTGTAAAGACTAAAGTATGGCAAATAGCTTTACTCTTATAATATATCACACAGCTGTAACGACCATGCTAAAGCATATAGCAGCCACGTACATATCATGGCAGGCTACAATCCACTGTAACGTCGATAGTATTACAATCCACTGAGACGTCCAGCCATAGTGCTACAATCCACTGTGATGGCAATAGAACTACATGTACTATCCACTGTCACTTCCGTAGTACTACAATTAGCTTGTCTTGGCAATAACATGGGCAGGTAATAGCGGTTAGCTGTATACTTTGGAAAGTTTCCTTCTGTTAGTCATCTTTCAAAGTGTTTCCAAACGTCTGCAATCGATTGACGTCACTGAGATCTGATCACCATCACGTGTTACTATTGTTAGGCGTCTTGAGAGTGATGGGATGAATGAAGGTTTAAATACGTTTATTTGCGTCATCAAGGGGAAATGACTCAACTCAGATTATCTTCAGGCTCACAAACCTCTTTGTGTTATCTACTTTGTAAGGTCGTATCAGGGGAATTTCCAACTGCCATGTTTTCTCAACCATCCCACCATTATTTATTCCTATCTGATTTTCTTAGAATTTTTTGTGGTCAAGATTGTGAGATAACAAACCCACTTAGAAAACAAATACTTATCTTTAAAAACAGCAAAAGAAAACTGGCTTAATACGATTTTCACAATTGAACGCTAGTGATAGAATAGACGTGGTAATGACAAGTTAACACCATTAATAGAAATTAACATGGTCATGAAAAGTACACACCAGTAATAGAATTGACATAGTGATGACAAGTAGACACCATTAATAGAATTGACATAGTCATGACAAGTAGACACCAGTAATATAATTGACATAGTCATGACAAGTAGACACCAGTAATAGAATTGACATAGTCATGACAAGTAGACACCAGTAATAGAATTGACATGGTCATTAAAACTACACACCAGTAATAGAATTGACATGGTCATTAAAACTACACACCAGTAATAGAATTGACATGGTCATGACAAGTAGACACCAGTAATAGAATTAACATGGTCATGACAAGTAGACACCAGTAATAGAATTGACATAGTCATGACAAGTAGACACCAGTAATATAATTGACATAGTCATGACAAGTAGACACCAGTAATAGAATTGACATGGTCATTAAAACTACACACCAGTAATAGAATTGACATGGTCATTAAAACTACACACCAGTAATAGATTTGACATGGTCATGACAAGTAGACACCAGTAATAGAATTAACATGGTCATGACAAGTAGACACCAGTAATAGAATTGACATAGTCATGACAAGTAGACACCAGTAATATAATTGACATAGTCATGACAAGTAGACACCAGTAATAGAATTGACATGGTCATTAAAACTACACACCAGTAATAGAATTGACATGGTCATTAAAACTACACACCAGTAATAGAATTGACATGGTCATTAAAACTACACACCAGTAATAGAATTGACATGGTCATGACAAGTAGACACCAGTAATAGAATTGACATGGTCATTAAAACTACACACCAGTAATAGAATTGACATAGTCATGACAAGTAGACACCAGTAATAGAATTGACATGGTCATTAAAACTACACACCAGTAATAGAATTGACATGGTCATGACAAGTAGACACCAGCAATGTTCCCTTTCAGCTGCGCGGCCGCGCATATATATTTACCGTCGCCGTGCAGCAGTTATGAATTACCGCGCAGCAAATTTAGTAAAATATTGAATATAAAAATGGATGCTGTGCAACTTTGCACACGAATTTTTTCACTTGACACACGGACAAACGAACCTTAGAGGGAACATTGGATTCCAGTAATAGAATTGACATGGTCATGACAAGTATACACCAGTAATAGAATCGACATGGTCATGACAAGTAGACACAAGCAATAGGTTTGACATGGTATGACAAGTAGACACCATTAATAGAGCTGACATTGTCATGGCAAGTAGACACCATTAATAGAGCTGACATTGTCATGGCAAGTAGACACCAATACAGGGCTAACATGACCAACCCAATAAAATGTGTCAGTCTAAGGTCAAGGTCTAGAGTCTAGAGGGTAAGAGGTGGGCTTCCATCTTTGCCAAAAAAGTTTGGGTGGGAGCTAGACAGACCCACCTGAATTAACCCATGACTCTAAATGCATACTTGCGTATGGGCTAAGAATGATAATATCGATACTTTTAAATGAACACAATTACTGGACACTCAGCGAAAGATATAAATTAGATCGTAATCGTTATTATTTTCGTTAAAATTGCCATCAAAGTAGGGAATAGTTGTATTGTCATGTGAATGAAATCAAACTAAATGAATAGAGAGTTGAGAGTTCTGAAAGTGAAATGGAAAGATATGTTAGAGATGAAATAATCAACACAGAACACCCCCCTACTCTCGTATTGGCCAATGATCTTCTAGCACACAGCTCGCAGCAGGTATTTCAAAGGGTTACATCACTTCTACTGCACAGGCCACATCTAATCTTCGGCTACCTGGCCATGTGCAGGGACTGGTTGAGAATGTGTAGGAAACAAGTCTGCTCTATACACTCTCTAACATGATGCGGGCCAAGCATTTTAGATGTACTCTCTAACCTAGTGATAATACTGTACCGTATATACTCGTTCTAAAGCCGACCTTTTTGGACAAAATCCAGGGGGAAAAGTTGGGGGGTCAGCTTAAAAGCGGGTAATAGGAGATTTCTACATGCACACTAGATACCGGTGTTTTTTTTAATGTAGATCATCAAGGTCCTTTTCTACATTCTACAAGATTCGACTGCTCTACCAGAATCTATAATTATAATGTATTATTAAACAACTGCAATTACCTTATTTAATCATTTCATTTATTTTTGTAAATGTTTTAATAATTTTTTTTTACAAATTTTGTTTTCAACAACGAATTTTAATGTACGCGCTTGTTAGATGTATTCTCTACCCCTAGGGTTAATGTATGGAGCTGGCCTAACATGGCAGATGTACTCTCTAACCTAGTGTTAATACGTGCATGTTAGATGTACTCTCTAGCCTAGTGTAAATACAAGCATATTAGATTTACTCTCTAACCTAATGTAAATACATTCATGTTAGATTTACTCTCTAACCTAGTGTTAATACATGCATTATGCATGTTAGATGTACTTTCTAGCCTAGTGTTAATAAATGCATGTTGATTTACTATCTAACCTAGTGTTAATACATGGAGCTTACCTAGCATGTTTTGATAGCGGTATTCAGTAACGACCTGAAATAGTTTAGAATCCCCTAATTATTATTATTATTATTATTATTATTATTATCTTTTTATTTAAGTGACCCTTAACAATATTTATATGTTACACAAGTTATGCGATCCAAACAAATAATCGTAGTGTAAAAAATGAAAGTAACTTTCCCCTTGCTTATCATTAAAATATTATTACAAAATGTTAATACTTTTAGGAAACAGAGCAGTCTTAACTTAGAAATTGCCAAATTAATAATAATTAATATCTATATATTTAAATATATAATTCACCAAAGCGATTATGTGCAAACTAGCATGACGAATGGCCCTCGTTGGGGTCGACCAATCAGTTTAGAGTTGGCAAGTAGAGGAAGTCTCGAGACCAACAATGGTACTTGCGTTCACTTGCGTTGTTCCTTCACAGAATAATGTGTGATTCGTAGTGTAGTGGTTATCACGTTCGCCTTACACGCGGAAGGTCTTGGGTTCAAGACCCAGCGAAAACATTATTTTTAATGTGTTTGTGCCCTTTCTTTCCCCCTTTTTCGCGATCATGGCTGACCCTCGCTAGGTTGCGAGTGTCTCTAGACCAACAATGCGTCGGTAATTCCCCCCACCCCACCGACGTTCACTCGCGTTGTTTTGATTTCTTCGTGTTATAGTATATGTCCGTTCTCCCCCCCCCTTCTTTGTACATTCCCTGAGCAAGTCTGCTTAGGATGCTACGCCGCGGGGCGTATCCAGTTTATTATAATGAGTGAATTCATAAGTACAGTTAAAATATTCCCGAATGGGTCAACAGACTGTTCAGTGGTTCCTGGCATGTTAACATATTGCACCGAATCATCCGTCGTGTTTGGATGTGTGATCAACGTTGGAGTGAACACAAGTAATCAGTACCAGTGTATACGACCATAACCAAGTCTAGATTACTATGTTATACACTCTAAAAATATTCTGTACTTGGATGAGAGAAGGAAGCAATGAATAGCGGACATTTTATTGTGAAAGAAAGAACTGATGCAAACGGTGCATGCGTTGCTATGGCAACACGCATGCCTTTTGTACCTGTGTTACGTTGGTGTGCACAGGTCGCGGTGTGATCCTAGACGTGGGCATACGTCTGCTTGACTTTCATCATGTCTACTCATGAGATATCACTGCCTTCTCTGCTGCGTGGTCACGAAACCTTTAACGTATCTTATATGTCACACACGCTCCTTCTACACAGAAGATTATTGCGTCCTACGCTTATCCTTGGTTTATGTCTAGTCTTGCATTTGTGCTTCAGTTTTTGAAGGCTGATAGTGTGTTGGTTTCCCAGGTTTGTTCCACTCATAGGCCTTGTCATAAAATGGAGGAAATCTATAAATAGATGCAGCATGGTATTCTGTTAGATCGGGGGTGTCCAAACGTTTTGCATGGCGGGCCAAATTCCTTGAAATAAAGACCCTCGCAGCCCGGATTAAAATTATATAAAAATGACATAAGTTGAGAAGTTTTTATATCAAAATTTTAATGTGAAGGGTGAAACTGAGATCTTGAATGCAGTAAATAGTTGAGGTCAGGCTCAATGCAACTGGTTTTGATACGTATGATATCACGCAGGTGAGAGTCACTTATACTTGTCCTCACACGGTTCTTGTTAAAATTCATTACTGAAAATGACTGCTGACACAAGTATGTCCAGCCAAACAAGGTGAGCATTTTATTAGCAAATGTTCGAATCTCTTTGAATCACTCTTTATCCAGCTGTCGGTAAAAGTCGTTGAGAGAAAGCTGTTGTTGTCTGCTGCAAATTTCGTTATCCCTTTGCAACTCAATGAGTTCCAGCTGCAGATTGCCTGGAGCATTATCATGGGTCAACAGAGAAAGGTGAAGAAAATAACATCATGTCATTTTCAATCTTTGCAAAGTCCTGAAAGCGTCTTTGAAATTCATCAGCCAGGGATGTGATATCTGCAACATTATCAGGGTCAACAGAGAAAGGTGAAGAAAATAACATCATGTCATTTTCAATCTTTGCAAAGTCCTGAAAGCGTCTTTGAAATTCATCAGCCAGGGATGTGATATCTGCAACATTATCAGGGTCAACAGAGAAAGGTGAAGAAAATAACATCATGTCATTTTCAATCTTTGCAAAGTCCTGAAAGCGTCTTTGAAATTCATCAGCCAGGGATGTGATATCTGCAACATTATCAGGGTCAACAGAGAAAGGTGAAGAAAATAACATCATGTCATTTTCAATCTTTGCAAAGTCCTGAAAGCGTCTTTGAAATTCATCAGCCAGGGATGTGATATCTGCAACATACCTCTGCATTTGCTCATTGAAACTTCTATCTGGGAAACTTGTCATGATTTTCTGTAGTGAGGGGAAATGTGTGGTATTAGGCTACATTTGAGACAGTTGTCTTTGAAAGAGTTGCAGCGTGTTCCCAAAGGCCTTGATATGTGAATATAATTGGCTTACCACTGCATTTTGACCGTGAACATTTGTGTTAAGTACGTTTAGATGTTTTGTCATATCAACTAAAAATGCTAAATCTGCCAGCCAAGCAGTATCAGATAATTCTGGCATTGGTTGTCCCTTATCTTCCATGAATTGCCCAATTTCTTTTTTAAATGCGTAGAAGCGCTGAAGTACTGTTTCCCGACTGAGCCACCTTACATCATTGTGATACACAACATCTCCGTATTCTGTCTGGATGTCAAGAAGAAAATGCGGAAACTAGTGATGAAACAGGGCTTTAGAGCGAATAGAGTTTATAGCTTTTATCACTGGCTTAATGACATGATCACATCTAAGATGTTTGGCACAAAGAACTTGTTGGGTGAATGATACAGTGAAGTTTAATAGCTTTGCCACCCTCCTCACTTACTTTTTTTAACAGACAATTGTTGCAAGTCCACTATGCTCACCAATCATGGCAGTAATAATTCCATATATTATTTTCCAAGGTATTTTAATGTCAAACAGAAGTAAATAAATATTTCCCTCTTGTTTGGTCTTTAAGACTCTGAAGGTCAAGTAATTCTTCACTCACACACATGTCATCATTAACTCATCTAAAAAAATAAGAAGTTGCGCAGTGTCAGATGCATCAGTGCATTCATCACAGACTATCGAAAAAAAGTCAATTTTTTCTGCTTTTGTCTCTATTTGTCTCTTAATGCCAGATGAGACTTCTTCAATTCTGCGAGCCAAAGTGTTGCGTGACAGGCAAACATTGACAAACTCCTGATTTTTCTTGGGACTGATATTTTCAACAATTTTCATCAAGCATTCTTTTACAAACTTGCCATCAGTGAATGGCTTGCTGTGTTTCGCTATCAGTTTTGCTACCTCATAACTCGCCTTTGAGGAATTTTCATTGGCCTGACCGATTCTTGAAAATAAGCTTTGCTGTGAGGTTAAAAATAATAAAATGACGTCATCGACTTTTACGGTAGGCCGTCAAGGTTTTAGTACAATTAACTTCATGGGTTTTAAAACAACCAATTTCCACGTTGTTAAAAAAAAATAATCACAGATTTTCGCCATCATTTGACATACTCGAAACAGTACAAAATTTCTACTTTTCTAATAAGTATACCATCTTTACAGTCAGTTAATTAATTATTTAAGATGAGGCCGCGGGCCAGTTAAAATGGGTTCGCGGGCCGGTTTTGGACATCCCTGTGTTAGATGAACTATCCAATATCCGGGTAATCTGTTAGGACCAATGTTCCTTTTAAGCTGCCGGCTGCGCGGCCGCGCAGATATTTTACCATCGCCACGAAGCAGTTATGAATTACCGCGCAGCAAATTTAGTAAAATATTGAACAAAAAAATGATGCCGTGCAAATTTGCACACGAGTTTTTTCACTTGGCACACGGACCAACGAACCTTAGAGGGAACATTGGTTAGGACGTATCTCAAAAGGCTTTAAAATTCTTATATAAACACTAGGGGTAGGGTAGGGCCTACTTTTTTGGGGTAAAAAGCCCAAGTACTTATCCTTGTTTGATAAATACGAAATATTAAATTTCCTGAAATGAACACAAAGTATTTTATAATTATAAATCCTCAAATCCTCTTTGGGGCCGTCCATAAAGTACGTCACTCTATTTTTGACCATTTTTAACTCCCCCCCTACTCCCTGTCACAAACTGTCACAAATCTCGGACACCCCCCCCCCTAAAGTACGTCACACTTTCGAACAAAAAAGTTGTTTTTTATTAACAAAATAATTAAAATTTAATATAAAACACCGTGACGTAACAAATGGCCGGACCTCCCCTCCATCCTGTCACAAACTGTCACACTTTCTTACTCCCCCTCCCCCCTCTGGATGGCCCCTATTTACACCACTCTCTTTTCCAACATTGAAATATAAGCTAAAACTATGACGTCATATAATATTTTTTTAGAATCTTTTAGAATTTTTAGAATTTTTAGAATTTTGAACACCTCTTGATGCACGCCTTGTATATATACTTAAATATAAGTTTAAAAAATGACGTCATAGCGCTACGGATCCACCCTTCCAACCTGTGATTTGGGCTATTATATTGTTTACTAGTGTATCACCCGTCAAAAATGACGCAAGTTTTGAAAATAAATACACATCAGATTAAAAGATAACGTAATACAGAACTTTCATTTATTTTATTTTGTTTTTATTTTATTTATTTATTTCCTTATTAAACAATTTTATTCCGGGCGTACGAAAAGAGTTATTTTTTGGTGCATTAATTTGGTGCGCTGCTTTCTAAAATTAGTGGCGTCACGGACAGACAGGACAGACAGACGTGACATACATTGCAAATTATGTATATTGATAGTTTGACTCGGTTTTTAACGCAATTTCCCATGGCAAAAATTGCGTTTATATATTTGAAATAATATGTGCTGTCTGTTCGAGCTTGATCACTGAACTCCTCCTGAACCACACCAGATCTTCGGGTCTTTTGCAAATATGTTAAGGATGTCCCAAGGATGTGCACGGGCCAAAAAAATACCGAAAAGGTTTACTAGATTTCCTGGAAAATTTAAATAAAAATGAAAAAATATAAGTATTTGTTAATTTCTAGCCAACCATAACATCTATCGGGTTGAAACAAACGCCAAACGATAGCTAATAATATTTAGAACAATATTGGTGAAGGAATTTTTAAAAAAAATCTCTATTCATTCGACTCACGTAATTTTAGCAGCAATTTGTAGATAGCAATTGTTTTGTTTAGTTTCAGAATTATTGATTTGAAATGACTTTTTAATGTAATCTAGAATGATTTCCCTTGAATAACAAAATCGGAAATTATTGTGAAGTTACCATCACTTCACCAAACGGTCTTGTTTATTCGTAGATAAAAAGACACTTTGGACTTGACAGTTGCGCCCAAAGACCGATCTTAACGCGTTGAACTGTGGTGTATGGATGCATCGTTTCGTGACATAAGTAACATAAACCTGATTTGAGAGCATTGCGGAGTGGGGGAGGGAGTATATTTTTAACGTTAATGAATTTTTGAACCTTGAAAAAAGTTGTTTGTTATTGAACACAATAAATGTAGAACATACGTTACACACCCCTATGCTATCATACTATCATACTTAGAATTTTTGTCTATAAAGTGGAAATTTATGTCAATGTTTCACAAGAATTTTAGCGGGATCACATCAAATTGGGCTCATTTATAAAACCTTGGCTACCTTGCTGCCCCTAACAAACAAGAGAAGCTAGATATTCATGAACCCAGTGGTCAAGAGAAGCTAGATGTTCATGAAGTTAGTGACCAAGAGAAGCTAGACGTTTATGAACTAATTTAGTCAAGAGAAGCTAGATGTTTATGAAGTCATTGGTCAAGAGAAGCTAGATGTTCATGAACTCAGTGGTCAAGAGAAGCCAGATGTTCATGAGCTCAGTGGTCAAAAATAGCCAGATGTTCATGAATCCAGTGGTCAAGAGAAGCTAGATGTTCATGAACTCAGTGACCAAAAGAAGCTAGATGTTCATCAACTCAGTGAACCATAGAAGCTACAAGTTCATGAACTCAGTTGTCTGCTCGCACGCGTTAAAAGGTGTCGTAAAAACTTCGCTCATCAATTATACAGTGTCCGGAGTCTAAAGTTAGCTTCACCAGGTCCCAGAGCTAGGGGCACCTACTTAATGGAATGACTTTCATTTCGATAGAGCACTAGATGTGCATTTCACTGATAGGTGTTCATGGGCGGTATATTATCTCATCTGTTGCAGACGCCCCTTCTATACAATACAATACAAAATACACTAACACAATGGGTAAATGAAAACAATAAATTTAAGCTTTTTTAAAATTTAACTAATACTAAGTATTTAAAAGCTTTATCGCAGTCCTTTTCTATATGATATATTCTTCTATACAGAAGATTATTGCGTCATATGACAAGGCTTGAAAAAAAGGGGGTGGGGTGCCTTCATTGAGGGGCGTCAAGACTGGATGAAACGAAGAAGTAGCTCAACAAATGATTTTATAAAAACATAACTCTCCTACTAATAGAATCTCTTGATTTTTATATCTTGATAGATTTTTGTTTTTTGTGTGTCCCATAACCTCGTGGTCGTAGGGGGTTCTAATGTGTCCATTATAACTTACTCAGGGCTTGGTAAACCATGGCGGTGTCCATCTCCTCTCCAGGTCAGCGGAGGACTTTTTAGCGATAGTCATTCATCAACATTTTTATTGTGGCTTTAACGTGGGCTAGATCCCACGCACTTCAGCTTTTGAGGCAAGCGCACTATTGACGTCACTATATCTTGATATTTATTTTATGTTTACGTATTTTATTGTTAGTTTGTAGGAATAAACACTGTGCCTGCATTTACAATAACTATTGAAAAGTATTGACAAAGAAGAGAAACCGGTTTCCAACAATTTCCCATCTTTCAAAAAACGTTTGCCCAATAACTACTTCCCAACTTCTCAACATCAATTTCCCAAGTTCCAAACAAACATTTCACAACTGCCAAACAACAACTTCAATTAAACCCCCGAGGTAACCACTTGAGTTAAGCTACATTGAGAAATTGGAGGTCGTATCCAATTATTGGAGTTCACTACGGTATTTTAGTCGCTATTAGCAATAATTTCAATAGCCGGCTATAGTATTAAAGTCATCATCATCAGTGGCGCTACAGCCCATGTAGGGCCCTGGCCTGCTCCACCACATCCTTCCATTCAGATCGATCGATGGCTTTCCTTCTACCTGCCCGAACCCCCAGCTGTTGTAGGTCCGCTTCCACATCATCGATCCACCGCAGTCTTGGGCGACCAGTGAGTCGTCTGTCCCCTGGTTTCTGCCTGTAAATAATTTTTGGTGCTCTACACCCTGGCATCCTTTCAACATGTCCTGCCCAGCGAAGTCTTTCTTTTATAGTATACATGTAGTATTAAAGTAACCAAAGAAATGATTAGTTATCAGATTATCTAAACAAGTAACCATGTAAAATGTAAGCGTTGACCCTGATTCGACCGCCTTGAAACGAATTAAAAAGGTTTTAGTTAAAATTATCTTAGGTTCATTTTGGTTTAGTTTCATCTTGGTATAGCTCCAGCTTGTTTTGATTTCATCTTGATTCTAAAACCATCGCTTTGTGTACAATAAAATATTCTAACACTTGTAGTTACAGCTTGTTAATGATAAGACGGCATTGTAGGTTAACCTTTGATAATAATGTGAGAGAGAGAGAGAGTAGAGAGAGAGAGAGAGAAGAGATAGTGCTCTATACTCTTGAGACAGAGTTATAGATCAAGATAAAATAGATAGACAGACAGGACAAGAAAGGAAAGGAAAGGACAGGCAGACAGACAGTCAGACAGACAGACAGACAGACAGACAGACAGACAGACAGACAGACAGACAGACAGACGGACGGACGGACGGATAGATAGATAGATAGATAGATAGATAGATAGATAGATAGATAGATATATAGATAGATAGATAGATAGATAGATAGATGGATAGATAGATAGATAGATAGATAGCAACACTTTTGGTCCAGTGATGAATAAAGAGTGTCTAAGAGAGAGAATTAGGTAAAGTGAAATGCACCATTAATTCTGTCAATAAATGGCAGATCTTGTATGTCAATAAATGGCAGATCTTGTATGTCAATAAATGACAGACCTTGTATGTCCATTAAAGGCAGATCTTGTATGTCAATAAATGGCAGATCTTGTATGTCAATAAATGACAGATCTTGTATGTCAATAAATGGCAGATCTTGTATGTCCATTAAAGGCAGATCTTGTATGTCAATAAATGGCAGATCTTGTATGTCAATAAATGGCAGATCTTGTATGTCAATAAATGGCAGACCTTGTATGTCAATAAATGACAGACCTTGTATGTCAATAAATGGCAGATCTTGTATGTCAATAAATGGCAGACCTTGTATGTCAATAAATGACAGACCTTGTATGTCGATAAATGACAGACCTTGTATGTCCATTAAAGGCAGATCTTGTATGTCAATAAATGGCAGATCGTGTATGTCAATAAATGACAGACCTTGTATGTCTATTAAAGGCAGATCTTGTATGTCAATAAATGGCAGATCTTGTATGTCAATAAATGACAGACCTTGTATGTTCATTAAAGGCAGATCTTGTATGTTAATAAATGACAGACCTTGTATGTCCATTAAAGGCAGATCTTGTATGTCAATAAATGGCAGATCTTGTATGTCAATAAATGACAGATCTTGTATGTCAATAAATGGCAGATCTTGTATGTCCATTAAAGGCAGATCTTGTATGTCAATAAATGTCAGATCTTGTATGTCAATAAATGACAGACCTTGTATGTCCATTAAAGGCAGATCTTGTATGTCAATAAATGGCAGATCTTGTATGTCAATAAATGATAGACCTTGTATGTCCATTAAAGGCAGATCTTGTATGTCAATAAATTGCAGATCTTGTATGTCAATAAATGGCAGATCTTGTATGTCAATAAATGGCAGATCTTGTATGTCCATTAAAGGCAGATCTTGTATGTCAATAAATGACAGATCTTGCTAGATCTTGTAAGTCAATAAATTGAAGACCTTGTATGTCAATAAATTGACGATCTTGTATGTCAATAAATGGCACATCTTGTATGTCAATAAATAGCAGATCTTTTATGTCACTAAATGGAAGATCTTGTATGTTAATAAATAGCAGATATTTCATCATAATTTTATGTCACTAAATGGAAGATCTTGTATGTGAATAAATAGCAGATGTTTTATGTCCACTCTTGTGTCTGCAGGTAGCAGACCTCCGACAGCAGCTCAAAGAGGCCAGGGGAAGTAACAACAACAAAGATTCCTCTTCACCGGATAGAAAGGTAAGTACAGAAGGTTCTGAGTAAGAGAGAGAGAGAGAGAGAGAGAGAGAGAGAGAGAGAGAGAGAGAGAGAGAGAGAGAGAGAGAGAGAGAGGGAGAGAGAGAGAGAGATATATATATAGATAGCAAGGAAGAGATGGTATGGTATAGACAAATAGAGCTGGCCTTATCATTCATCAATGGGTGAGGGGTAGTGTATTGAAATATAGAGGATTTATTTTGAGACTTTAAACTATTTCTGTGACTCTCTTTACAACAGATGCCAGGTGTTGAACACTAGCTCATTGAATTGCAATGATAAATGGTCAAAGGGATATAGCCAGGTTACATAGGTGTGGGAGTATTGGTATAGGCAAATTGCCTTAATTATAATTGTGTAGATATGGGCGTATGTTGTCTCGGTTTAGGTTTAGGTGTATTGGTAAAAGAGTTTGATGTAGGTGTATCAGTTTAAGTGTATAGCAGTAGGTGTATCTTTATAGGCGTATACAAAGTTTAGGGCGCTTCCAGTAATGGTTGTACTTTCGTATGCATACAGGAGAAGTTGCACTCTTGTAAGGGTACTAGACTAAGAGTAGGCGTTCTCTTGTTATTGTTTGGACGTTTTTTTTTATAGTTGAAGGGTAGCAGTTCTTTTGGCTTATAATCACAATCTACGAACAAGCAGTTGATAACGTCATATTCATGACATGTTGTCCTGTTAGCTCTCTGATATCTTAACTGTCGGATATCTTAACTGTCTGATATCTTACCTGTCTGATATCTTACCTGTCTGATATCTTACCTGTCTGATATCTTACCTGTCTGATATCTTATCTGTCTGATATCTTACCTGTCTGATACCTTACCTGCCTGATATCTTACCTGTCTGATATCTTACCTGTCTGATATCTTACCTGCCTGATATCTTACCTGTCTGATATCTTACCTGTCTGATATCTTATCTGCCTGATATCTTACCTGTCTGATATCTTATCTGTCTGATATCTTACCTGTATGATATCTTACCTGTCTGATATTGCACCTGTCTGATGTCGCACCTGTTGATATATATTATCTGATATCTTACCTGTCTGATATTTTACCTGTCTGGTATCTTTCGTGTCTTATATCTTACCTGTCTGGTATCTTTCCTGTCTTATATCTTACCTGTCTGGTATCTTACCTGTCTGGTATCTTACCTGTCTGGTATCTTTCCTGTCTTATATCTTACCTGTCTGATATCTTACCTGTGATCTTCATCTCGTAAGTGTCTGCTGGGTTTTGGCTTTAAAGGTCGTTAAGTTCAATAACAAAGTATCCACTTCTGATAAGCTGGATGTATTAGAGACGGTGTGCGATGTTTCTCAATTGAATACAGTCAGTTTCTGATCTAGTGGCACTGAAAGTATTTCTTCTGAATATTTTGTGTGCATTTCAATTTGTCAATGATGGCGCACAAGCAAAGATTACCCGTCACGAAATAAGTTGAACAAGATTAAGTTTTTCGGCAATGCTCATCATAGCGTAATGAATTAGGACGCTCGCCCCAGGCGGACAACGAATTTCTTTACACGTTAAATTTATTTGGTTTTAATTTGAGGACCCTTATAACAATGTTAAGACTTTCAAGGTTTAAGTAACCAAACCATAAAATGATGCTTTCAGAAACTCAACTCGAAATGATGACACACATTCTACGTGATTGACCTCATGTTTTACACACGTGAATTTCCACGCGATATTTCCCAATGAAACATTTTTGTTGAGTGAGTCACATGTAAAACTATGGGGGAAAAAGGACAAAAAAAGCAATTCCCTCTGTCTAATATATACGACAGCCACTTTCATCTGTACACGTGAGTTTAGTTTACGCTATGTGTGAGCTGGTGCCCATGTGTTAGGGTGTTTTTGGACATCTGTTACACACCACACTACCATGTCATTAAACTTTGCCATTCGCAAGTTAATTACTGCTACACGCTGAGGTCTCAACAATGAGATGTCTATCACCGAGGCAGAGATATATATATATAATAAAGGGGTGGGTAGGGCTATCACAGCTGTTAATGTCATACAAATCTCTAAATGCCTATATTGTATCGATGTTTGAGAATTTAGTATCTTTATTAAATGGAAAATATTTTATTTGTATCTAAAACAAATAAAAATTGAGTGTACTCTCATTCTTACAAGTTTGAGCGAGCACTCCTATAACCCCGTCCTAGTATCTCATTTAGTTTTAATTAAACGAGTGATTAGCAAGTTTAAAAAAATGTTGCATTGATTTTAAAACCTATTTCTATAGAAGTGTGTGTGTGTGGGGTGGGTGGTGGTATATTTGTTTAATTTGATCGTTAGGAGGGATTAGTGGGTCCCTGAGAAGTTCTTGTTTTGAGAACCACTGATGTATACCTCTCATCCGTTGGGATTGAAATGTTGAATTCGTTTTACAATAACATAAACAACGCGTTAGAGTTTGGCTTGGGGTGGGGAGGGAATAAGACAGGGGGAGAGGCTGGTGGTATAATTATTATTGTTTGAAAGAGTTCTTTAAAGTTCCGCTCTGTACAGCAGTAACACTGGACACGTGATAGGGTGGAAATTCAACCAATTTTTTTACAAACATTTATATCATTAATTAGTAACAATTAATTAACAGTTTAATAAACAACATGTCAAAGGAAATAATTTGAAAGCCACCCCTAGCCATTTGTTTTAGTATCAAAAAATTTGGCAAGTTTTCTGTCTGGGAATGTTGTATCTTGTTTTGTTTTGTGATGTAGACTAGCCAATCAGCATCGAGCCTTTCAAGAATGACACCTAGAAAATGTTGATGACATGTGCTGTCTTTGATTCCCTAGTTAGAAAGAGTGCCCCCATCTACTCAGATCTTAATGCCATCATTACTAACACCACCATCTTAATTAAATAGTTACCCTATCTCATTGCTACTGCCATGTCTTTAAATTAAATCAATTGAAATGCGTTGAGTTTGGATGAAGATGACTTTCTTATATTCATTTCCTCTGAGCTTTACTCAGAATACAATGACATTTTTCTTTATGATATGACAGTCTTTGTTGAATTCTATTTTACCCGCTCTTAAAGAGAACCAAAATTTCCCGTTTAGAAAATACTCAATTTTTTTATTGACATAAAGTATGTGTATGTATTATGTTGTACAAACTAAAGGCCCAAAGACTTATGAATGAAACAGATACGATGTTTTAATGTTATTTAAAAGTATAGTGGTAGGAAGTGTCAATTGTCAGTGTAGGGATTGATTATCTTTGCAACACGAGTTCCGCTACACAGTTAGTGGTCGCTGTAAATCAGGGGGAATTGAGAGCATCGCAACTTCTTACCCCGCTCAGCCCTAAACTGTAGTTGTAGATAGTCTCAGGCGATGCTGATCATCCTGTCAAAACAAACATAGGGAGGACCACCAATTAATAGCTAACATAGGGAGGACCACCAATTAATAGCTAACATAGGGAGGACCACCAATTAATAGCTAACATAGGGAGGGCCACCAATTAATAGCTAACATAGGGAGGGCCACCAATTAATAGCTAACATAGGGAGGACCACCATTTAATAGCTAACATATGGAGGACCACCAATTAATAGCTAGCATATGGAGGGCCACCAATTAGTAGAAAAATAGGGAGGACCACCAATTAGTAGCTAATATAGGGAGGACCACCAATTAATAGCTAACATAGGGAGGGCCACCAATTAATAGCTAACATAGGGAGGACCACCAATTAGTAGCTAACATAGGGAGGACCACCAATTAGTAGCTAACATAGGGAGGACCACCAATTAATAGCTAACATAGGGAGGGCCACCAATTAGTAGCTAACATAGGGAGGGCCACCAATTAGTAGCTAACATAGGGAGTACCACCAATTAGTAGCTAACATAGGGAGGACCACCAATTAGTAGCTAACATAGGGTAGGACCACCAATTAATAGCTAACATAGGGAGGGACCACCAATTAGTAACTAACATAGGGTAGGACCACCAATTAATAGCTAACATATAGGGAGGGCCACTTATCAGTAGAAAAGATAGGGCGGGACCAACAGTTAGTAGCTAACATAGTAAAAGAACTAAAAAAATTAGCAAAACAGTATGCACTATCAGTAGCACATAAACACGACGGTTAGTTAGTCGCTTTCTTTCCAGGGATTTACCGACACGCTAATGAGTACATCGGCTAATAAAGATTCAAGAATCACATTAGGTTAGTCTAGTAAACTCTAGTAGCTGCTTGTAACTTGTAGGTAAGTGTTAACACGATGAGTAAGATGACTCTTCATCTTGTTACACCATCAGAGACATGACGGCACAGATCATCAGTTAGTATGGCGCAACACAGCATCAAATCCAAGGGCAATAATAGGGTTAAAATTCGCAATTTTAGGTCCATTTCAAAATGATTTGTTTGCAATTATTCAAGTTCAAGGTCCCTTTTAATTTTTTACAGGTTCTCTCAGGCATCTACACTAGATCTATCGACTGAATTAGCCTTCTGCACTCGATCTATCGACTGAATTAGCCATCTGCACTCGATCTATCGACTGAATTAGCCATCTACACTCGATCTATCGACTGAAATAGCCATGAGACGAAACTGCAAAGAAATCATTCGCAACCGGCTCAATTTTTCTAAAGATGGCGACTCAACATATGCTTTCAACTTTAAAACGTCCCTTTCTTGTGATAAATTAAAAACGAAAGTGTTTTTGTTTCTTTCAGGGGCGTACCCAGTTATAAAATGTGGTGCTACACGAAATTTTACTTGCTTAGTCATTAAATGATGTCCAAATATTTTTTCCTCGCTTCAGACCATTTTTAATGACCATTTCCCCCCACCACAAACATTTCACCAGCATAGCCAAAGCCAAAATAATGAAGCATTTTCACCCACTCGCCTGGGTGCGCCACTGACTGTATCAAATTATGTACATAAAATAAATGTAGCTTAGTGCGTGTAAATAATTGTCTTTCTTTTAATAATTTATTTATTTTTAAAATTTAATGGTCTGAGTTTAAACTAAATCATTTGTTTGTTTGTTAATATAAGCTTTGTATATTTTCAATTAAATTTGATACATGTTTTACAATATTTTAATATTAGCTATCAGAACTTTTAAGAGTGAGATATTTTTTCTGTTAATTCTTCAAGAAGCAACACCATAATTTATTATTTTTTTTAAAATACCAAAGGATTCATTTATTTGAAGTTTTGTTTTTCTGTTACCAATTTATTTATTAATACAATTCTATAGTCTTTCACATTGTGGTAATTCTAATTAAAGTAACAAGTTTTATTTTCTAATAATGTGTGTCTCTTCGGTTCTGCATTAGCCAAGTTTAATAGTTTTACAACTTCTGTTTGCTATTTTCACGAACATTTTCCATGAATTCTGTATCTTTCATACGTGTGAATGAATGTTTCGTGAGTTTATTTAAAATAAATATGTTTGTGTTAATCTCTTGATTCGAGCTTAATAAAGAAAGTCATCTTTTTATCAAACTCAACGCACTTGAAATTTTGCTTCACATTTTTTTGGTTTTCATTAGTTCCTACTCTGCTTGTTATCAATATTGATTTCAATATGCATCATTTACAAATGTTTTTTAAAAAAAATGTTATTCCAAGTCACTTCATTTCCCCAGGGCCGGCCTAAGGGAAAAGGGGGCCCAGGCGAAGTGAATTTGGTGGCCCTAAATGTAATTGAAAAAAATTAATAAATATGGAAAGATTCTTGTGCGAGGCCCCCACTAATGACGAGAGTCATCGGAGGCCCTAGGCGGCTTCCTAGTTTGCCCATGCCTAAAGCCGGCCATGTTTTCCCATAAGATTCCTGAACGTGATTTGTTACCACTTGACGCATGCATTTTTAAATATTTATTTGTGGCTTAAATACAATGAATGGATAAAAAGTTCCATTAGAAAAGACAAAAATAACTGGATTATAACTGTACATATTATGTACTTTCTAAAATGTTAAAGCAGGTTTAAGATAATTCGTAGTATTTTAGAAACAGCATAAAATGTGTAAGAACAAATTAGACGGGAGTAGAAAGACAAGAAAAAAAATACAGGGCGATGTAAGCTGTCAATGTTAAAAATTTAAAATAAAATTATCAGCTGAAATTGCAGACATCAGTTGATACAACCGATATCACAGGTAAAAAAAACAAACATATTGCTAGCTGGCCTCAAAGGTGGTGCTAGATACTGCTGATTGTGCTGTATACCTTCTGGTTAGCTGGCCTCAAAGGTGGTGCTAGATTCTGCTGATTGTGCTGTATACCTTCTGGTTAGCTGGCCTCAAAGGTGGTGCTAGATACTGCTGATGGTACTGTAAACCTTCTGGTTAGCTGGCCTCAAAGGTGGTGCCAGATAAAGCTGATTGTGCTGTATACCTTTTGTACAGCTCCCCACAAAGTGTGTGAAGATAAATCGATGGTTGACATGCACCCAGATTCACCTTTGGGAGTCTGTAATGTAAACATCAATTAATAGTCATGATCGTTGTCAAATAAATACATCAAAAATAATAAAATCATCGGTTACAAAGAAAATTGATGGATTTTTAGTGTTACAATTAAGCTAATTTTTTCAGTTGTAGAACGATTGTAATTGGTTGATAATTGACTAATTATTCTAATTGTACATTTGAACCACAAATACACTCACTTGACCACTAATGTATATTATTGAATAGTTAGGCGATACAGTGGTCATTTGACACACATACTAAATATAAAATTGGAAGTAAATTAAAAATCTCGTGTTCAAAATGTATAATGAAAAATATTTTTTTAAATGGAAATGAATTCGAAAACTACATGTTAAGACAATGGTACACATATTAATATTAATAATGATTCTATACACCCAAAATAAAATACAAAAAATTGTGATATACGGTTGAATTCAGAGAGGCATAAATAGAATGTTTGAGAATTGCTCACAAAAGCAATCAAAACAATCTTTGTGATATAATTATGGCATAAATTAAATGATCTATTGTGTAAAACAGAACTATAAATTTAAAAATTAATAACCTAAGTCAGGGTCACTATAAAAGTTCGCTATAATAATAATAAGGGTTTCTGAAAATGTTTCTAGTTTTCCGAATTTGTTCAAGTTATGTATTTTACGATAGTTTGATTTCCGGGTTATTGGTAGAATCACAATAAATGAGTGAGCTTTTCTTTTTTTAAGAGAAATTAATAAAGACGAAATATTAAACAATTAACAATTAAGTTAAAAAAAAAGTCTGTAAGCTTCAGATGACTCTTTTGAATTTTTTTCTTCTAATTTTTATTGTCATACCTCAAAGAAACAAATAAACAAAAAATTCAAAGGTATTCAATTGCTGAGTATTTTAAATAGATGTGTTTTAATAAAAATAAAAAATGGCTGCAGTCATTCATGCCCCCCCCCCAAGGTTATAAAAGAAATTTAAAGCAATAGCCGGAGGTGTAAATGTTGGATTGCAAATGGATCGATCTGTCCGTACATATTTTGTCAGCTTGACGTCAGACTATGTCAGGGTTGTTCACATACGCTGACCTGGATATGTTGCAACATCCGGGCTACCAAACAAATCTCCTTTCCCTTAACCAAACATATTGAGCCTCGGTATCGAGATAATTAGTTCAAACTGGGTTGGTCAGCAGTAGTATACATAATCTTGTCAGCAATAGTATACATACTCTTGTCAGCAGTAGTATACATACTCTTGTCAGCTCTCCTTGGGTTCACTCTAGTGCCTAGTGACCTAGTGTGAGAGCTAGTTCATATGCAATATTTTAAGTGTTAAAGATACTTCATAGGCAATATTTGTATTGTGAGAGAGTTCATAGGCAACATTTGTATTGTGAGAGAGTTCATAGGCAATATTTGTATTGTGTTGGCGGCTAACTTCCAACAAACTTTCCTAAGTAAATTTAACAAAAATAGCCCAGTAGAAGAAATTTGGAAAGATATAAAAACAAATCTAAAAACTATAATGGATGAGAATGTTCCAACAAAACTAACATCAAATAAAATTAACAAATGCTGGTTCAATTCTAGATTGAAAAAGCTATGCAAACTAAAAGAGAACTTATTTAAGAAATATAAAGCTACCTATTCATATAGGATACACAAAAAATACTTAAAGATTAAACACTTGACACAAAAACTTAGTCGAAACCTCCAAAATGAATATATAAACAATGTAATTACCAAAGATAACAATAAAAACTTATGGTCCTTTATCAAATCTAAAAAAATGGAACCTTCAGGAATAGCCACACTAAAAGGCTCAAATAATAAAACCTATAATGATAATGAAACTAAAGCTAATATCCTTAACACATATTTTGCATCATCTTTTTCTGCCTCAGGCGACAAGGAAGTTTTAATAAATTTAAATAAAATGGAGGAAATAGGTAACATAACTGTAGATGAGATAGGTATACATTCACTCCTAAAAAACTTAAAAATAAACAAAGCTACTGGCCCAGATGATTTGCCTGCAAGATTATTAAAAGAACTAAGCAATGAACTGTCCCCAATCCTTGTAGTTCTCTTTCAAGCCTCTCTAAACCAGGGTAAAGTGCCTCAGGATTGGAAATTAGCTAATGTAAGTCCACTCTTTAAGAAAGGGGATAAATCAGACCCTGGTAATTACAGGCCTGTATCACTTACTAGTATCACCTGTAAATTACTAGAACACATAATATATAGTAGAATAGTTAACCACCTTGACAAATATAATGCCCTATGCCCACATCAACACGGCTTTAGAAAAAACAGATCATGTGAAACACAATTAATAGGTTTAATAGATGAACTATCAAAAGGCTTAGACAAAAATGATCAAATGGACACAATATTACTAGACTTCTCAAAAGCATTTGACAAAGTTCACCACCTTAGTTTACTTAAAAAACTTAACTACTTTGGAATCTCAGGTTCCTTACATCACTGGATCCAAGACTTCCTTTTGGGCAGGGAGCAAACTGTAATAATTAATGGATCTAAATCTGCACCAATAAAGGTTAACTCAGGAGTTCCACAAGGAACTGTGCTAGGTCCCTTACTCTTTTTAATTTATATAAATGATTTACCCAACAACATCTCAACAGGTACAAAAGTTAGGTTATTTGCTGATGATTGTATAATCTATAGAACAATTAAATCAGAACAAGATAGCAAAATTTTACAAAAAGACTTAGATGAATTGATAAAATGGGAAACTAACTGGAGTATGTCTTTCCATCCAGAAAAGTGTCAACTGTTAAGAGTAACAAAGAAAAAGAAACAAATAAATTCAAAATATTACATTCATGGAAAAGAACTGACCCAAACTAAAGATGCAAAATACTTAGGAGTCTTAATAAATGAGAAACTATCATGGAATCCCCATGTCAATGAAGTTATTAAAAAATCAAACAAAACCTTAGGCTTTATAAAAAGGAACTTTAAAAAATGTAATAGAGATATAAAACTAAAATGCTACCTCACTTTGGTGAGACCTGTACTAGAATATGCATCTTCTGTATGGGACCCATCCACCAAAGAAAACATTGATAAACTAGAACAAATTCAAAAAAGAGCTGCCAGATTCATTACTGGAGAATATTCGAAACTGACAAGAATAACACCATTAGTTAAATCATTAAACCTTGAAACACTAGAGGATAGAAGAACCAAGAGCAAAGTAGTAATCATACATAAAGCAATTAATTCTAATTTAGAAATACAACACAAAGATAACTTAATACAACCCTCAGATAGACATAAGGATAAAAACACCTTTCTTATTCCGTATGCAAGAACAAACACATACAAGTTTTCCTTCTTCCCGTCCGGAATTCGGGCGTGGAATGGGTTGCCTGAAGAATCCAGGAAAACCAACACTTTATCAACATTTAAATCTCTAATAAAAATGCAGGACTAAACACAAACCATAGATAAGCGTAGGACGCAATAATCTTCTGTATAGAAGGAGCGTCTATAAACAGATAAGATAGTTCATAGGCAATATTTGTATTGTGAGAGAGTTCATAGGCAACATTTTTAGTGTGATACCGAATACAAAATATCTTTATTTTTTAATGGAAAAAAGAAGATAATTCTCATCACACTTAGACTTCAGTCGTTAAAACTTTCTTAAATCCTTACGGATATACATTTAATGAACGTTAGAGATTATCATATTAACTACAGCTTGGGGGAACATTACTGAATACATATTGAAACATACAAATAACTACAAAAAATATATCGGAAGTCGTATAACGCAGTATTTTATTTATTTATTAGTACACTAATATGGCGCAGTACCCCACGAGCCTACGACCTGGCTCACTAAGCATCACACTAAAACTAGAGAAAAATATTCATTAAATAAAGAAAGTTTATGAGTTAAAATATATGATGTCGAAGACGGCAGATGTTTTAGATTGTAAGTCGGGAAAGTATAGTTTTAAAAAAGAGGTCTGAAGGTCTGATTTATAGGAATGTCATGATTGTGTAATGGGAGAAGATTCCCTTGTTTAGGGGCACAAAAAGAAAAGACCGCTGAACGAATGTTTGAGTGCGTGTCTTAGGAACAGAAAGGACACGTTTTTCTTTAGAAGAGCGAAGCTGAAGATAAAGATAGGAATAGCATGTGTATATAGAGAAGCTTTGGCAGTGGAGGGATATTTTGTAGTTACAACAGTCAAACATAAGGAGCAAATTGGAGCATAGTTAGTTTACAAACTCTATTTCAGGCTTCGTTTACAAAGTGCATTGCATTTGATAATTGCTTTTAGAGTAAAACCATTTCACGGTTCAACGGCCGTGTAAATCGTATTTGAATAAAGACAATCGATTGGCGCGGAATGTGGTATACATTTAATGGGCTGTGTCGGAGCATGTGTTGCCTTGAAAGTTGGGTTTGTGGGGAACAACAGGTGATCAACCAACGATTTTAGATGTTTGGAAACGTTGATCTTAGTCAGATTTTAGGTGTGTTTAGAAAATATGATGCTAGAGAGATAGAATGGTGTGTTTGGTAAAGTTGATCTTAGACATGTTTTATGTGTGTTTTGTTAAAGATGATAGTAGACAGATTTTTATGTCTTCGGTAAATGTGATCATAGTCAGAATTTAGGTATGTTAGGAAAAGTGGATGTTAGACAGATTCTAAGTGTTTTGTAAAAGTTGTTCGTAGAGAGATTTTAGGTTTGTTTGGGAAAAGTGATATTTAATGTGCGTTTGGGAAAAGTTGATCATATAGAGATTATAGGTGTGTTTGGGAAATGTGTGCAGGGAGCATACTTTTATGCAGGTGTGTTTGGAAAAGGTGTGCAGGGAGCATACTTTTGTGCAGGTGTGTTTGGAAAAGGTGTGCAGGGAGCATACTTTTGTGCAGATGTTTTTGGAAAAGGTGTGCAGGGAGCATACTTTTGTGCAGGTGAGTTTGGAAAAGGTGTGCAGGCAGCATTCTTTTGAGAAGGCCTTTTTGCGGTTTGAAAGTAATTTTTTTTAAAGTTTGCATAGCGTTAATTAATAATGTGTCTTTGAAATGTGTGTACCACAACAGGTTGTAAGTATTAGCAGTTAGTGAATGTGGTGTTCAACAGTACTAAATAATGCATAACTTATTGAACTAAATTCTAGCCAAACAAATTAAAAAGGAAATTTTTAGCACAATAGCAAACAATGTTCACCTGCAAAAAATACTATCTATTATGTATTTAAAAAATCAAGATTCACAAAGTTCAAGTCATCATTCACAGATAACAATACATTTTATAGTGGGTATTTAAATGTAATATCTGTTGGCGCCTGGCTGTATACCACGAAGAAAGGCCATCTCAAGAATTGACACTAATTATCCTAGAATGGACACCTGGCACTAATTACCCTAGAATTGACACCTGGCACTAATTATCCTAGAAGTGACACCTGGCACTAATTACCCTAGTATTGACATCTGGCACTAAATACCCTAGAAATTACATCTGGCACTAATTACCCTAGAATAGACACCTGCCACTAATTACCCTAGAATTGACACCTGGCATAATTACCCTAGAATTGACACCTGCCACTAATTACTCTAGAAGTGACACCTGCCACTAATTACTCTAGAATTGACACCTGCCACTAATTACCCTAGAATTGACACTGCCACTAATTACCCTAGAATTGACACCTGGCAATAACCCTAGAATTGACACCTGCCACTAATTACCCTAGAATATTGACACCTAGCACAAATTACCCTAGAATTGACACCTGCCACTAATTGTCCTAGAATGGACACCTGCCACTAATTACCCTAGAATTGACACCTGCCACCAAATACCCTAGAATTGACACCTGCCACTAATTACCCTGGAATTGACAACTAGCACAAATTACCCTAGAATAGACACCTGCCACTAAATACCCTAGAAAAGATACCTGAAACTGTCCCTAAAAAGAAATGTGACAATAACAATCCAGTAATGTCTCAATTTAAGCCAAAGAAAATATCTTAGATTATCATTGGAAATGAAAGCGTGTGCTATTCCAAGCAATAAAAACAAAATGATATACCATGAACTGAACACATTCATGAACCGGAAGTGTGCACTACTCAAACAAATATACCTCACACTACACAACACCCGTTACCATTCTAGAACTTGACCCCAGTTAGTAGCCTAAGAATGCAGCTGAAAAGTACCAATAACTTATACATCATGATGTCCTTAATAAATTGTACCACCCATTCTCCCAAGAAAATAAAAGTGAACTCTCCCGAAATATGTAAATAGGACGTCTTCCATAGCAATCATCAATATAAATAATTTGCAGTGTATGTCACGTCCCGTCTGTCCTGTCAGGGACACTACTAATTTTAGAAAGCAGCGCACCAAAAAATAACTCTTTTCGAACGTCCGCATAAAATTGCTCTTATAAAAACAAGAGAAGATGCTTGACGCTATTAAAACGACAAGAGATGACGCCTGATACTGTTATAGCAATAAGAGATGACGCCTGATACTGTTATAGCAATAAGAGATGACGCCTGATACTGTTATAGCAATAAGAGATGACGCCTGATACTGTTATAGCAATAAGAGATGACGCCTTACACTATTATAGCAATAAGAGATGACGCCTTACACTATTATAACAATAAGAGATGACGCCATACACTGTTATATCAATAAGAGATGGCGCCTTACACTATTATAGCAATAAGAGATGACGCCTGACACTGTTATAGCAATAAGAGATGACGCCTGACACTGTTATAGCAATAAGAGATGACGCCTTACACTATTATAGCAATAAGAGATGACGCCTGACACTATTATAACAATAAGAGATGACGCCTGACACTGTTATAGCAATAAGAGATGACGCCTTACACTATTATAACAATAAGAGATGACGCCTGACACTGTTATAGCAATAAGAGATGACGCCTGACCCTATTAGAGCAATATGAGATGACGCCTTACACTATTATAGCAATAAGAGATGACGCCTGACACTATTATAGCAATAAGAGATGACGCCTGACACAATTATAACAACAACAGATGATGCCTGACGCTATTATTACAATAAAAGATGATGCCTGACACTATTATTACAATAAAAGATGGCGCCTGACACAATCACAATTCCATATCAATAAAGATCGATATTAAAAATGATCAAGTAAATAAACAGCAGATGTTTACTAACTTTCACTCAAGACCATAAACCTCCTATTTTGGTTACGAAAAAGCTTCACTTAAACTCTCCTACGTTTTTAAAAAATTTAAAACGAATTTAATTATGTAATAACTTTTGGCATTTGTTGGGGCCATCAATAATTTTACCCTCCCCCCCCCACCCGCAACTCCCAAATAACTCTACATTTATATTTTGCTTCAAATCTCGCTCACGTTGCTACTGCGTTAACAGAGGAGTTGATGAAAAATAAAATTAAGATGATTTAATTAAAAAGTTTGATTGCATTTGAACCGCTTACCTTTCGATTGAGTTGACATAAGAGCTCACTCTAAATGGATGATGTCCTGTTACACGCAAGTGGTCAAACATTGGTTGTCACACGCAAGTAGTCAAACAGGGTTGTTACTACTTGTTACACGCAAGTAGCCACACATGGTTCTCACACGCAAGTAGTCTGACATGGTTCTTACATGCACGTAGCCCATACATGGTTCTTACACGCAAGTAGTCTGACATGGTTCTTACATGCACGTAGTCCATACATTGTTCTTACACGCAAGTAGTCTGACATGGTTCTTACATGCACGTAGTCCATACATGGTTCTTACACGCAAGTAGTCTAACATGTTTCTTACATGCACGTAGCCATACATGGTTCTTACACGCAGGTAGTCAAACATAGTTCTTAAACGCACGTAGCCAAACATGGTTCTTACACACAAGTAGTCAAACAGGGTTGTTACTACTTGTTACACGCACGTAGCCATACATGGTTCTTACACGCAAGTAGTCTAACATGGTTCTTACATGCACGTAGCCATACATGGTTCTTACACGCAAGTAGTCTGACATGGTTCTTACATGCACGTAGCCCATACATGGTTCTTACACGCAGGTAGTCAAACATAGTTCTTAAACGCACGTAGCCATACATAGTTGTTATATTTGCTATATGTTATGGAATGGAGTTCACTGAGCCTTGGCTGACAAACTATATTGACTGTGACGTCATTTCCGGCCATCCATTAACGAAATGTGTTAACGATTCCATCTTTGTGACGGTTCGCAAATACAAGGGGTCCTCGGGTTACGACGTTGATCCGCTCTTAAGAAAATTCCAAACCCGAATTTCAGTGCAAGTCGGAATATTAAACAATATATTAATATATATATATATAAACTGTAAAGTACTGCACGTACAGTGCTATAAAAAATTTAACAGTTAATGTCATAAAAAAGTATTAAATAAAAAAACACATGTGAAAACCAAAGTTTTTGTCTAAATCCTTTATATTTGAGACATAACAAAAGTATTGATTATTTTCAATATAATACGCACCGCGCGTTCCATATAATAAGCACTGTGCGACAAACTAACATAACATTATTTTACATGTTACATAGAGATGCATAGAGATAATCTATCAAATCATCAATTTAATTACAATACATGCAATCGATGTGAAATTTGGATGCGTCATTTTTATCGTCACCACGAGTCTGTCTGCAAAATTTCAGCTCGATATGATACAAGGAAGTTTGTTAAAATCGATCCAAAGTTTTAGCGACAAGCAATCAAAGAATCCCAGCAGACGCCTCGAGTTAATATAAGGGATTTAAAAAGAGAAAACAATTCCTCATCACCTGAATTAAAGTAAATATTAATTTTTTAAAAAGAGAAAACACTTCATTACGACTTGAATTGAAATAATATTAAGAAAAAAAGAAGACGGAATTACGCGTAATATTATTTTTTTATTTTTATGGGGGCGCGTTCGTAACAACGAAACAGCGTAACCCGAAGACTCCCTATATAATTACGGTTGCAAAACATTCGGTCTCCTGAACTCTTGGTAACGTGGCTCATTCTTAAAGCCCACGATTTTCATATCTATAAAACCTAAGTGTCACTAGCAGTACGTAACACAACATTTTCACATACACAAAAATATATAAGATTTTTACAGATTTATTTCTAAATAAATCTTAACATAAACCTTTTTCCCGTTACATTACAGATGTAATTTAGAAGATAAGTTAAATGGATATTCAAATAGATTTTTAATTACCCTCATGCTATATCTTCGCGACTAGTAACTTTACGTAATGATACATATCTGGAATTATAACGATTGACTGTATAACGCGCACTCACCCAGCAGTGGCACATTACGGACACATACAGCTTACAGCAGAATGTAAAATATGAATAAATGCACCACATGACTACATTCGCCTACATAAACATATAAATAAATAAACGATTCGGCCAAATAACACACACATCTGAATACACTTTTTGGAAAAAAATACACCGTATGATGATGATGATGGCTCTCTCTACAGTGCTAACACTACCCATGCTAACACTAACCATGCTAACACTACCCATGCTAACCTAACGTGCTCGCCAAGCTCCGATGCTGAAAAACTCTCTCAAAATAAAAAAGTCTTCAAACTTTTCTTAAATTTGTCCTTGTTATGAGACTGTCAAAAAATTTCCGAAGACTGCTCTGCTGCTGTTTTGATGCCGCCGATTCAAAGGAGCGCACGCAAACGTGACTCCTTTCGAGTCTATCCACTCTGAAACTTTCAGAATGGATTGCGTATAGACTCAATGCCGAACAGAATCACAGCCTCTTTAGAAATACATGACTAAAATGCGATCGTATGGCTAGACACAGCTTACTGCTAAATACTCGCTAATTATGATTTCTTTAATTAATGTGTTCGTAAAAAATTGGCACTAGTCTCCCTTTGAATAGATTTTTCTCTTATCTACTATAGCCTCCTCTGGGAACCATTGGTAAACAAGGGAGTAAAGAGTATGACGTGTCTCAGCTGATGAGGGACCTCTGCGACTCCATGGAGCGGGAGAATGACTTGAAAGGTAACATTACTAGTAAACTCCCGGCTTTATGTTATATTCCGCTATTACTTCGTGTTGTTCAAGCATCTAAACCTTCCGTTCCGTTTGAGTGAGAGAAGAATTATTTAACCATCTATTTGCATTATTTAATTTAACATCACGAATACTGCTATGAAAATCTAGAATACAAGATTTCAATACGATTTCAAAATGATCACGAAGACGGGGGAAAATTCAGAAGGAATCTTACTGAACAACTGTTATCAAATGGCTGGCTACAGACTCACAAATCAGAGTCAAATTTCATAATACATATTTGAAAGCATACCCTTGTGTGGTATATCCAATTATATGTACACCAACACCTCCAAACTCTCTTGTGTGGTGTATCCCATTAAATGTACTCCATGGCCCTCAGACTCTCTTGTGTGGTGTACCCCATTAAATGTACACCATGACCTTCAGACTCTCATGTGTGGTGTATCCCATTAAATGTACACCATGACCCTCAGACTCTCATGTATGGTTTATCCAATTAAATGTACACCATGACCTTCAGACTCTCTTGTGTGGTGTATCCCATTAAATGTACACCATGACCTTCAGACTCTCTTGTGTGGTGTATCCCATTACATGTACACCATGACCTTCAGACTCTCTTGTGTGGTGTATCCCATTAAATGTACACCCTGACCTTGAGAATCACTCGTGTGGTGTATCCCTTTAAATGTACACCATGACCTTCAGACTCTCTTGTGTGGTGTATCCCATTAAATGTACACCATGACCCTCAGACTCTCATGTGTGGTGTATCCCATTAAATGTACACCATGACCTTCAGAATCACTCGTGTGGTGTATCCCATTAAATGTACACCATGACCTTCAGACTCTCTTGTGTGGTGTATCCCATTAAATGTACACCCTGACCTTGAGAATCACTCGTGTGGTGTATCCCTTTAAATGTACACCATGACCTTCAGACTCTCTTGTGTGGTGTATCCCATTATATGTACACCCACACCTCCAGACCCAGGAGAATGAAAATGAAGTTCTATTAAATTTATATTTAACTACATGCTACGGCTCTAGATATCACATAAATTACCGTATTTACTCGCATATTAGCCGAGTTTAGAACAATAAAAAGTATAAAATACAATACTGAAAGCAAAGAGTCGGCTTATATGAGTAGTAGGCTTATATGCGAGTAAATACGGTAATTTCTTTAATACACCGTCGATATCATTATACACTTCCCTTGAAATATACGTGTAAATAAGTACATGAAAATATCTATATAAAAGCTAATATTACTAAAATGTGATTAAAATCAGTTCAAGTAACAATACAAAATCTGTGTATAAATGTAAACCCGATGTCTTCCTCTGGCAGACCAGCTTAAGTTTACAGAAGAGGAGGCTAAGATGATGAGACGTAGAGTGGCTGACATAGACGAGGAGAACGAGACGCTGAGGTTACAGCTGCAGAGGATGAGCGAGAAGGCCAGCAAGCACAAGAAGAAAGAGAAGGCAACTCAAAGAGAACTGGAGGAGGAGAAGAAACACGCAGACGCCATGAAAGCTGGTGAGTAGACTCAGATGTTATGGGGAGTACCTCCAAATGACCCGGTGAATGCGCTCATAGTACCTGGTGAGTACTCTCATAGTACCTGGTGAGTACTCTCATAGTACCTGATGAGTACCCTGTTAGGACCTGGTGAGTACTCTGTTAGGACCTGGTTAATTCTCTATTAGGACCTGGTGAGTACTCTCACAGTACCTGGTGATTACTCTCTTAGGACTTGGTGAGTACTCTGTTAGGACCTAGTGAGTACCCTCATAGTACCTTGTGAGTACTTTCATAGTAAGTGGGTGAGTGCTGTCGTATGAGCTGTTGATTACACTCTTAGGACCTGGTGAGTACCCTCATAGTACCTTGTGAGTACTTTCATAGTAAGTGGGTGAGTGCTGTCGTATGAGCTGTTGATTACACTCTTAGGACCTGGTGAGTACTCTCATAGTACCTTGTGAGTACTTTCATAGTAAGTGGGTGAGTGCTGTCGTATGAGCTGTTGATTACACTCTTAGGACCTGGTGAGTACCCTCATAGTACCTTGTGAGTACTTTCATAGTAAGTGGGTGAGTGCTGTCGTATGAGCTGTTGATTACACTCTTAGGACCTAGTGAGTAGGGCTGTCAATATTGTTGTAAAAAGCTGCCCGGATACCCGTCCAAAATGTGAACGGGTACCCGGGTTACCCGTTAGAAATGCCAAAAAAAAATTCACCGTCATGCCCGCTATTAGCCTTTTTCTTTATTATGAGAACGCAAATTTAGATGTAATGACTCAGCGATGTGAAAATGATAACCTCGAAATACTACTATAGTACAGTGGTGGAAAAACAATGAGCAGAGGGGCGCCAAAGTGAATTTTTTTGTATAGGTGGTAAAGGGGGGGGGGTGGTGAAAACAAAGTCTTATAAAGATAAAGGGCGGTAATCGTATGATGACAAGGCGTTAATTTCTAGTTCATAACTGACAACTGTTGTATTTGACAAAACTTTCCGCGACCTTCACCTACTTAGTGGATCCATCCCTCAGGATTTATGTTTGTTGTTATAGTGTGAAGATCATTTAACGACTGAAATATTATTGGGGGAAAAGCAGAAAAAAATGAATAAAGCAGGTTTTTTAAAAGTATGGTGGTGATAGGAGTGGAGACGTGCGTGAGTGTGGGGTGGGGGGTAACGATTTCGATAAACAATATTGGCTCATCAATCGGCAGCAAAGATGTGCGGCGTTTTTCAAAGACAAAGCCAAGGTCATTTCTAGCCCTTCCTATTTATCGGTGTTGTGTTCTATTTTGTGTCTTACTGAGTGCACCCATCCCCCAAGCATTTTTTTAATTATAGTGAAAATCGTTAAACGAATGGATTATTAATTTAAAAAAAAAGAATATTGCAGGTGTGTTTTTTAAAGTAAGGTAGGGATAGGAGTGGGGGGGGGCAGATTAGATGTGCGGCGTATTCAAAGCCAAAACCAATGTCATTTCTAGCCCTTCCTAGTTATCGACGTTGTATTCTAATTTCCTTACTTGAACAATTCAAAGAATCAAAAACTTTTTGTTTTAAATTATTTTTGTTTCATGTTCCAGGAAAAAAGTGTATCAAAATACAGTGTAGTTTGTGGGGACCGTATTTTATTTCCGTTTGACATTTATTTCCTTTTAAGCGTTTTTATTTTAAACAGTAACATATTTCACAGTAAATATTTAAAACGAAAAATGTTAATTTGATAAATTATTCACGAGCCGAAATGTGAACACAGAGAAGCCGCAGTTCGATCACTGTTGGTAAAGACATTGCAGTATTCTATTCGCGGGTACCCGGGCGCAATTTTACTAACCGGGTAATTGCTCGGCAACGGGTACCCGGGTCCCGGGTACCCGTTGACAGGCCTACTAGTGAGTACTCTCATAGTACCTTGTGAGTACTTTCATAGTAAGTGGGTGAGTGCTGTCGTATGAGCTGTTGATTACACTCTTAGGACCTAGTGAGTACTCTCATAGTACCTTGTGAGTACTTTCATAGTAAGTGGGTGAGTGCTGTCGTATGAGCTGTTGATTACACTCTTATGACCTGGTGAGTACTCTCATAGTACCTTGTGAGTACTTTCATAGTAAGTGGGTGAGTGCTGTCGTATGAGCTGTTGATTACACTCTTAGGACCTGGTGAGTACCCTCATAGTACCTTGTGAGTACTTTCATAGTAAGTGGGTGAGTGCTGTCGTATGAGCTGTTGATTACACTCTTATGACCTAGTGAGTACTCTCATAGTACCTTGTGAGTACTTTCATAGTAAGTGGGTGAGTGCTGTCGTATGAGCTGTTGATTACACTCTTATGACCTGGTGAGTACTCTCATAGTGCCCGGTGAGTATCCTCAAAGTGCCTAGTGAGTACCTTCAAATAACCTGGTGAGTACCCTCATAGTACCTGGTGAGTACTCACATAGTACCCTGTGAGTACCCTCATAGTAACTTTTGAGTACCCTCTTAGGGCTCGGTTAGTACACTTATTCTAAACTGCTGCTCGGCCTAGGTGAGATATATCTGCGCAGCCGCGCATCTTAAAAGGGAACATTGACCTGGTGAGTAAACATACATTTTTGGTGTATACTCTGAGACGAATAAAAACTACATAATCTCTCACACCAGCAAGAGATACACACAACAAAACACAAACAATGACATAAATAGACTCAAACATTTCCTGACAATCCACCATTTTGTTGGACAGCTTTGCTGAACTCTCAAGAAGATGGCGGTGGAATGTTACCAAGTGACGTCATCCTAGTTGTCGGTAGTGAAGGAAGTGACATCATTAGCGGGGACGAGCCCATCCCAATCAGCCAACGGAAGGACTCCACGGATGAAGATTTAATGAACGTTATGCAGGTACGTGTCATTTGACAAGCAATGAAACTTGTTTAGCTAGCCGATTCTTATACTCAAGGCCAAATAGGATATTTCATGCCAAATTTATTTAATTGAAGGAGTCTTAACTTCGCAATGCCAAATAGGATATTTCATAACAAATTAAACGTACAATGTATTTATTGCAAAAAATAATTTTCACACCAATCTTCTTTAGATGCGCGTTCAGCTTGAAATGCTGGAACAAGAGCTTCTGACGTCACACAAAAAGTTGGATGACATTGACCTTGAGAATGAAAATCTTCAGGCGGAGGTAAGCCGACTCCTGCTAACACTAGCGTGATGATAGGAAGTTTAGGTTTAGCGGTACGGTTAGTGTTAAGGTCAGTGATCAAGTAAGGATTAGGTTTGGAGGGCTAGAATCATGATTAGGGTAAGTGTTACGGTTAGGGTTATTGTGTTATGGTTATTGTGGTAGGGTTAGGTTCAGGGTCAGGGTTAGTGTTAGAGTCTTTCCTCGAGTAAGGATTAGGTTTAGGGTTAATGTGTTAGGGTTAGGGCTAAGGTTCGTTAATCCCTGTGTAAAGTTAAAAAAAAACAACAACTCTTGTGCAAAGTTGTCCAGCATCAATTTCTGTGCAATATTTACAAAATTCGCTGTGCGATATTTCGAAACTGCTGCGCGGCGTCGGCCAGATATCCGCGCACCCACGCAGTCGCGAAGCCACGCAGCTGACAGGGAACATTAGTCAGCGTTAGGATAAGTGTAGGGATCTGTGCTTGAGTAAGGATTAGGTTCATGGGTTATGGTCAGGGTTAGGGTCAGTTTTTGGGTTAGTGCTCGAGTAAGGTTTAGGTTTATGGGTTGTGGTCAGGGTTAGGGTTAGTCATTGGGTCTGTGCTCGGATTAAGACTAGGTTTAATGTTCAGAGTTTTTACGATAGAAAATTTTTTAAAATTAATTTTTAATCTCTTATAACAGAGAGACAGTGAATTGATATGGTACCATATGAATTCCAACTCTTTATAAAAGAGACACAGTTGATTGATTGTGGGTAACGTATTAACTCCAATTCCGGGAAGAAAGAGTTGATGTCACGTGGTTTTTGTTACAGGTCAAATTCCTCCAAGAGCGTCTGGCTGAGAAGGAAGCCAGTTCTGTCGTCTCGATTCCAGAACCTTCCACGCCTAACGCTTATTATGAGGATAAGTTGAAGGAGTTAGCGCAAGAAGCAGATGAGCTAAGGTGGAAGTTGATAGAGAAGGATAGGGAGATAGAGAGACTTAGTGTGGTACAGGTAAGATGACAGAGAATGATAGCGAGGTAGATAGACTTAGTGTAGTAAAGGTAAGTTAATAGAGAATGATAGAGAGGTAGATAGACTTAGTCTAGTACAGGTAAGATGACAGAGAATGATAGCGAGGTAGATAGACTTATTGTAGTACAGGTAAGTTAATAGAGAAAGATATGAGATAGAGAGACTTAGTTTATTACAGTTAAGTTGATAGAGAGAAGGATAGGGAGATAGAGCGATTTAGTGTAGTACAGGTAAGTTTACGAAGAAAGATAGGGAGATAGAGAGACTTAGTTTAGTACAGGTAAGTTGATGAAGAAAGATAGAGGGAGACAGAGGGACTTAGTTTAGTACAGGTAAGTTGATAGAGAGAAGGATCGAGAGATAGAGAGATATAATGTAGTAGTAGAAGTTTTTGAAAACTTCACCAGGAAGTTGAACAAGCCAATCGTTCTTTTATCAAACTTCGCACCACTTGTGTCCCAGCCCAGCCATTCATTCCATGATGGTTCTCAATTCACGACAGCTCACCAGTCTTCTCTGTGTTTGTTGTACCACAGACCCGCCACCTACGGGAGCACAGCTACAAGAAAGATGACAAGCTCAAGAAATCAAAGTCTCTCGATACAGAGGCGGAGCTCGTCATGTCGGACCTAAGGCGTCAGCAGGAGCATCTGCAGATGGAGGTGATACGATTAAAGAACAGATTAGAGGAGGCCGAAGAGAAAATGACGGAACTGGAATCAGAGAACGAAGGTGATTGAACTGACGTAGGGCCTTGTCAATCTAAGCTGTTACCTTGTCTATATAACTTAGGACATATAACTTAGGGCCTTGTCTATCTAACTTAGGACCTTGTCTATGTAACTTAGGACATTATCTTTAAAAATTCGGACCTTGTCTATATAAATTAGGACCTTGTCTATATTACTTAAAAATGTCGATTTTACTGACAAAAAAAAATTACTTTCTAAATGTAAGTCTTACTTATGCTATTGTTTGAAATCGTTGTATTCAGAGCTCAAGAATCGAACTCCGACCTTATCTGTGAGGGCTGACGATGCGCCCCTGGAGAATATTGAGCTGAAAGAGAAAGTTCGTAGACTGGAGGAAGACAACAGAGTTCAGGCAGAGACCATCAAGTCTCTCACAGACAGTCTTCACAAGCTATCTCGAGACACAAGGACTTACACAACGATAGCCACCTCCCCTACAGTACCAGGTTAGTCATTTAACACTTATATACATGAACACATTAAGACATGAACACATTAAGACATGAACACATTAAGACATGAACACATTAAGACATGAACACATTAAGACATGAACACATTAAGACATGAACACATTAAGACATGAACACATTAAGACATGAACACATTAAGACATGAACACATTAAGACATGAACACATTAAGACATGAACACATTAAGACTTGAACACATTAAGACATGAACACATTAAGACATGAACACATTAAGACATGAACACATTAAGACATGAACACATTAAGACATGAACACATTAAGACATGAGCACATTAAGACATGAACACATTTGTATTGACACAAAATTACCTATACACGAATACATTAATTCATAAACACAGCAGTTGCTGAACACACTAATACGTGAACACAAATTTACATATACACACATATACTTGAACACACCCATACATAAACTGACCAATTTCCGAGCACACTGATACAATAACACAAATTTGCATGAACACACATATACATGAACACAACAATACATATACATTGCAATTGCTGAACACACTAATAGCATAATGCAAATTTACATGACCAAACATAAGAAACAACAGAAAAGTTATACATGGACACACCAGTATATAAACAGCTTAGCACATCTATGTATGAATATATCAATACATCAGCAAAAACACGAACACACAAATTAAATCACAGAGACAAATAAACATTCAGTTATTCATAATACATCAACGTTCATATAAATAAATACAAAAAGAAATTATAATAAATTCAATAAATTTTACTTGAAATGTTTGAACTAAATACGTTAAATATACAAATTATGACCACATAAATGCATAAAAAACGGACAAAAATTATGTTAAAACACAATATTCAGAAATACACAAAGAGTCCAAATAATATTGAAGTACAAAAATAAATAGACCCAAACAAAACAACAAACAAACAAACAAAAAATAGAATAACATGCCATTACAAAGTACCAAGGAATGGTGAAAACAAAAATACGTTTAAATTTTCAGTGAGGAATAAGTGACACAGTCCAAAATTTTTGTCACCTCCTTTTAAAATTTCAATGTTAACATAAATCATGTCAGGACACAGGTCAAAGAATTATATAAAACATACCACAAGGACTGAACATACCGCCCTAAAGTAAGCGTCACCCAGGGTAGATATCTGATTCCGACCATTTCTTTCACCGACTGGTAAAAAGTGTCAAACTTTGAAGGAAGGGGGAAAACTCATATATTTCAAAAAATTAATTAATTAAATACTAGTTATCGAAATTGTTATTATTACTATTTTTATTATCACTAGGTTGTGCTGCGGCGCCGTTTCGCCTACGCCGCCCACGTTTTATTAGGGCGCCAAAGGCACCCAATTTTTTCAAAGGTCCAACTAATTTGTCCTTGTTTGATAAATACGAAATAAATACTTACTGAAATGTACAAACATTATTTTATAATAGGGGTTGTAGGGCGCCTAAGACACCCACTTTTTTCAAAAGCCCAAGTTACTTAGCCTTGTTTAATTAATACGAAATATGAAACTACCTGAAATGTACATAAAGTATTTTAGAACAGTTGTTGTACGGCAGCTGCTGCGCCCTCTATTGTTTTGTTCAAAAGCCCAATTAACTTATCCTTGTATGAGAAATACGAAATATTCCTGAAATGTACACAAAGTATTTTATAATTAATAGTCCTAAACTCCTCTTTTTACATCGTTTCCTTTTCCAAAAATTAAAATATGAGCTAAAACAATGACGTCATTGTTAATGTTAATCTGGAAACAAAAATGATTATGATTTTTAAGTCAATATTTTCAAATTTAAAAGAAAGCAGCATGTTGTCCCTTAGCGTTAGGCAACAGTGAGTCAAAATTGAGGGTGTTTATATAATATTATTATTATTACTATTATTTACGCCCTCTCACTCTTTCATAATTTTTTTTCTGTATATATTATTAGATATACATCGTCTGAAAATGTTTAAAACTAACCTACATGTTATATTAAAACATTTTGCCTGAGTGCCCCTTGACTTAAATTATTACTTGATCGTAATTGTTACTAAAACATTATAAACTGCTTCATATCAAGGCATAATATTGCGAAAATAAGTATGATGAGGCTAAAGTTAGGGTAATATTAGTATTAGTACTGGTGTTCGGGTAAGTGCAACCAAGGGCTAAGTTTAGAGTTGAGGAAATGTTTACGCTTATTAATGTTAGGTATAGTGTTAGTGTTAGTGAAGCTTAAGGCTAGGATTAGGGTAACGTTTAGGGTTAATGTTAGGTTTGGGGCTAGTGTACGGCTCAGTGCCAGTAAGTTTATAGTTGATGAAGTGGTTACGCTTATCAATGTTAGGTCTAGTGTTAGTGTTAGTGAAGCTAAAGGCTAGGATTAGGGTAACGTTTAGGGTTAATGTTAGGTTTGGGGCTAGTGTACGGCTCAGTGCCAGTAAGTTTATAGTTGATGAAGTGGTTACGCTTATCAATGTTAGGTCTAGTGTTAGTGTTAGTGAAGCTAAAGGCTAGGATTAGGGTAACGTTTAGGGTTAATGTTAGGTATAGTGTTAGTGTTAGTGAAGCTAAAGGCTAGGATTAGGGTGACGTTTAGGGTTAATGTTAGGTTTGGGGCTAGTGTACGGCTCAGTGCTAGTAAGGACAAGCGAAGATTCTTTCCGCCGTAGTTCCACATAAAACTCCACCAAAACATAAACCGCCCGCACGTCTATATTTAGCAAATAAATGAACCCTTCCATGTCCAGACAGCCTCATTGACCCCTAATTGTGTACAAAAAATGTTGACGTCATCGAATAAAACCTGTAACGAGTCCAACTCCTTGAATTTTTACATCTTGTCCTTGATACGGGAAAGCACTGCCAATAAAACGGAACAGCATCACATCTGTCCAACTAAGTTATCTCTTTAACAAAAGGAGCAAAAATAAAAGAAAGATGTCTTCGCTTGTGGGGTAATTGTGTTTTGAAATATGGTCGAGGAGTCCTTTTCTATTATGTTAGGACCAGTGGTCCTCAAATAGGGTGTAATGGGGGAGATGAGAGCATGGGTGGAATCTCAACAAGATTAGACTAATTGGAATCCATTATATCAGAAATATTTACACTTCCACTTTAGAACGTGAGGAAAAGTAGATATTTTGTTGTCGTTAAATTTCCCTCCGTCAAATGGCAGGGAAATAGTTGTGCATTTGAAATTTATTCTATTCTTAGATAAATAGACGTGGGAGGTAAAAGGGAGGTAATTTAAAGACAACGTAAGTTGAGATTTGGTTTGAAAGTGTTTGTTTCTGGCAAAAATATGAATCTATATTCTGACCCTTAAAGACTAATTTTTAAAAAAACAAGTAAAAAAAAGCTCGAATGAGTATTTAAACGCAATTACCAAAAAGAATTTCAGATTTTTATTAAAGGGAAATTATTCTAGATTACATTAAAAGTCGATTCAAATATGTAATTCTGAAAGTAAACACCATATGACGTCATATCCCCTCACGCTACATCACACCAAGAATGTATCAATATAATGCGCACCACGCATCATTCTAACATAAGCATCCACAAAGCGGGAAAACCCTATTAACTATCATTCTAGATTAAATTAAAGGTAATTTCAAATCAATAATTTTGAAACTAAAGAAAACAATTGCTTTCAAACATTGCTGCTTAAATTACGAGAGTCGCAAAACAATGTTTCTTTTGTTGGTTATTTCGTCTTCAACATTGTTCTAAATATTATTAGCTATCGTTTGGCGTTTATTTCAATCACATAGATATTATGGTTGGCGAGAAATTGACAAAATACTGATATTTTTTCGTTTTTTTAAATTTTCAAAGGAAATCCAGCAAACCTTTCCGGTATTTATTTTTGGCCGTTGCACATCCTTGGGACCTCTTTAGCATATTTGCAAAAGATCCGAACCCTCTATCTGGTATGGTTCAGGAGGAGTTGCATGTGCAAGCTCTGCAGACATTTCAAATATATAAACGCAATTTATCACATTGGAAATAGCGTTTAAAAGATACCACTACATTAATACTAAAAATATTTTTTCATAGAATAAAAATGTGTCTTTTTTGTGATCTGTACAATGTGGTCAATAGTTTGGCCAGTGTAACTATATAATCACTCAAGCGGATTATATTACTACAGATTTTGCTCAATCATTGACAATAACAACAACAGCAACAAATTAAAAAAAAACGCTTTTCACTTAATGAGGTGTACAGTGAGTAGTCAATGATTTATAGGATAGACTTATCATTTCTGGGTACGCATAAATTTTAATGTACACATTTAAATTATGGTGAATGCCTATATTTCTTGGGTATTCCTAAATTTGTAGGGTATGTCTATAATTTCTGTACTATGCCTGAATTTCTGGGGTTTGTCTATCCTATCATTTCTGTGGTATGCCTAAATTTCCGGGGGTATGTCTATCCTATCATTTCCTTGCTATGCCTAAATTTATGGGGTATGCCTATCATATCTAAGCTAAGCCTAATGAGCACAGTCAAATCTGATTTTAAATCTCCTTAAAACAAAACCTTGTTTCCTGCAACAACTTCTTACCACACTTGTAGCTCATCTTACGACATTAACATTCTTTGAAACAGAGATATCAACATTGACAGAAGGTATCCGGGAAATCTTCCAATTAACCCCATCCATGTCAGTTGATTAGGAAATTACTTTTTCAAACATATTTATTTACCGTAGGTTGTGTAGCAGAAAAAACGAAAGCTCTATGGAGATTGACGATTTGAAAAGCTCACTAAGATACAATGAAGCATTGAAGATGGTGTAAGATAAACGAGTACCTTCAAATAAACAGGTGGTTCCAAACTTTTAAAAGTAAAATTCCCAATTACATGTACTTAAGAAATGCATATAAAAAACAAATATATACACAAAGTAGAACCTTTTTAATTCTATAAAATGCAAAGAATATAACAGAAAAACTTCAAGACATGTATTGTGAAATACATTCTATCTACAAATTTGAATCGTTAGAAATTAATTGGTAAGAAGTGCCACATTCATTCTGTCCAGCTCAATGGATTTATAGGTATAAAAGTGCCACATTAATTCTGTCCAGCTCAATGGATTTATAGGTATAAAAGTGCCACATTAATTCTGTCCAGCTCACTGAATGTATTATTATATAAGTGCTACACTCATGTATTGCTATAAATAAGACCCAGTGACTCAGATATCCAGACATTCATTTCAGCAACTTTTTCTGTCAATGACTGTCTTAAGTTTTGCATGGCTCATTATGTTGACGTATTAATAACATAATCAAAAGTGAGCCAATCATTGTCTTGACTCTGATATGACTCAGGTTTTCCGCATTGTGAGATGACTCAGGTTGTCTGGGATATTAGGTGACTCAAGTTGTCTGGGCTATGAGATGACTCAGGTTGTCTGGGCTCTGAGATGACTCAGGTTGTCTGGGCTCTGAGATGAATCAGGTTGTCTGGGTTTATGAGATGACTCAGGTTGTCTGGGCTATTAGGTGACTCAAGTTGTCTTGGCTCTGAGATGACTCAGTTGTCTGGGTCTGAGATGACTCAGGTTGTCTGGGTTTATGAGATGACTCAAGTTGTCTGGGTTATTAGGTGACTCAGGTTGTCCGGGCTATGAAATGACTCAAGTTGTCTTGGCTCTGAGATGGCTCAGGTTGTCTGGGTTTATGAGATGACTCAGGTTGTCTGGGCTATGAAATGACTCAAGTTGTCTTGGCTCTGAGATGACTCAGGTTGTCTCGGGTTTATGAGATGACTCAGGTTGTCTGGGCTATGAAATGACTCACGTTGTCTTGGCTCTGAGATGGCTCAAGTTGTCTTGGCTCTGAGATGACTCAGGTTGTCTGGGTTTATGAGATGACTCAGGTTGTCTGGGCTATGAAATGACTCAAGTTGTCTTGGCTCTGAGATGACTCAGGTTGTCTGGGTTTATGAGATGACTCAGGTTGTCTGGGCTATGAAATGACTCAAGTTGTCTTGGCTCTGAGATGACTCAGGTTGTCTGGGTTTATGAGATGACTCAGGTTGTCCGGGCTATGAAATGACTCAAGTTGTCTTGGCTCTGAGATGACTCAGGTTGTCTGGGTTTATGAGATGACTCAGGTTGTCCGGGCTATGAAATGACTCAAGTTGTCTTGGCTCTGAGATGGCTCAAGTTTACCCATTAATTAAATAAATCTCAGTCAACTTCCCATTTTAAAAGATCTCAAAATGAAGTACATTACAGCTTAGCGTTGGTAAGACGAGAGCACTCTTATTAAGTTAAGGTTGGTAGTAAATATTTCAAGTTACCTTCGTTTGCTGTGGAAGGAATTACCCCTGTGACCCAGTTATGTGCTCCGATCTGGTTCTTACCCCCTCCCTTTTCCCTGTAAGTTAACAGATAAGTCTAACCCAGATTTTCTGGCGCGAAATCGGATTTTTGTGTGTTTTCCCCTTAAATATACACTTTTTTCTCCCTTGCACTTCTGCTGAGGATTGTGGTTAGCTGTAGAGTGATGTTACAACAACACAAACAAAAGAAACACAATAACAACTCTAAGCTCACCACTCACTCAACTACTAGAATACATTACGGCACATCGGCATATCTTCTCCGTCACCAAAGCTTATTCAGGTTATTTCCTGTCATCTTTACACTAACCGTCACTCATTACCTTAAGACCAAACATGATGACGTCATCTCCTGGAATGACGTTATGGACATGTACGTCATTCACCAGACACTTATATCAGGGTGTATGACGTCACTAACACACAGTTGGATAAGTGAAGGCTTGAAGACCCAGATCCACACAAACCTAAAACGGTTGAAAACAAACTTATAAATCATCCGTGGATTATATGGTTATTTTGTGGCTTTTTTAAAATGTCTGTTTAAAATTTTTATCAGGTTTTTTATGTGATAGCAGTGATCATTGTTAGAAGTTTATTCACAGGCGTTTGATTTATACCTGATTTCAAATTTGATTAACAATGAACTGTCCCATTCATAATGTAACGATACAAAGAGAATACAGAAGAATTAATTTTTGCTGATTACCAGAGTGGCGGAAGGAAATTTTAGGAGTCAAAGAATGTATGTGGTTGTATGTGGTTGTGTGTGGTTGTATGTGGTTGTATGTGGTTGTATGTGGTTGTATGTGGCTGTATGTGGTTGAATGTGGTTGTATGTGGTTGTATGTGGTTGAATGTGGTTGTATGTGGTTGAATGTGGCTGTATGTGGTTGTATGTGGCTGTATGTGGTTGAATGTGGCTGTTTGTGGTTGTATGTGGCTGTATGTGGTTGAATGTGGCTGTATTGTGTATGTGGCTGTATGTGGTTGAATGTGGCTGTATGTGGTTGTATGTGGCTGCATGTGGTTGTATGTGGCTGTATGTGGTTGTATGTGGCTGTATGTGGTTGTATGTGGCTGTATGTGGCTGTATGTGGCTGTATGTGGTTGTATGTGGTTGTATGTGGTTGTATGTGGTTGTATGTGGTTGAATGTGGTTGAATGTGGCTGTATGTGGTTGTATGTGGCTGTATGTGGTTGTATGTGGCTGTATGTGGTTGTATGTGGCTGTATGTGGCTGTATGTGGTTGTATGTGGCTGTATGTGGCTGTATGTGGTTGTATGTGGCTGTATGTGGCTGTATGTGGTTGTATGTGGTTGTATGTGGTTGTATGTGGTTGAATGTGGTTGAACGTGGTTGTATGTGGTTGTATGTGGCTGTATGTGGTTGAATGTGGCTGTATGTGGTTGTATGTGGCTGTATGTGGTTGTATGTGGCTGTATGTGGTTGTATGTGGTTGTATGTGGCTGTATGTGGTTGTATGTGGCTGTATGTGGTTGTATGTGGTTGTATGTGGTTGTATGTGGTTGTATGTGGTTGAATGTGGCTGTATGTGGTTGTATGTGGCTGTATGTGGTTGTATGTGGCTGTATGTGGTTGTATGTGGCTGTATGTGGTTGTATGTGGCTGTATGTGGCTGTATGTGGTTGTATGTGGCTGTATGTGGTTGTATGTGGCTGTATGTGGCTGTATGTGGTTGTATGTGGTTGTATGTGGTTGTATGTGGTTGAATGTGGTTGAACGTGGTTGTATGTGGTTGTATGTGGTTGTATGTGGTTGTACGTGGTTGTATGTGGTTGTATGTTGTTGTATGTGGTTGAATGTGGTTGAACGGGTTAAGTCTGCACTCTACACGCTGGCTTTAAGACGGTATTAAAAATAAAGTTTAAACAATGTAATGAGTTATTATGCAGCATTTTGTTTATATGGTTACCCGACAGGGGGCTTCATAAACCTCTGATATTACCTTAAGATTTGACTCGCAAAATCGAACCAATGAAATGGCATATAAAATATCCAAGCAACAGTAATATTTTAAGATTACATTCAGCAGTATCGTTTTACGACTGTACATAACAGTATCGTGTCGTGATTTCGTTATGCAGTATCGTTTCATGGCTACACCTATCAGTACCGTTCACGTCTGCAGCCTTGAGTAACGCTACTTGTCATGCAGCTAAAGAAACGTTCGTCTTGTATAAACGAGTAGATAATTTGGTACTGATTCAAGCAGCTGTTGTTTGCCGGGGTGTAGGATAATACAGCCACCCCTACCAACCCGATACCCTGTCAAGTAAAATATTATGAGATGTGAATAAATATGTCTATCCACTAAAAGGAAAGGAGGAGATAGTGGTAAAATAGGAGGCTTTGGAGAGACTTCAAATAAACATATGACGTTACTAGTGGTATACAAGATGTATGTGTGTGTGTGTCTCTGGGTGAGTGTGTGTGTGAATGAGAGAGAGAGAGAGAGAGAGAGAGAGAGAGAGAGAGAGAGAGAGAGAGAGAGAGAGAGAGAGAGAGAGAGAGAGAGAGAGAGAGAGAGAGAGCAAGAGTGAAATAGAAAATGAGAAAGAATGACAGAGAGAGAAAGAGAGAGAGAGAGAGAAAGAAAGAGAGAGCGAGATAGACAGAGAACCCACATCTTAGCATATCTTAACTTGATATGAAAACGTTGTCAAGGTTAAAATGTTACTCAGGGTAATGTTATAAAATTTGATAACTTTGAAATTGAAATAAGTTTCTTTGAAAATTCACAAACAAATAAACTAACTCCTGAGATACAGGTAACACCAAAAAATAATAATAATAATAAATAATAATAATAAAAAATAATAATAATAAATAAATAAACTACGGTAAATCTATTTTTACACTCCAGTTCCAATCAATAGTTACTGGCCGAGTCGTCCCATTAAAATGATGGACAAGATATGTAAGGTAAAATACTAGTCTATTTATTGTGCAGTACAAGTCTAGTCCATTGTCCAGAACAATAATAGTTTATTGTCCAGTATAATACCAGTGTATTGTGCAGTAAAAGTCTAGTCTATTGTTCAGAACAATACTAGTCTATTGTTCAGAACAATACTAGTCTATTGTCCAGTACAATACTAGTCTATTGTTCAGAACAATACTAGTCTATTGTTCAGAACAATACTAGTCTATTGTCCAGTACAATACTAGTCTATTGTCCAGTACAATACTAGTCTATTGTCCAGTACAATACTAGTCTATTGTCCAGTACAATACTAGTCTATTGTCCAGAAGAATACTAGTCTATTGTCCAGTACAGTACCAGTCTATTGTCCAGTACAATACTAGTCTATTGTCCAGTACAATACTAGTCTATTGTCCAGTACAATACTAGTCTATTGTCCAGTACAATACTAGTCTATTGTCCAGTACATCATACTAGTCTATTGTCCAGTACAATACTAGTCTATTGTCCAGTACAATACTAGTCTATTGTCCAGTACAATTCTAGTCTATTGTCCAGTACAATACTAGTCTATTATCCAGTACAATACTAGTCTATTGTCCAATACAATACTAGTCTATTGTCCAGTACAGTACCAGTCTATTATCCAGTACAATTCTAGTCTATTGTCCAGAACAATACTAGTCTATTGTCCAGTACAATACTAGTCTATTGTCCAGTACAATTCTAGTCTATTATCCAGTACAATACAAGTCTATTATCCAGTACAATTCTAGTCTATTGTCCAATACAATGCTAGTCTATTGTCCAGTACAATACAAGTCGTTTTTTGTTTCTTTTTCTTATCGTTGACTTACTCTGAAACGCTTTGCAATAAAAACATAAAACAAGCAGAGAACTCTAGAGGGTAAAGCAGGAATAGAAAGGGGTAAGAAAATATTTCTGGGTCAACAACAAAATAAAACCTGACATGTTGTTGCGCTTTCAATCCAGGAGCACATCTGTTTGTGTGGATGAGACAATCATGCAGTAGGCCAGAGGCGTAGAGTAAATAGGTTCTATTGATCTTGGGCGGGGGGGGGGAATTATTTTCTTAACATGGTGGCAGTTTATTTTAATTCCATCTCAGAGGTGTTTCATAGTCATGGTAGGAGGGTTCACCTAATATGATTCCTCCCCCCCCCACACACACACAATGTAGCATTAAATTTGCTACGCCCTGACCCAGGAGCAGAGGCGTCACTAGGGTTGGTGTCACCCGGGGTGGTAGCTCATGGTGTCACCCCTTCACGACTGAAGGGGCCGTCCATGAATGACGTCACGTGAGGTTGACAATTTTTACCCCACCCTCCCCCAGCGTCATACTTTGTCACAAAAACTTAGACCCCTCCCCTTTTTTACGATATGACGTCGCAAAGCTTTGACACCCCTCCCTCAAGCCATATTTTCTCAATAAAAATTAGCATGTTGCAAATTATTTTGTGTCATTTAAATATGTATTTAGGGTAAGTCTGCACTGTAATATCGTAACACGCGTGAAGTCATTGAAAACGTAATTAAATAAATGGTAAACAATCAAATATTTAAGTGGAACTTTTATTTAAAGTTTGGCGTTTTTGATGTGACGTCACATTTCTTAAACACCCCCCATCCTCGTACCACATCGTCACAGATGCGTGGACCCTCCCCCCTATGGCGGATTAAAAGGGGGGGTGCTGAACGGGCTAAGGTCCCCAATAATTTAAGGGCCCCCAAACTTTTTATGAATTATAGTGTATAATAAAGATGCAGGCCATTATGTTTGTACGAATCCCTGAAAATGCCTTGGATAGTCATACGGCAATGCTGCAAATGAGTAGGAAGTATAACGGAAACCAGGCTATTCTTGGTGAGAAGTGCATTGTAGCTCATTATGTGCCGTGCACAGCTCATTCCTTTAATTTGGTTGGGAAAAGAGCAGCAGGTTGTCCTACTGCAGTCATATTTTTGTGTCTTCTGCAAAATCTTTATACCCGACTTGTTGCATCTACTCATCGTTGACAGGTACTTCAAAAACATATGAAATTGATACATGCTAACAAAGCCTTGTCTGACACAAGATGGTCAGCCTGACATTATGCTGTAAGGTCTGTTAATAGCACATACCATGAGACTATTGCAGCACTGGAGGAATTAGCAACGAATGAAAATCAGCCACGTGACTGCCGACTGGAAGAAGAAGGATTTCTAAAGGAAATTAAACAACTGGAAGTCGCTATTTTACTTGAAATTTGGGAAACAATTTTAGAAAGGAAGTCTCTCATTGAGTTTGTTAAAAAATAGCATTCTTAATTTTATTCCTATGAAGACAAAGGAAAGGAAAAGTCCGTGGTAAAAACAGTGTAAGCAATCTTCAATACTATCAAACAAAAAAGAAAGCGTCAGTTTGATAAAGAGACATCAACAAAACAGTATTTTCCTGGAGAAAAAAATTCAAGATTGAGGTATTTCTGGTAATTTCTGACAAACTTTCTTAAGCCCTACAACATTGGTTAGGTGCATATAAATACATCCATGAGAAATTTGGCTTTCTTACAAACCTAACTGAGCTCAGCACTTTCGCCACCCGATGGGCAGCAGCCAAGTTAATAGAAGAACATTCAAGTGATTTCGAAGAAGGGGTCGGGTAAATCCAAAGCAACCGTTTCTTCCCCCTCAATTTACTAGCAACGCCATCGAGCGGTGCCGGTTTAGGGCCAGGAGCGCCAGTACGGATTAGTAAAAAGTGCCGCGAAGAACGCATTGGACGCCAGCTCTGATGAAACCTTCCAGTGGGGGTTGCACCCCAGGTAGGTCTTTGATGATCCCCCGGTCTGCGGCGGTCCTAACCATGGAGATCCGTGTGCTTTGCCGGGATGGCGCCAAAGTGGTAGCGGGTCGTAGTAGGAAATGCCACCACCTCCTTATGAGGGCAACTTAGTGGGAGGCATCTTCGACTGTATGTCCTGGATGCCCAAGTGGCCGCTTCAGAAGCGACCGCTTTTGGGGGGGGGGTTCCCTCAGCTGTTACATCCCTTTGGTGGCCAGATGGCTAAGGGGGTCTTCAGGGAAAACCGTAAAGAGCACTAGGCTCGGGGCTTCTGATTTTCTTCCACATATAGGTTCATGAGTGATTTCGAAGACTGCTTACCTTCAGAATTAGTCCAATTTTCAGGACTCTTAAAAAAGTTATTGTCCAGCCCCAGGCTCAGGGTAAGGAAACGGAATTAGCACAAAGCGAAACTCAAAAAACTTGCACAGAGCTAAAATTTTTACTGCTTTTGAATGAGCTATATTTCACACAGTCCTTCACAAATGTACACATCGCACTTCGCATCTATCTTTCAATGATGACATCAAACTGCAGCTGAGAGCGATACTTTTCAAAGTTGAAAATAATATATAATGAGTTAGAATTTGCATTGGACGAAAACGGCTGAATATGCTCTCTCTAATGAGCATTGAAAAGGACCTTGTAAGCTTACTCAGCTTTATTGACTTGATTGAAAACTTCGCCATTTGAAAAATTCGCAAACGAAAGTTGTAGGTTGAAAAAATATTCATACATATTTTTCAATAATTGTTGTTATTTCAAATAGAGAAAAGAATTCGTTACCTCATGAATTTTTTTTTAAAAATACGGAATAACGCGTAATACTATTCTTAACGGGGGCGCGTTCTTAAGCACTAAACAGCGTAAGTCGGGATGGGACCGTCGTAACCGGAGGACTACCTGTATATAAATATGCATGTCTATGCTTTCACGCCTTTAATAAATATATATATATATATATATATATATATATATATATATATATATATATATATATATATATATTATATATATATATATATATATATAAATTTTAACTCAAAGACATTGAAATCATAATTTTCCTCAAGAAAAACATCAACAAAGAAAACCCATCTTTTGATTTTTTTTCTTTGGGGGGGGGTGATAAAAATCGTATTCCCCCCACCCCACTGTGGTGGAGGAAGTCGTGAGGTGGGATTCGTTCATGCTGTCGGTGTGTCCAAGCCCAAATGGCTTTATATCTTTTAAAATAGAAGACACTGCCTCTTTCATTCCAGCCTTTATTAAAGATCTCTCTGCTGCGACTATTTCTTTTCTTTTTTTCCTAATTTTTTTTAATGTTGTTCGTGTGTTGGGACTGTTTTATTATTGAAAGTTAACTGATATTTTTTTAATAAGAATTTTCGCTTTTAACGTATTTCATTGTATTTCTTAATTTCTTTCTAGATTAAAAAATTTGTCATCTTTTGTTTTCTGACATAAAATCGTACGCAGTAAAATTTTAGGCTCGGGTGTCACCCCTTGATGGGTGTCACCCGGGGCGGCCCGCCCCCCCGCCCCCCTAGTGACGCCACTGCCTAGGAGTAAGTTTCGTCGACCCGCGCTGTAAATATTCTCAAACTAGCCTCCAGATTTGTTGAATGTTTCAACAACGGGAAACAGATTGTTACGAGAGATGAGCCCTTCAATGACGTCAAAGGAAGAACTTTTGTTTGAGCTTTTAAAGAAATGTAGTCTCTAAGCAAACGGTTCTAGTTGCCCCCAAGAGTATTTGGGTTATCCGCCCACACAACAATGTAACCAAATCAATTTTAACATGGCTGCCCTTGGTATAAAACTAGCACAATAATAAGTAGTGAACCCATTCTAATATACACACACATACACAAAGAGAGAGAGAGAGAGAGAGAGAGAGAGAGAGAGAGTGGGGGAGGTAGAGAGAGAGAGAATCAGAGCAAGAAGGGGGGGAAACGCAGAGAAGATAGCAAATATAAATAGTGATATAATGTTAAAGAAGAGAAAGTATCTGAATATCCTCTAACTGTAATCTCACGGACATAAGCAAGATCACAACGACAGGACTGTATGCTCTCACAGAGATAGGCAAGATCACAACGGCAGGACTGTACGCTCTCACAGAGATAGGCAAGATCACAACGACAGGACTGTATGCTCTCACAGAGATAGGCAAGATCACAACGGCAGGACTGTACGCTCTCACAGAGATAGGCAGGATCACAACGACAGGACTGTACGCTCTCACAGAGATATGCAAGATCACAACGACAGGACTGTACGCTCTCACAGAGATAGGCAAGATCACAACAACAGGACTGTATGCTCTCACAGAGATAGGCAAGATCACAACGGCAGGACTGTACGCTCTCACAGAGATAGGCAGGATCACAACGACAGGACTGTATGCTCTCACAGAGATAGGCAAGATCACAACGGCAGGACTGTACGCTCTCACAGAGATAGGCAGGATCACAACGACAGGACTGTACGCTCTCACAGAGATATGCAAGATCACAACGACAGGACTGTACGCTCTCACAGAGATAGGCAAGATCACAACGACAGGACTGTACGCTATCAAAGAGATAGGCAAGATCACAACGACAGGACTGTACGCTCTCACAGAGATAGGCAGGATCACAACGACAGGACTGTACGCTCTCACAGAGATACGCAAGATCACAACGACAGGACTGTACGCTCTCACAGAGATAGGCAAGATCACAACGACAGGACTGTACGCTATCACAGAGATAGGCAAGATCACAACGACAGGACTGTACGCTCTCACAGAGATAGGCAGGATCACAACGACAGGACTGTACGCTCTCACAGAGATATGCAAGATCACAACGACAGGACTGTACGCTCTCACAGAGATAGGCAAGATCACAACGACAGGACTGTACGCTCTCACAGAGATAGGCAAGATCACAACGACAGGACTGTACGCTCTCACAGAGATAGGCAAGATCACAACGACAGGACTGTACGCTCTCACAGAGATATGCAAGATCACATCGACAGGACTGTACGCTCTCACAGAGATAGGCAAGATCACATCGACAGGACTGTACGCTCTCACAGAGATAGGCAAGATCACAAAGACAGGACTGTACGCTCTTCTTAATTCTAAGTAAGATGACTGGCTAAAAACAAATTAATAAATTATGTCCCTTGGCAGTTTTCTGTTTTCAGCATCAATGCGACTTCAAATCTTGTTCTGAATTCGCTAATAATTTAAGTTAAAAGCAAAAGAAAGATTTTCTCTGAATCCAATCATAAGATCATGAGATCATGTACCTCCCCCCCACCCCTGTGAGAGACATGTTGTTGTGTTTATATTGAATGAGAATGCAATGACTTGACCTAGTATGAAACACGTGAGTTGTGAGTTGAACTGTAAGCGTGCCTGGTCGAGGACTGAGAGAATAGCTGGCTATAAATGTACGGTTCATGAGGCAACCGGAGTTGGTGAAGGCAGTTGGTAGCATTCGAGCAGCTTAGATAGTTGATTGTACAGTTGATCACAGTGAATTGTATATAGTGATTAAAGACAGTTGTTAACCAGACCACAGTGTGTTAAAGACTTGTCTCATGACCAGCCATAAGTTCTATTACATGGTGTCAGAAGTAAAGGACCTCAAGATTATTTGAATTACAGACACCATATCTATTACATGGTGTCAGATGGACCGACTCCACCCGCCACAACTACTGGAGCTACAAGGAAACATTGCTGCCAACTGGAAGAGATTTAAGCAGTCTTTCCAGATATACAAGATAGCCAGTGGACTCGACACAAAAAACAAAGAAGTGCAGAGCATGACACTGCTGCATGTAATAGGCCAAGAAGCGGTAGAAGTGTACAATACATTCCAATGGACTGGACAGGAATGTGACGATTGCGACACGGATATTCATTCAGTGAAGTGCTTATTACTGAAATTCGAGAATTATTGTTTGCCAAGAAAGGAATGTGACAGTCGAGAGACACGTGTTTTTCTCCAGAAAGCAAGGTGAGGGAGAAAGTTTCGATAATTTTATCACAGACCTTGAACTTAAACACACACAGAGTCGTTAATAAAGGACAGAATTGGGGCTGGAATAAATAATGAATATCTCAGGGCTAGACTACTGAGAGAAGTAGACCTGAATTTGAACAAGGCTGAAATTATATGCAAAGCGGCGGAAACGTCAGAATGGCAACTCAAAGCTTTAAATGAAGAAAAGAATGTTCAAGCTGTGAACTCAAAGGCACATGAGAGACCAAGTACGCACAAGACAAGTCAACATGTCAAGCAAGCTGTAAGGTCAAGTACACACATAAAATCAGGCAAATGCAAGTATTGTGGAAGAAAACATGAGCCTAGAAAATGTCCTGCTTATGGCAAGTTATGCAACAACTGTGGAAAATTGAATCACTTTTCTGCTGTATGCAAGTCAAAACGGGTAAAAGTTGTCAACCGTCAACTGAAAGATCACGTGGACTATAGTCAAACATTCTGCTTAGGAAGTGTGTCCACGCAACACGCAACAAGTGATGAATGGAGGACAATCGTTACGCTTGAACAGAGGCCAGTGATGTTCACACTGGGCACGGGCGCACAAGTAAACATTCTGCCACACAGATTGTTTAGTCAACTGAGAATAGGAAGAATGCAGAAATCAACAGCAAGGCTCACTACATACAGTGAGGAAACATTGCCTGTTGTAGGCAAAACATCAATCAAATGCTCGGGTGAAAGAAAAAACAGAGGTGCTGGAGTTTCAAATAATCAAGACGCACTCAAAGCCTATTCTTGGTCTGCAAGCTTGTCAAAAGCTGAATCTGATTAAAATCGTGGGCTTAAAAAGCAACATTTATCAGAGGTGCAAACAGCAGAAGAAAAATTACAACGAATCAGACAGAATCAACGGACGTACACACTCTCAGCGTGTAAGCAACGCAACTATTCAGAAAAAATCGAATGGCTCGTGGCAGCCAGCAGTCGTCGTGTCAGCAGCAACGATGCCAAGGTCATACATTGTTAAGACTAACGATGGTGTGACATACAGACGAAACAACATGCTGAGACAGGCATTTCGTGTAAGGAGAGGTGTGACAGATACTTTCGAGTATGACACACCAGAAATAGAGCATGAAGAACACGCTCCCGGCGTTGGTAGAAATGGGTCATCAGCAACAGTCGCTACTGAGCTTGAGAAGTCAGCAGCAACAACAAGAAGATACGGGAGACAGCTGAAGCCACCAAAGAGATACCCAGACAAAGAGACATAAAGGTGTGCTGTGCTTTGAAAGACATTTGGAGATTCAGTGTTAGAGTTCATGTACTGAATAGTTCGATGTTTTTAATTGTAGTATTCTCTTATTAATAATCTGGGTCATTCATTTGTTTTGTTAGAAGGGAGATGTGAGAGACGTGTTGTTGTGTTTATTTTGAATGAGAATGCAATGACTTGACCTAGTATGAAACACGTGAGTTGTGAGTTGAACTGTAAGCGTGCCTGGTCGAGGACTGAGAGAATAGCTGGCTATAAATGTACGGTTCATGAGGCAACCGGAGTTGGTTGAAGGCAGTTGGTTGATTGCAGTTGATAGCATACGAGCAGCTTAGATAGTTGATTGTACAGTTGATCACAGTGAATTGTATATAGTGATTAAAGACAGTTGTTAACCAGACCACAGTGTGTTAAAGTCGTGTCTCTTGACCAGCCATAAGATCTTTTACAACCCCCGCAACTATTTTGGCGAAATGACAGAGTTCGCATGAATGTTTTGGCAAATCCCATTTAAAGAATCCAGAATGAAGTAGAAAATCAGTGTTATAGTTACGTTTTTTACAGTGTGGAAAAGCGGATTTTTGGCGGAACATGCGTCCTTATTATCGATCTGCTATTTGTGTATGTAATAATAAAAAGCGTAAATGCAGCGTTTCAGTAAATAAGTTTGAGATAGACTATTTAAATGTAAAGGAATGATTTTGTGTCGACTAGTAATATCTGGAAGACAAAAGTGCTGTCAAAGTTAAGGAATCTACGCTTCTAAAGTCGCGCTCTTCAACTAGATATCTATCTATATTATTATGTTTGTGTGTGTCACATCATTACGAAGTTACATTTAAATTTTTCCGTGAAGAAATCCAAAATATTGCGCAGGAAACTCGCATATGAGGACATATATCGAGATTTTATTTGTGTTATTTATGGTAGTGTTACCTTTAAGGACCTGCATGTTTCTTGGAGAATATTGTTTAATTAATGACACGTACTTTAAAAGTTTAGAATGTTTCCTTACATTTGATAAAGTCTTCTTGGTCATACACAGTTATGTTGCAAAGATTTGAGGCAATATACCATTATATGCTCATATTACTATGGGTTCGAATCCGTGTGAAGGCAAGGGTTTGTTACCGGGGCCTAGGGCGTCCCTGAGTCACCCCGCTCCGAATGGGTACCTAACACTACATGTAGTTAGGCGGCTGGGTAATACGTGGAACTCACAAAGCCGTGGCCTGTGAATATCACTTGCCAACAGATCATCTGTCATGATCTGTGGACGCAACTATCTTCTGCAAAGAAGGAGCGTCTGTATAGATAAGATACATTTATGGTAATGTTTGTTGATTTGCAGATCAATTTATTGTAATTGTCAATAATATGCTCTGAGATTTATGTTAGTGGTCAATGCACATAAATGTATGACAATGGCCGAATAATTTTCCCATAAAATTATGGTGATTGTCGATTATATGCGCACATATTTATGCTAATGGCCGTTTACATGCGCCCATACATACGCTAATTGATGATACTGCGCACACATTCTAAGTGACAAGTTTTAACTTGCACAGTGGTACTCACGTAAGCGTCCACCCTGGACTAAATAATGTTACAATTATAATATATGATGACAAAATGCAGTAATGTTACAATTATGATATATGATGACGAAATGCAGTAATGTTACAATTATGATATATGATGACAAAATGAAGTAATGTTACAATTATGATTTATGATGACAAAATGAAGAAATGTTACAATTATGATATATGATGACAAAATGCAGTAATGTTACAATTATAATACATGACAAAATGCAGTAATGTTACAATTATGATATATGATGACAAAATGCAGTAATGTTACAATTATGATATATGATGACAAAATGCAGTAATGTTACAATTATGATATATGATGACAAAATGCAGTAATGTTACAATTATGATATATGATGACAAAATGCAGTAATGTTACAATTATGATATATGATGACAAAATGCAGTAATGTTACAATTATGATATATGATGACAAAATGCAGTAATGTTACAATTATGATATATGATGACAAAATGCAGTAATGTTACAATTATGATATATGATGACAAAATGCAGTAATGTTACAATTATGATATATGATGACAAAATGCAGTAATGTTACAATTATGATATATGATGACAAAATGCAGTAATGTTACAATTATATATGATGACAAAATGCAGTAATGTTACAATTATGATATATGATGACAAAATGCAGTAATGTTACAATTGTGATATATGATGATAAATGCAGTAATGTTACAATTATGATATATGATGACAAAATGAAGTAATTTTACAAGTGATATATGATGACAAAATGAAGTAATTTTACAATTATGTTAAATGATGACAAAAAGTCATTTTACAATTATGATATATGATGAACATATTTTTTTTTACAATTATGATACAAGATAAAAAAAAGTAATTTTACAGTTATGAAATATGATGACAGAATAAAGGTTTTCTCATCTCAAAATAGATCAGACTGGCAGTTTTCTTTCTCATTCAGAGGGCGGCAGGTGAAAACGGGGCATCCTGCCCTGTTGCATGTATCTTAAGATATGATATAACATGGGGTCACCCTCAAAGGGCGTAACAACATGGGGTCAAACCCAACGGGCGTAAGAACATGGAGTCATTACAAACAGGCGAAAGAAAATGGTTTTGTCTCCAATGTTTCGTCTACGTTTCGCTGGTTCATGTACAAAACAACTCGTGTCAAATATTCTTTTTTTCTATGCGATATTTCACACCCCACAAACAGACATTAATTATATATTATCTGTATCAAAATTTGTAGCTATAAACTGCTGCACAGTATCTGGACGATAGCTGTGCGGCTACGCAGCTGAGCAGCCTTGAGAGAACATTGGTCGTCACACGGCGATCAGAACATGTGGGTCACAACATGAGGTCAAAACATGGAGGTTACTAAATAGTGGTCACAACATGAGGGTCACAATATTGGGGTCACAACATGAGGGTCACAATATTGGGGTCACAACATGAGGGTCACAATATTGGGGGTCACAACATGAGGGTCACAATATTGGGGTCACAACCATGGGGATCACAATATTGGGGTCACAACATGAGGGTCACAATATTGGGGTCACAACATGAGGGTCACAATATTTGGGTCACAACATGAGGGTCACAATATTGGGGTCACAACATGAGGGTCACAATATTGGGGTCACAACATGAGGGTCACAATATTGGGGTCACAACATGAGGGTCACAATATTAGGGTCACAACATGAGGGTCACAATATTGGGGTCACAACATGAGGGTCACAATATTGGGGGTCACAACATGAGGGTCACAATATTGGGGTCACAACATGAGGGTCACAATATTGGGGTCACAACATGAGGGTCACAATATTGGGGTCACAACATGAGGGTCACAACATGAGGGTCACAATATTGGGGTCACAACATGAGGGTCACAATATTGGGGTCACAACATGAGGGTCACAATATTGGGGTCACAACCATGGGGATCACAATATTGGGGTCACAACATGAGGGTCACAATATTGGGGTCACAACATGAGGGTCACAATATTGGGGTCACAACATGAGGGTCACAATATTGGGGTCACAACATGAGGGTCGCAATATTGGGGTCACAACATGAGGGTCACAATATTGGGGTCACAACATGAGGGTCACAATATTGGGGTCACAACATGAGGGTCACAATATTGGGGTCACAACCATGGGGATCACAATATTGGGGTCACAACATGAGGGTCACAATATTGGGGTCACAACATGAGGGTCACAATATTGGGGTCACAACATGAGGGTCACAATATTGGGGTCACAACATGAGGGTCACAATATTGGGGTCACAACATGAGGGTCACAATATTAGGGTCACAACATGAGGGTCACAATATTGGGGTCACAACATGAGGGTCACAACATGAGGGTCACAATATTGGGGTCACAACATGAGGGTCACAATATTGGGGTCACAACATGAGGGTCCCAATATTGGGGTCACAACATGAGGGTCACAATATTGGGGTCACAACATGAGGGTCACAATATTGGGGTCACAACATGAGGGTCACAATATTGGGGTCACAACATGAGGGTCACAATATTGGGGTCACAACATGAGGGTCACAATATTGGGGTCACAACCATGGGGATCACAATATTGGGGTCACAACATGAGGGTCACAATATTGGGGTCACAACATGAGGGTCACAATATTGGGGTCACAACATGAGGGTCACAATATTGGGGTCACAACATGAGGGTCACATTATGGGGTCACAACCATGGGGATCACAACATGGGTGTCAAAACATGAGGGTCACAAAATGAACTTCAACACATGTGGGTCATAAGATGGGGGTCACAACATCACGTCACAACATGGGGGTCACAAAATTTGGGACAAAACATGGGGGTCACCATATGGGGATCACAACATGGGGTTCACGACATGGGGGTCACAACATGGGGGTCAAAACATGGAGGTTAATAAATGGTGGTCACAACATGGGGGTCACAACATGGGGATCACGACATTTGGGTCACAACATGGGGGTCACAACATGGGGGTCACAACATGGGGGTCACAACATGGGGATCACGACATTTTGGTCACAACATGGGGGTCACAACATGGGGGTCACAACATGGGGATCACGACATTTGGGTCACAACATGGGGGTCACAACATGGGGATCACAACATGGGGATCACGACATTTGGGTCACAACATGGGGGTCACAACATGGGGGTCACAACATGGGGGTCACAACATGGGGGTCACAACATGGGGATCACGACATTTGGGTCACAACATGGGGGTCACAACATGGGGGTCACAACATGGGGGTCACAACATGGGGATCACAACATGGGGGTCACAACATGGGGGTCACAACATGTGGGTCACAACATGGGGGTCACAACATGTGGGTCACAACATGGGGGTCACAACATGGGGTTCACAACATGGGGATCACAACATGGGGTCACAACATGGGGGTCACAACATGGGGGTCACAACATGGGGATCACGACATTTGGGTCACAACATGGGCACACATTATGAACACCCATTCAATCAACTCCATTTGATAAAATTGCTGTTCAGCCCCCCCCCACCCTCCATGACTTGCAGTGCTATAGTGTATACGCCTTTGACTCCACAGCCCTTCTCTCCAAGCAGTGTACTCTATCTTAACTCAACCTCTGCTAATCTACCTCCTTACCTAATCTACCTCCTAGACAAACTTATTTCACCATTTTATTATTATTTTTTTGCGCACATTTTTAAAGAGAAATCCCCCTTCCCCCAACCTTTATTTTTCCAGGTACGCTGAACATTCCCGGGATGCCGTTTGTAGGACCTGGAACCCTTACAGCACGCGCTGCTGGGGACTCGGCCAATCCCCAAGAAGATAACAAGACACGTGACCTCCGCGCTCAGCTGCACGTGCTCCAAAACGAAAATCTGGAACTGAGAAGGTTAATGGGGGAGAGGGGCGATGCGGGGCAGGGGGTGGCCACTACTGGCAGCCAGCCTGGGAGGAGGCCGTTACCTGTGAATTGTCGTGTGCCTGAGGAGTCGACAGCACAAGGAGACGTAGGTAGTACAGGCGCAGCGGCGTGCGATAGCGCTCAGGTCTCGGGGGCTGAAGGCAAAAGCTTAGCGGCAATCAGGCCCAAAGAACTCGGGCCCCAACATCAACAACAACAACTCGCCAGTGTGTCGAGCTCGCAAGGCCACAAAGAGATGGAGAAAGGGAAGGAATCGGGCAAGGGAGAGGACGCCGGGGGAGGACAAGAGGAGGAGTGCGACGAGGAGGAGGAGGACGACGATGAGGAGGAGGAGGAACAGTCGAGCGATGAACAAGAAGAGAAGGAGGATGCTAAGGCGGCCGCGTCGTCTAGGAGTAGGCTGGACAGTGACGACGAGCCAAGGCCAAGGTCGATTCTTTTGGACTACCCGGAGTTGAAATCGAAAGTAACCACATCCGGTGACGAGTCGAGAGTGGAGTTAATGGAGAAAGTTCTGGACATGGACGAAGAGATCTGTAAGTACTGCTACATAAGCTTATTATAAACGTAACTACTTATTAACTCATCTAGTTATTATCTTATCAAGATATTATCTTGCGTGTCTCTCGTGGAGTAGCCAACAGTTTATCAACATTCTTATCGCGTGCAAAGTATATTTAACTCGAAGGGTTGCCTTCGCCGCAGATGTTTTTATCTGTTTCCATGGTAATGCAAACTCCATATCATTTTTAAAGTTACTTTTTTTCTTCATCTCCTGGAAATGTTTTGTTGTTTTTACGACGTGTCGAGTTGTTGTGATGTGTCAAAATGTGATGGGCCGAGTTGTGATGCGTTGAATGTGATGTTTCGACATGCGATGTATCTACATGTGATGTGTCGAGTTGTGATGCGTTGAATGTGATGTTTTGACATGCGATGTGTCTACATGTGATGTGTCGAGTTGTAATGTGTGAAGATGTGGTGTGTCAAGATGTGATTTTTCTTCTTGCTTATTTAGCCTGCATGCATGTCTGTAGTTGTTTGTTGTATATGTTTCAACCCTTGTTGGTGTTTACTTTACTCTGGTGCGTCTAGTGTGTCCACCTAGTATAGTGTGTCCAGCTAGCCCAGTGTCCACATAGTATAATGTATCCACTCAGTATAGTGTGTACACATTGTCTAGTGTGTCCCCCTAGCCTAGTGTCCACATAGTCTAGTGTGTCCACCTAATATTGTGTGTCCAACTAGTCTAGTGTGTCAACCTAGCCTAGTGTCCACATAGTCTAGTGTGTCCACCTAGCCTAGTGTCCACATAGTCTAGAGTGTCCACCTAGCCTGGTCTCCACATAGTCTAGTGTGTCCACCTAGCCTAGTGTCCACATAGTCTAGTGTGTCCAACTAGTCTAGTGTGTCCACCTAGCCTAGTGTCCATATAGTCTAGTGTGTCCACCTAGCCTAGTATGTCCATCTAGCCTAGTGTCCACCTAGTCAAGTGTCTCCACCTTGTATATTAAGCCCACCTAGTCTATTGTGCAGATGCGTCACTAGTGGGGTGCGGGTGGTGAGGACCACACCAGCTAACACCATCACAAGGGGGTACACCAAAGGGCCAAAGTATGTATATTCTCGTTATTTTTCCCTGGCAGACTCGAAGAAAGTCTATCGGGTAAGTTGTGAGTGGGTGATACTAAGAGCTACGGCACTGGGTGGTGCTGACCATAGTGACGCCTCTGCTAGTGTGTCCACCTATTTTCGTGTGTCCACCTAAGGTGGTGTGGACAACTAGTCACAAGACCTCTTACACGTTTTTTGAAAAATAACAAAAATCGTTATTAATATCTCTCATAACACTGCCCGAAAGTTACGCGACAGTAACAACTAAAAGATCAAATGATGATTTTTAAATATATCAACAAGACTAACTAACATCCACGCGCGTGCTCGCAAGCATACCTACACAACAACAACACACACACACTCCTTATTCCATTACATATCAGTAACGCTTGTGACGTCACGCAATGCCATGCTAACTCAAAGAAAAAGAAGAGGTATAACAGAAACAACTTCTCATGGCCCCATCCTCTCTCGTGCCAGTCACGTGCCGCATTCCTCTGTACTTTCATCTCCCACCAGTGTGTAGAGTCAGGGAGTACAACGTGTTGGCCTCCCTAAGTCTGTGCCCTAGTCTGTGCCATTGTCTGTGCCCTAGACGTTGCCATAGTCTGGGCCCTAGACTGTGCCATAAACTTTGCAATAGAATGTGGCCTAGACTGCCTCGTACGTGTCAGTCTATGCCATTATAAATAGTCTGTGCCCTAGACTGTGCTTCGTCCGTGTCATAGTCTATGCCATAGTCTGTTCCCTAGACTGTGCCCTAGTCTATGCCATAGTCTGTGCCCTAGACTGTGCCCTAGTCTATGCCATAGTCTGTTCCCTAGACTGTGTCCTAGTCTATGCCATAGTCTGTTCCCTAGACTGTGCCCTTGTCTATGCCATAGTCTGTTCCCTAGACTGTGCCCTAGTCTATGCCATAGTCTGTGCCCTAGACTGTGCCCTAGTCTATGCCATAGTCTGTTCCCTAGACTGTGCCCTAGTCTATGCCATAGTCTGTGCCCTAGACTGTGCCATAGTCTGTGCCCTAGACTGTGCCATGAACTGTGCAATAGAATGTGGCCTAGACTGTGCCCTAGACTGTGCCATAAACTGTGCCATAAACTGTGCCATAGTCTGTGCCCTAGACTGTGCCCTAGACTGTGCCCTAGTCTATGCCGTAGTCTGTGCCCTAGTCTATGCCATAGTCTGTGCCCTAGTCTATGCCATAGTCTGTGCCCTAGTCTATGCCATAGTCTGTGCCCTAGTCTATGCCATAGTCTGTGCCCTAGTCTATGCCATAGTCTGTGCCCTAGACTGTGCCCTAGTCTATGCCATAGTCTGTGCCCTAGTGTATGCCATAGACTGTGCCATAATCTGTGTCCTAGTCTGTGCAATATGTCATATTTTAGATTACCGTATATACTCGTTCTAAAGCCGACCTTTTTTGGACAAGGGGAAAACGTTGTGGGGTAGGCTTATGAGCAGTGTCATAGGTGATTTCTGCATGGATATTGAATATCGGTGTTGTTATTGTAGATCATCAAGGTCCCTTTCAGGGCTGGCCTTAGGGAATTGGAGGCCCTAGGCGAAGTGAATTTGGTGGTTTGGTGGCCCTAAATAAAATGTAATAGAAAAATAAAATAATAAATATGGAAAAAGTCTTGTGCGAGGCCCCCATTATTCATAATGATGAAACTAATCGGAGGCCCTAGGCGGCTTCCTAGTTTGCCTACGCCTAAAGCCGGCCCTGTCCCTTTCTACATTCTACAAGATTCGAATGCTCTACCAGAAGCTATAATATATAATTAAACATCTGCCCTTATGTTATTCATGTTATTCTTCTACCTATAAATAAATCATTTTCTGCTGTTTCCACAACTCAACAACACTTTCCCCGCTACTGCCACTAATCTACTACCCCCTCCCTGCAACTGCCACTGGTCTCAAACACTTTCCCTGCCACTGCCACTGGTCTACAACACTTTCCCTGCTAATGCCACTACTCTACTACCCCCTCCCTGCCACTGCCACTGGTCTACAACACTTTCCCAGCTACTGCCACTACTCTACTACCCCCTCCCTGCCACTGCCACTGGTCTACAACACTTTCCCTGCTACTGCCACTACTCTACTATCCCTCCCTGCCACTGCCACTGGTCTACAACACTTTCCCTGCCACTACTCTACTACCCCCTCCCTGCCACTGCCACTGGTCTCCAACACTTTCCCTGCTACTGCCACTACTCTACTACCCCCTCCCTGCCACTGCCACTGGTCTACAACAATTTCCCTGCTACTGCCACTACTCCACTATCCCTCCCTGCCACTGACACTGGTTTACAAAACTTTCCCTGCTACTACCACTACTCTACTATCCCTCCCTGCCACTGCCACTGGTCTACAACACTTTCCTTGCCAATGCCGCTAGTCTACAACACGTTTCTTGCAACTGCTACTCTCCTACATCATACAAAACCGAGTATGAGATAAAACACAGCTACTCAACTCTACGATAACCAATTTTCTCTTTACTTTGAAAGCGCCCCCTTCCCTTAGATACTATTTATCAAAGCATCGTTTTATACGTGTTTCACCCACTTGAGAACTTGGCACGATGCCGCCCCTGTGAGAGGTACCTCATTTTGTCTTCACCCAGAGCCGAATCCTTACTGTTGAACAATTTCGTGACTGTATCCAGTAGTCCGTCTTGTTGCAAGGTAGTTCTTTCATTCCACCCCTCTTGTATGGGAAATTGATGGGAAAACCAATGGGTACAGCACATTGCGCCAGAGATGCAGCAAAGGATGTTGGTTGGCGATAATGTAAAAAAAAATATATATTGATACCTGTCCAAATCATCTCGTTAACAGACGCGAGATCTCGCTAACATCTCGTTTGAGTATTTACCTCAGTGAGATTTCTACGAGATAAAGAATGTAGGACTCGGCTTTATTATCACATTGGTTTAAAGTAAACATTTGTTTTAAGTCAACATTTTAATAGTTTGAAACAACTTGTGCCTATAATCTAATCTAACCTTAACAAATTTAGCCCAATTTAATATGAATGAATTTAATTTGATATACATTTTGATCTAATCTAAAATAATCTTTTTAAATCTTAAGTAAATAAAACTAATAATTAATTTACACTGATATATTTCATGTAATGTAATTTAAATCTTGTATGATCTTAAAATGAATGCAAATAAAATATTATGAAAATAAAAATGCAAAAAGAAATCGCCAAATCAGATCTAAATCTTATCTGAGTCGAAATAATATCTAACCTAAATGTAAACCTAACCTATTTAAAAATCCAATAGCATTGTGTGCTTAGTCATAAAGTACGTCATGCTCCAGAGGGGGGAGGGGGTGTAAGAAAGTGTGACAGTTTGTGACAGGGGGAGGGGGGTCCGGCCATGTGTGACGTCACGGTGTTTTATATTAAATTTTAATTAATTTGTTAATAAAAAATAAAATTTTTGTTCGAAAATGTGACGTACTTTAAGGGGGGGGGGTCCAAGATGTGTGACAGTTCGTGACAAGGGGGAGGGGGGGGGTTAAAAATGGTCAAAAAATAGCGTGACGTACTTTAAGGATGGCCCCTTAGAAACCCATTCCCTGACAGATCTTTCAAGTCCGGATAACACTTATGGGATGCGAAGCGGCACGCTGGAAGATTCCACCTTTAATGAAATAGTCCCCAAAAAACTCCACTTGATTTAGCACCGCAGCCAAGGAGCACCCGTTCCTTAATGTCGTGTTGAACTTATTACAATATTAGAACAAAGAAGATCTGCAATGGAAATTTATAACCATGTAACAAAGTAACACTATATAACGTCGATGTGATTTGCTGGACATGTACATATGTCATATGTGCGTCGTAATTGAAACATTGCTGGACATGTACAGATGTTTGTCAGATATAAACATTGCTGGACATGTACAGATGTGGTCATATTTAAACATTGCTGGACATGTACAGATGTGCTTCACATTTAAACATACTGTCACTCACACTTGTTTTTCTATCCATTTCTTTCGAATGAGGCCAAGACTGAATGGCATACTTCCATCACCCGTAAATTACCTTTGTCATGTTTACTCACATGCTAAAAAAAGAGAGTGTGTGTGTGTGGGGGGGGGAGGGTAAAATGTTCCTTTGAAAGTTACCGTTGAATGACCCACCAGGGGCAGACAATTCAAGGCTTTAAAAAAACACTTCCAGCACACAGCTGTGTGGCAGTATGGCATGGACCACCCAAATAGTCCACTCTCGGGGTTTGTGGGGGTCATTGTTAATTCCCTCCCCTGACCTCTTCTGACAGTTCCGCTCTGTTTTAGTCGTGTATAATCTCCGTAACAATTTGTCTAACTCTCTCTCCCCCCCCCCTCCTCCACTCTCTTCAGCATTGTACGGTTTTTTTGTTTACAATTTTTTCTACTGAATTCTGTGAGAGTTTTCTTGAAGACTAGAAATACATTTTTTTTTCAGAGTAAAATGTTTTGCAAGTATCGCCCCCCCCCCAACCATTAAGGGTGAAATCTGAAAACACTACAACCACAAATAAAGTAAATCGCTCCAATCCAGTCGACGAATTGTTGTTCTCGCCTTTTATTTAACTGACCATTTTCTATGAGTGTGTGTGGGTCTTTGAGGAATGGTTTCGGGTAAATATAAACCCACTTCCGGTTTAGCTAGACCCACTTCCTGTTTAGCCAGAGAGCTGAATATTGTCACAAAACCCAGCATCATGTCAAAAAGGTTTCAAAGTCAGTTACACATTTCCTTTGTTTGGACTCAAAACTTCTTAAACTTAATGATAGAATAGGCAGATCTCTGTGTCCTTTATAAAACAGACTACGACTACCGGCCTAGTCAGTCCCAGATCAACGGAAAAAGAAAATGAACTACTTTTAATGAGTGACTCAGGTTTTTGCTTGATGATGTCAGGTGTTTAGATTAGCTTTATGTCTAAAGTGTTCAGTGTTTAAATTTCGATTCTTCGGCGAGAGTTCAAATTCTAGGAGTTTCTTCATAATGTCATCATTTTTCTTAAATTTCATTTTATATCACTCATTCAAAAAACATTTTCACAATTATTTATGTGCAGAGCCATGGCTGATAAATAATTTGATCGATAAATAAAGGTGGAACATCATTATCGTAATTACAAAAGGTGGGACTTTAACGGTGGGACTTTAATTTTTTAAAGAAAAGGTATAGTTATTTTATTTAGTCTTATAAATTACAGACGAACTTTGTATACAGAAGAGTTTTGCGTCGTACCCTTATCTGTGGTATTGCATTTTTATTCGCATTTTGAGTATTGAGAATGTATTGGTTTTGCAAGTATGTTCAGGAAACTCATTGCCTGTCTGAATTCCAGAAGGTAAGGAGGAGGATTAGTATGTTTTTTTCTTGCACCTGGAACAAGAAAAGCGTTTTTACCCGTATATCTATGTACGCTTTGTATTAAATTGACCAAGCTTTGCCAGGGCCTGCACAATTTTTATAAATAACCCAAGCGAGTTTGCTTTGTAATTTTTATTTTCAAACGGATTTAAAAAGTTCGTTGTCGTAACAAATCTGTGTTATGTGAGGTTCGGGACGTCACAAATAGTAATATATTAGCTCGGTGAAAGGAAATTTGGCTCATTTGTGAGGAGATTATTCTCACGTTTCATTTACTTGACGTGTGCACCCTGTGAAACGAATTGTAATCAAATAATCATTCATAGATCAAAGGACTAATTACCCCCCCTCCCCCACCCCCTGAAACAGCCAGGCCAGGTTCTGGCTCTTACTTAGTGATCCTTATATTTCCTGTCGGCTAATATGCCGTTAACAAAAAGAAAGCTAAGTAATGAGAGCTGTGCCTACAGCTGATGCGTCTATTTCAAACTTGATGATATGACTGAACTCTTACTTTTCCTGGTAACTTAGAGATTTTGATTACATGTTGGAACCGCTAAGTGTTGTCATTATATTGGATATATTTTCTTGAAATAAAACATTTAAATTAAAAACAAATCTACAATAGTATTTGACAATTCATTGCTAAAACCCACGCATTTATGTTGTTTAATCACAAACCCTCACATTGTTTGATGTGGTCTACACAAGCCCACACATTGTTTCGTGTGGTCTACACAAACCCCCACATATTTTGATGTGGTCAATACAAACCCAATGTTTGATGTGGTCTACACAAACCCACACATTGTTTCGTGTGGTCTACACTAACCCACACATGGTTTGGCGTGGTCTACAGAAACCCTCACATTGTTTGATGTGGTCAACACAAACCCAAACAATGTTTGATGTGGTCTACACAAACCCACACTATTACGTCTCATGATCTGAACACAAGGTACTGCTCCACAGTTCAACCCAAAATACACACCAAACACAAAGTAAAATCCGCAGACAGAGTACACACCAAACACATTACACACCAAAGACACAGTACACACCAAAGACAAAATACACAACAAAGACACATTACACACCAACACACAAAGACATAGAACACACTAAAGACACATTACACACCAACACACAAAGACATAGAACACACTAAAGACACATTACACACCAAACACTCCACAGAGACAGTACACACCAAACACATCACATACACCAAAGACTCAGTACACACACCGCACACACCAAAGACATAGTACACATTAAACACATCACACACACCAAAAGTACAGTATAAACCAAACAGACCGCACACATCAAAGACATGGTACATACCAAACACACCATAGACACAGTAAACACCAAACACACACACACCAAAGACACAATACACATAAAACACATCACACATGCTAAAGACAAAGTACACACTAAACATAGCACACACTCCAAAGACACAACAAATACATCACACACCCCAAAGACTCAGCTCATACCAAACACACAGTACACACCAAAAATATGACACACACCAACTAATGTAGCACGTTTTCTCCTCCATATTATCTGTTCCAAATAATGTTTTTCCCCACCCTTGTTAAAATGCCCCCTCACCCACTTTTTTCCTTTCGTTTAGTGATCACCCTTGAACGAGCGTGCGCCTACATATCACCACACACTTCTGTTGTTCAATGTCTGCAGCTTTTTAGCGAGCTGTTTTTACGTGTGCAATATGACGTCATGAACCTGCACCCCCCTCCCCCCCCCCGACATTAAAACAACACACTCGACATCCTGACGTAAGTTATGTGTGACGTTATATCGACACGGCAGAGTGCCAAAGAACAAGCAAAACTAGTACACGGATTTTGATAAAATATCAAAAGAGACACACATAAAATAACGAAACATTAAAAAACAATATAATAAACAACGAAACAAGCAATAAATGTCTTCCATGGTGAATAAAGAATGTTTCCTTTCGTTAATCAACTTCCGGCTGACCTTCCTGTCTTGTAATAATCCAGCCTTTAAGTAACATGATAATCTAGGATTTATGTACCGTGATAATCAAGCCGTTATTTGCAATAATAAACAAACACTTATGTTGCACGATGTTGGGTGCTTCATGTTCATGTGTTCTGGGATATACATTCCTATTCGCAATTACAAATATATTGTAGTAATGTTAAAGTGACTTTAGATCTTTCTTAACAAATTTGCTTCGAGTTTAGTGCAAACTGTACCATCTATTATCTATCGACAGACCCCACGAGTTAAATGTAAACTATAACATCGGCTGGATAGTCAATAGCTCACAAGCTGAGGGGCATGGGATCTAGACCACGTTAAGGCCACAACCAACCTATCGCTTTAAAAAAGTCATCCGCTGACCTGGAGAGGAGATGGGCGCCGCCAAGGTCTACAAAGCCCCGAGAAAGTTCTAATGGAAACATTTAGAACCCCCTACGATCACAAGGTTATGGGACACAAAAACAAAAATATAAAACATAAAATTTATCGACGTACCTCTCCCAGTTAAATGTGAAATATAAAATCTACTGACAGACCCAAGCTCCATTTCTCGTAAGAAGAAGATTTAGAAGACGAGAACATGTTGAACATTAAAATTATTAAGATGATCTGTGACTAATTTCTTGTTTCAGAATTTCAAAGCACAATAATAAGTCTTGATATCATGTCCGTCCAATTGGATTAAATTAAGAACGTAATATCTATAGACTGATACTTGCACAAATTTTCACTACAAGGTCCATAGACTGATTCTTGCACACCTTTCGACTTCAAAGTCCATAGACTTATACTTGCACGTTTTTTTCTCTGGAAAAACTATTTGTTGAAATTCTCTAAACGAAAAATTTATAAATACATTTCAAATAAATTTTACTAGTTGCATGACCAATATCTACAATGCAAGGTTACCATCTACAATACAAGGTTACCATCTACAATACAAGGTTACCATCTACATTACAAGGTTACCATCTACAATACAATGTTGGCATCTACAGCGATGGTCTAAGTGGTAGCGCACTGGACTAGCGATCCGAGGCAGATCCCGAGTCGCGGGTTCAAGCCCGGGTACTGGATAGGCACCTGGGGCAATGTGCTGGCCACACATTCCCCTGCTCGTTAGTGGTGGCTAAAAACTTGTAAACGCTACATCACTTGCCCCATAGTCCGTCATGGACTGGAAAGGGGGTCATTCAATTTACAAGGTTACCATCTACAATACAAGGTTACCTTCTACAATACAAGGTTACCATCTACAATACAAGGTTACCATATCATCTTTAGAATTGAGATGATGAACTTTTTAAACCAATAGTAAAAGCAAAGATGTCATTTTATTAACGACATCAATGGCAAGCCAAAATGTCATTTTATAATTGACATCAAGTGTAAAAGCACAGACGTCACCATTAAAACAGAATGTATAATTGAAGTGAAGCAATGTCATTTCGAATGTCGATCCGGTATAAGCAGTTCCCTATTGAAATCCTGTTCCCATGAGTTCATGAGCTTTGCATTGGTCTTCAAGTAGATGGGAGATAGGCAGATCGGATGCGTGGCATATATTCTCGATTTCAAATGGCTTTTGACAAGTTAGACAGACTGATAACCATGGCAATGGAGTTAAGAATGGAGGAAGCAGAGTGAGAGTAGGGCTAGAAAAATGTTTTAGCAGACAAGACAAAAGCCATCCTAGACAAGATAAAAGCCATCCCAGACAAGACAAAAGGCGTCCTAGACAAGGCAAAAGGCGTCCTAGAAAAGACAGCGGATGTTTTCAAAACTTATTTTTTTGAATTTACCAACTGTAGCCACGAAACGTAACACATAAACAGCGTTCTTAGTTTTTACCTTGCATCATACTGATTCACCTTGTTCACTTCACCCACAGTTCTTCTTAGGACGATTTAAAAATCGCGTGGAAATTTTTATTTGTGAAATCACCAAGAAATCATTGGCACTTTTATTGACGTGGTAATAGTAATAGTAAACTGTTTGGCTATCTGCCACAGATACGCATTCGAAGACGTTTTTAGCGCTCCGGGTACAAAATTCACGCATGACACCAACTCTTCCAAGTCAAAAAAACATAGACTCGAATTTGACTTAGGAGTCAGCACGGGAAGTAGTTATTGCACTTTGACTTAGGAGTCAGCACGGGAAGTAGCTATTGCACGTTGACTTAGGAGTCAGCACGGGAAGTAGTTATTGCACTTTGACTTAGGAGACAGCACGTGAAGTAGTTATTGCACTTTGACTTAGGAGTCAGCACGGGAAGTAGTTATTGCACTTTGACTTAGGAGTCAGCATGGGAAGTAGCTATTGCACTTTGATTTAGGAGTCAGCACGGGAAGTAGTTATTGCACTTTGACTTAGGAGTCAGCACGGGATATCGTTCATTGCAAAGCTAATTGAAATTTAAATCTCACGACAGCGCGTATACCTCTTCGAAGTACACTGTTTTTTTAGCGCACTTTTCTACATCAAAATATAGTTTCAGTTATCTTACATGGCGATACATTAACCGGTTCAAAGAAATGCATTATTAGGAACAGGGTAATGCACCGGGTACACATTTTGTTGTTGTTGTTGTTGCTTTGTGAAGTTAGATCACAGCATCTTGTATTTGAAGTGCACCTGGGCCGAAACCTTACAAACGAAGCCTCATCCTATGTTAGGCCGAACCGTTACACTAATAGCCCATGTAAAGCACTAATTGTCCACTATAACACTAGTTGTCCATGTAGTTGTCCATGCCACTCCAGAATGCTTATCGCGCTCTCATTTTCCAAAGTTACTTTGTAAAATTGTTTTAGAAGAACATTTTTTTTAAAAAACAAAAATTCGAAACGTGATAAATCTTTGTAAATAAGTTGAAAATATAAAAAAACTATAACGAGTTTGGTCATAATGCAAATTAAAATAAGTTCACGTCCAACAAATGTTTTTTTTAAAAAATCAACAAAGTAAGTGCGTGACAAGAGATATCCTGCAAGATAAAACAGAAGTCATGAACTTATCATACAACGTGTCCTAATTTAACCTCAGCCATCGTCCGTTTGTGTAGTTATTGGTCGTGCGCTCTCAATTTCAACTTTTTCGGGAATAAAAAAAAACAAACCAGTAACAGAAACGAAAATGAAGCGTAATTTCCGTGAACATTTAGTGCGCTGACTAACAGATGAGCTGTGAAGGGTTAAACAACCTCATCTTTTCATTATCCAAATAACTCGGATTTAATATGTTCATCAAGAGTTTAACTTGATTTCAATGGCATGAATAATTTATCTCTACTGACTATTTGATTCTCAACCAAACCAGTTGACAAATGCATACATCATCATCCTGATATCTCTGTTTCCGACTTGTTCACGGTTCAGAAAGAAACAAATGTAGTATTTCTTGTTAAACAATACAATTACAAACAATAATGAAAGTTGATTTAAAGTTATTGTGAAGTCTGTTTAGATACGTGAAGACCAAAAGGTAATTTAGTTTTTTTGAAATGTATATTAAAAAAAACAACCTATGCCACCATATAGTGCTTGTAAGATACTGAATTTTTCGCACATGCAATACTGTTCTGTCTACGCTTGTAAGACAATGTTCATTCTTCAAATGTTAAACACTGTCCATTTCAGCAGATTTAAAAAAAACGTAAAAAACGAAGTTTTTGACTATAATTCCTTTACGTAAGAGACGTAACTAAAAGAATGTTCATTATAATACGCAGCGCAAGAACATCCAACAATACAAAATTGTAGTTGTGCCGTAAAACATGTTCAATACAATGCGCACCGATCAGGAATATGTTTATAAAAAGTGTTGTCAATAAAATACGCACCTTATTGCGCGACAGAAAGATTGTTCAATATAATACGCACCGCGACACCGCGAATAAATAAAATAATCTAAAAATTCAATAATTTAATTACCGTACATGCGATCAATCTGAAATTTTGATACATAGTTTTTATCATCGCCTAAAAACTGCCTGCTAAATTTCAGCTCGCTAGCTTACGAGGAAGTGGGTTAAAAATCGATTCAAAGTTTTGGCGACCGACAAGCAATCAAGGGTTCAACCAGACACCACGAGTTAACATAAAGGATTTAAAAATACTGTCATTTCCACGCATGCAAGACAATGTCCATTCTACGAATGTAACCCACTGTCTATCTTATCTTATCTTATCTTATCTTATCTTATCTTATCTTATCTGTTACAGACGCTCATTCTATACAGAAGATTATTGCGTCCTACGATAGTCTATGGTTTGTGTCTAGTCCTGTATTCGTATTAGAGTTTTTAATGCTGATAAAGTGTTGGTTGTCCTGGTTTCTTCAGGCAACCCATTGCACTCCCGAATTCCGGACGGGAAAAACGAGAATTTGTATGTGTTTGTTCTTGCATACGCTTTAAGGAAGGTGCTTTTATCCTTATGTGTATCTGAGGGTTGCATTAATTTATCTTTGTGTTGTATTTCTAAATTAGAATTAATTGTTTAATGTATTATTACTACTTTACTCTTGGTTCTTCTATCCTGTAGTGTTTCAAAGTCAATTATTCATTTTGTCCAAAAAGATTCTCTTTTCTGACAAGAATTTAGTTCAAATACGTGATGCCGCGGAAGTCGAGGGGAAGCACTGTAGGAATACGCATTGTAGTGCGCAAAGATCGAGAAAGACACCATTAACAAGGGGGTTATTTTACGAGATCTATAAACAAGATTTGACTTGTCGTACTCAAATATCAATAAACTCAATCCTATGAGCGCCAACGCCCCATTCTGGGAACCCTTGATCGAGGTTACAAACTGCCGATAAAACATTATTTTATCTCGTCCTTACGTCATTAGGAGACGGGCAATTTACTCACAGCTTTGTTGTGTGCGCGTGTGTGCGTGCGCGCGTGTGTTTATGTGTGTGTTCATGCGTGTGCTTGTGTGTGTGCTTGTGTGTGTGTGTGTGTGTGTGTGTGTGTGTGTGTGTGTGTGTGTGTGTGACGTCAGAAGTACGTTCTAGGGTTATTGTGTACAGATTAAGGTTAGATAACTTGAAACGTTTTCAAATAAAATTGAAAAAAAATTATTGAAATTGAACACACACAGAGTAAACAAGTAAGCTTGAAATGTCAACAATGAACAGAACGTAGACTGTAACGGACTCGAGGTTCCACCCACGACAATGTGCCAAGTTAGTAGTGTGATAAACGTGAATACAACGACACTCCTTGGGTATTGTAGACGCAAAAGTGAGTGGAATCAGATACAGAAATAAAATCACACATTAAAAATAATCATAAACTCATAAATAGGTTTACCTATGATAAAAATCAAAGATGGGTTTAACTATAATTAACTCAGAAATTAAAAAAAAATTATCATTAACATACATATGGGTTAAATTATGTTAAAATCACAGATTGGTTGAACTGTAATAAACTCACACATTTGTAATAAACTCATATGTTTATTTAATTATATTAAACACACATACTTGTTTTAGTAACATAAACCCAAACAATAGTTTGACCTTCAATGGCGCATTTTAACATTATGTTAAGATAATTTAAAAAAAACACTTTATGTATATCTTTTTTTGAGGGTGGGGTGGCGTGTATTACAGTAACAAGAAAGAGACTTGAGTCAATATTGCCCCAATGAGTGGCCCTGCAAATAGCATTGATCGTACCGTACGTCTTTAAAAAATAGTAGCAAAACAAAACAACAGAAAATAAAACAAATATGTACGCCATCATATACATTTTAAACACATATACGTCATTAAATTATGAGCTTCCCTTGGCGAGAGAATTATTGCATTGTTCAGAGATGCCCATTTTATATCAGAGATATTGATGCACCATTGGAGTGTAGTGTTAAGATTGGTTTAAAAAAAGAGTCTTAATCTATTACCTGCTGTTCTCAGCGGACAGGTAAGCTCCAGTGGACAGGTAAATGATTCAAATAAAGATAGATTATCCCCCTGAGATGATCCAGCGGACGGGCCGATAATCCATAAATTCGCCGGTGTCACGAACATTCCAGTCCCAACCCGCCGCCTCTTATCGGTGATTGTCTGCGCTCACCACCATCCATAAATAGATGCTCTGTGTCTGCTCACCACCATCCATAAATAGAGCTCTGTGTCTGCTCACCACCATCCATAAATACATGCTCTGTGTCTGCTCACCACCATCCATAAATAGATGATCTGTGTCTGCTCACCACCATCCATAAATAGATGCTCTGTCACCACCATCAATAAATAGATGCTCTGTGTCTGCTCACCACCATCCATAAATAGATGCTCTGTGTCTGCTCACCACCATCCATAAATAGATGCTCTGTGTCTGCTCACCACCATCCATAATTAGAGCTCTGTGTCGGCAAGTGGATAGCAACATTGGCCATCACCTGTGCCCTGTCTATCACAAGTTTGTCATGTTTACTGGCATATCACAAGTTTTGTCATGTTTACTGGCCTATCACAAGTTTTGTCATGTTTACTGGCCTAGCACAAGTTTTGTCATGTTTACTGACCCACCACATGGTTTGTCATGTTAACTGACCCACCACATGGTTTATCATGTTAACTGGTTGATTTTTCTGGGGCAAACTGAAATTAAAGAGACATTGGGTGTCTGCGGTCGCGTTCCTCTTTGAAAAGATGTGGTAGGTTTTAAAGTGACGGTGCATCATACTTCTACATTACTGTCGTATTGTGCTGTAATTACTGTGAGTTCATACTAAGATAGATGGTATGAAAGTAAACCAGATAAAGCTTTGTGAATGGAATTTTGTTTTAAAAAAATGGCCAGGAGAAGCCATACGTTGAGTGTGTACTCAATCCTGAGTGAGAGACGCCTGTGGTGGATAGGCCATGTCCACAAGATGGGCTCGGAGCGCATTCTAAGAGCCCTGCTGTATTGAGAGCTGGCAACTAGTCATAGAAAAGATAGAGAGAGAGAGAGAGAGAGAGAGATAGAGAGAGAGAGAGAGAGAGATCAAACTTTTAAATTACCCTATTCTTGGAAAATGCGCAAAATCACCCCATCTTGGATCCCTTTTAAAAATCAAAGGTACAAGAAAACTGCGCAATCTGGGCAAACGAACGATAAATACCCAAGGTCTTCTGTGTAACAAAATCACGTTTCCCTGGCAAAAGCACATGAATGCCAAATTGGCACGAAAGGACGGGCGTAGATATTTCACTTTGCTGTCTGCTCATATTTTTTAACACGTGATCCAATCAGGTGGCGCACAGCTGTATGATTATATTTCACTTTATCGTTAATTTAAAAAAAAACAAACTTTAGAGGCTTCCGTAAAGTAGTTTCTAAGTAATCAAAAGGGAATCAGTATCTTAAAGATCAGAACCTTGTAATTGAAAACACAACCAAACTAATATGAGATAGGGGATGAAACCACGGATTTCTTTTTCGTCTTATATTTCTATTAATTTGAGGTGTAGTTGGGTGTACGGTTGTCGAGTGGCATGCGCGCATGTCGGGATATCGAGAATCTCGGGCTCGAGTCTCTGTGATGGCAGGGACCCACTCTCGTCACCCAAGGGTGTCCTTCACATCTTCGGGGGAAAAAAAGGGTTTCAAAGGCAGATGGGAAAGTAAGGAAATAATTTCTTTTAAATCATGCAGTGAATTGTGTTTTTTCTTACTCATGGTTTAACTAGAAGAGTTGAGGAATTCCCTCCATGTCTTGGACTCCAGGGGAAGGGAAGCACAAAGGTGACAAAATAATTGGAATGATATTTGACCCAGAATAACATGTTACATGTTACCCAGAAATAGAAGTAAAAAAATGATTTTTAAAAACTACGCTTTTATAAGCGGACTAAAAAGAAGAAAATAATTTAAAACTAATCAGTTCAAGTACTAATTTAATATGACTAAAAACGTGGGGCGGGCGCTTATGAGGTTTAACATACGCAGTTCATTCATTCTCTCACTTATAGATCTCTCTTTTGCTTTCTAAATTATAAATCTTTAATTTTTTATACCAAAAACCCTCCCCACGTTTTTAGTCATATTAAATTCGTACTTGAACTTATAAGTTTTACATTATTTTCTTCTTTTTAGTCCGCTTATAAAAACGTGGTTTTTAAAAATCTTTTTTTTTACTTCTATTTATTTTATTCTTTTTAGTCTAAGTCTATGCTATCGTAATTTTTAAAGTATTGATTATGTTCAAATATAATACGCATTTCCCGACAAACATTTACAGACTGGAAATGACTGATCTCCCCTTGATGTTAAACATGGTTGATGTGGTCGGGTTGGTGTGAACTCAGCACGTGAATGTAATGTAAACAAGAGCGGACGGATAATACATATGCTTATATATAGATAAACTAAAAAGTTCAATAATTTAATAACGGTACATTCGATCGATCTGAAATTTTGATACAATGCATTGTCATTCAAGATCTATCTGTGGCTAAATTTGGAGATCTCTAGGACCATCAGAAGTGGTTTAATTTTACGTTGGCAGATTTGAAAAATTGTGGACAGGCAAACAGGAATGAGAGTGAGTTAATAAAAACGTGGTAAAAAGAAAAAGACAACAAGATACAACAATGTAGTATGTATTGTCCTTAGAATATAGCAATGTAGTATGTATTGTCTTTGGGATAGCGCAATGTAGTATGTATTGTCTTTGGGATAGCGCAATGTAGTATGTATTGTCTTTGGGATAGAGCAATGTAGTATGTATTGTCTTTGGGATAGAGCAATGTAGTATGTATTGTCTTTGGGATAGCGCAATGTAGTATGTATTGTCTTTGGGATAGAGCAATGTAGTATGTATTGTCTTTGGGATAGAGCAATGTAGTATGTATTGTCTTTGGGATAGAGCAATGTAGTATGTATTGTCTTTGGGATAGCGCAATGTAGTATGTATTGTCTTTGGGATAGCGCAATGTAGTATGTATTGCTTTTTGGATAGAGCAATGTAGTATGTATTGTCTTTGGGATAGCGCAATGTAGTATGTATTGTCTTTGGGATAGAGCAATGTAGTATGTATTGTCTTTGGGATAGAGCAATGTAGTATGTATTGTCTTTGGGATAGCGCAATGTAGTATGTATTGTCTTTGGGATAGAGCAATGTAGTATGTATTGTCTTTGGGATAGAGCAATGTAGTATGTATTGTCCTTAGAATATAGCAATGTAGTATGTATTGTCTTTGGGATAGCGCAATGTAGTATGTATTGTCTTTGGGATAGCGCAATGTAGTATGTATTGCTCTTTGGATAGAGCAATGTAGTATGTATTGTCTTTGGGATAGAGCAATGTAGTATGTATTGTCTTTGGGATAGCGCAATGTAGTATTTCCCTTTAGATTGAGCAATGTAGTAAGCATTGTACTTAAATAAAAGCTATGAACTGTGTCTTGTTCTAGAATTACTCTAATATTTATTTTCTTCAAACGATATACTGCAACAATATCGAGTGAGTATTATCGCAGAAGACTATTTCACAAAAATACAAATAGTTAATGTTTTTAAAATTGGAATATCAACACAAAATAATAATGATAATAAAAGGCATTAAGAAATAAATGTTTAGATGAAACTGCAGACAGATAAAAAGTAGTTTTGTACAAGGAGTAACAGGCTGAATGTTATTTTCGATCACGTCTGTTTAATACATTTTGACGAACTTTTAATGAGAATACGTGATTAATGAATGTCATGCTTTCACGTTCTAGGTATATTGCTGAACGTTATAAGGGAAAACGAGGCTCTGAATGAAAGGCTGAGAAGCAAAGTGAAATATCTGAAACTGCAATTGAGAGATGTCAGGGAGGAAGGCAGGCGAACAGAATTTGAACTCCTGCAAGAACTGGACATGTTACATGATAAAAACAGTGTCATGAGGTGGGTAGAAATGTTACATGATAAAAACAGTGTCATGAGGTTTATATTATGGATATAAAACAAGTGTGTCATTAAGTATTAGATTTTGTTTCTCTTAAGCCCTTCCAATTAATGTTAAGAAAAACAAATATAAGGGTTTGCCTTGCTCGATTTCAGGGACATTTTAGACAAGTAATGGTGAACCTTTATAGGCCGCGTGCCCAAAATTCAACCAAAACCAACTTATTTATAGTAAAGAGCCAACAGTCCAATGAAACCCGTAAATGGGGGTTTGGGTTAGCCGTTTGTTATTTTAGTCGCGTGCCGGCTGATGAGGCTCTGCATGCAGATTGTGTCACGCGTGCCATAGGTGCGCCATCACTGTTATAGACGGATCAGAAACTTATTTAAGCTTTTTGTCCGTTTCCATAGCAACCTGCTGGACATTATCAACGAGCGAGCTGAGGCTGCAGAAGAGGAGCTGGAGAGGCGCGTCCAGGAGGACACCACGCACTCCCCTGCTCGCAGCGCCAGCAACGTCAGCCAAGTGTCCGCTCTGAGCGATACCAGCATGGGCAGTGACGAGGTGTTCCTCCAGGCTCACTCCAACAAGGAGGGGGTCATCACGCGAGACTGGGAGGTAAGGGCCTGTGTGCTGGAGTACACGGAATTCAGAGAGGTTATTATTTGCATTGCTTTTAGATGTGCTGTGTGGTCCTGTCAGGCTGTGGTCTTAGTGTGGTCCTGTCAGGCTGTGGTCTTAGTGTGGTCCTGTCAGGCTGTGGTCTTAGTGTGGTCCTGTCAGGCTTTGGTCTTAGTGTGGTCCTGTCAGGCTGTGGTCTTAGTGTGGTCCTGTCAGGCTGTGGTCTTAGTGTGGTCCTGTCAGGCTGTGGTCTTAGTGTGGTCCTGTCAGGATGTGGTCTTAGTGTGGTCCTGTCAGGCTGTGGTCTTAGTGTGGTCCTGTCAGGCTGTGGTCTTAGTGTGGTCCTGTCAGGCTGTGGTCTTAGTGTGGTCCTGTCAGGCTGTGGTCTTAGTGTGGTCCTGTCAGATTGTGGTCTTAGTGTGGTCCTGTCAGGTTGTGGTCTTAGTGTGGTCCTGTCAGGTTGTGGTCATTGTGATGTCCTGTCAGGTTGTGGTCTTAATGTAAGATTTCCGTGTTTGTGTAGTTCTATAGAATGTTGTCTGTGCTTAGCAGTGATCTATTCAGATTGTTGGGTGATTTTAGATTGAGTTTTGGAGATGTTACTTTGTCAGATTGAGTTGTGGAGATGTTACATTATCAGATTGAGTTGTGGAGATGTTACATTATCAGATAGAGTTGTGGAGATGTTACATTATCAGATAGAGTTGTGGAGATGTTACATAATAAGATTGAGTTGTGGAGATGTTACATTGTCAGAATGTGTTGTGGAGATGTTACATTGTCAGATTGAGTTGTGGAGATGTTACAATGTCAGATTGAGTTGTGGAGATGTTACATAGTCAGATTGAGTTGTGGAGATGTTATATTGTCAGATTGAGTTGTGGAGATGTTACATTGTCAGATTGAGTTGTGGAGATTTTATATTGTCAGATTGAGTTGTGGAGATGTTACATTGTCAGATTGAGTTGTGGAGATGTTACATTATCAGATTGAGTTGTGGAGATGTTACATTGTCATACTGTGTTGTGGAGATGTTACATTGTCAGATTGAGTTGTGGAGATGTTACATTATCAGATTGAGTTGTGGAGATGTTATATTGTCATACTGTGTTGTGGAGATGTTACATTGTCAGATTGAGTTGTGGAGATGTTACATTATCAGATTGAGTTGTGGAATTGTTACATAGTCAGAATGTGTTGTGGAGATGTTACATTGTCAGACTGTGTTGTGGAGATGTTACATTGTCAGATTGAGTTGTGGAGATGTTACATGATCGGACTGTGTTGTGGAGATGTTACATTGTCAGATTGTGTTGTGGAGATGTTACATGATCGGACTGTGTTGTGGAGATGTTACATTGTCAGAATGTGTTGTGGAGATGTTACATGATCGGACTGTGTTGTGGAGATGTTACATTGTCAGAATGTGTTGTGGAGATGTTACATGATCGGACTGTGTTGTGGAGATGTTACATTGTCAGATTGAGTTGTGGAGATGTTACATTGTCAGATTGAGTTGTGGAGATGTTACATTGTCAGATTGAGTTGTGGAGATGTTACATTGTCAGATTGAGTTGTGGAGATGTTACATTGTCAGACTGTGTTCTGGAGATGTTACATTGTCAGATCGAGTTGTGGAGATGTTACATTGTCAGATTGAGTTGTGGCGATGTTACATTGTCAGACTGTGTTGTGGAGATGTTACATTGTCAGACTGTGTTGTGGAGATGTTACATTGTAAGATTGAGTTGTGGAGATGTTATATTGTCAGATTGAGTTGTGGAGATGTTATATTGTCAGATTGAGTTGTGGAGATGTTACATTGTAAGATTGAGTTGTGGAGATGTTACATTGTCAGATTGAGTTGTTGAGATGTTACATTGTCAGACTGTGTTGTGGAGATGTTACATTGTCAGACTGTGTTGTGGAGATGTTACTTGGTCAGATTGAGTTGTGGAGATGTTACATTGTAAGGTTGAGTTGAGGAGATGTTATATTGTCAGATTGAGTTGTGGAGATGTTATATTGTCAGATTGAGTTGTGGAGATTTTACATTGTAAGATTGAATTGTGGAGTTGTTATATTGTCAGATTGAGTTGTGGAGATGTTACATTGTCAGACTGTGTTGTGGACATGTTAAATTGTCAGATTGAGTTGTTGAGATGTTACATTGTCAGACTGTGTTGTGGAGATGTTACATTGTCAGACTGTGTTGTGGAGATGTTACTTTGTCAGATTGAGTTGTGGAGATGTTACATTGTCAGATTGAGTTGTGGAGATGTTACTTTGTCAGATTGAGTTGTGGAGATGTTACATTGTCAGATTGAGTTGTGGAGATGTTACATTGTCAGATTGAGTTGTGGAGATGTTACATTGTCAGATTGAGTTGTGAAGATGTTACATTGTCAGATTTAGTTGTGGAGATGTTACATTGTCAGATTGAGTTGTGGAGATGTTACATTGTCAGATTGAGTTGTGGAGATGTTACATTGTCAGATTGAGTTGTGGAGATGTTACATTGTCAGATTGAGTTTTGGAGATGTTACATTGTCAGATTGAGTTGTGGAGATGTTACATTGTCAGATTGAGTTGTGGAGATGTTACATTGTCAGATTGAGTTGTGGAGATGTTACATTGTCAGATTGAGTTGTGGAGATGTTACATTGTCAGATTGAGTTGTGGAGATGTTACATTGTCAGATTGAGTTGTGGAGATGTTACATTGTCAGACTGTGTTCTGGAGATGTTACATTGTCAGATCGAGTTGTGGAGATGTTACATTGTCAGATTGAGTTGTGGCGATGTTACATTGTCAGACTGTGTTGTGGAGATGTTACATTGTCAGACTGTGTTGTGGAGATGTTACATTGTAAGATTGAGTTGTGGAGATGTTACATTGTCATACTGTGTTGTGGAGATGTTACATTGTCAGATTGAGATGTGGAGATGTTACATTATCAGATTGAGTTGTGGAATTGTTACATAGTCAGAATGTGTTGTGGAGATGTTACATTGTCAGACTGTGTTGTGGAGATGTTACATTGTCAGATTGAGTTGTGGAGATGTTACATGATCGGACTGTGTTGTGGAGATGTTACATTGTCAGATTGTGTTGTGGAGATGTTACATGATCGGACTGTGTTGTGGAGATGTTACATTGTCAGAATGTGTTGTGGAGATGTTACAAGATCGGACTGTGTTGTGGAGATGTTACATTGTCAGAATGTGTTGTGGAGATGTTACATGATCGGACTGTGTTGTGGAGATGTTACATTGTCAGATTGAGTTGTGGAGATGTTACATTGTCAGATTGAGATGTGGAGATGTTACATTGTCAGCATGTGTTGTGGAGATGTTACATGATCGGACTGTGTTGTGGAGATGTTACATGATCGGACTGTGTTGTGGAGATGTTACATTGTCAGATTGTGTTGTGGAGATGTTACATGATCGGACTGTGTTGTGGAGATGTTACATTGTAAGATTGAGTTGTGGAGATGTTATATTGTCAGATTGAGTTGTGGAGATGTTACATTGTAAGATTGAGTTGTGGAGATGTTATATTGTCAGATTGAGTTGTGGAGATGTTATATTGTCAGATTGAGTTGTGGAGATGTTACATTGTAAGATTGAGTTGTGGAGATGTTACATTGTCAGATTGAGTTGTTGAGATGTTACATTGTCAGACTGTGTTGTGGAGATGTTACATTGTCAGACTGTGTTGTGGAGATGTTACTTTGTCAGATTGTGTTGTGGAGATGTTACATTGTAAGATTGAGTTGAGGAGATGTTATATTGTCAGATTGAGTTGTGGAGATGTTATATTGTCAGATTGAGTTGTGGAGATTTTACATTGTAAGATTGAATTGTGGAGATGTTATATTGTCAGATTGAGTTGTGGAGATGTTACATTGTCAGATTGAGTTGTGGAGATGTTACATTGTCAGATTGAGTTGTTGAGATGTTACATTGTCAGACTGTGTTGTGGAGATGTTACATTGTCAGACTGTGTTGTGGAGATGTTACTTTGTCAGATTGTGTTGTGGAGATGTTACATTGTCAGATTGAGTTGAGGAGATGTTATATTGTCAGATTGAGTTGTGGAGATGTTACATTGTCAGATTGAGTTGTGGAGATGTTACATTGTCAGATTGAGTTGTGGAGATGTTATATTGTCAGATTGAGTTGTGGAGATGTTACATTGTCAGATTGTTGTGGAGATGTTACATTGTCAGATTGAGTTGTGGAGATGTTACATTGTCAGATTGAGTTGTGGAGATGTTACATTGTCAGACTGTGTTGTGGAGATGTTACATTGTCAGATTGAGTTGTGGAGATGTTACATTGTCAGATTGAGTTGTGGAGATGTTATTGTCAGATTGTTGTGAGATTTATTGTCAGATTGATTGTGGAGATGTTACATTGTCAGATTGAGTTGTGGAGATGTTACATTGTCAGATTGAGTTGTGGAGATGTTACATTGTCAGATTGAGTTGTGGAGATGTTACATTGTCAGATTTAGTTGTGGAGATGTTACATTGTCAGATTGAGTTGTGGAGATGTTACATTGTCAGATTGAGTTGTGGAGATGTTACATTGTCAGATTGAGTTGTGGAGATGTTACATTGTCAGATTGAGTTTTGGAGATGTTACATTGTCAGATTGAGTTGTGGAGATGTTACATTGTCAGATTGAGTTGTGGAGATGTTACATTGTCAGATTGAGTTGTGGAGATGTTACATTGTCAGATTGAGTTGTGGAGATGTTACATTGTCAGATTGAGTTGTGGAGATGTTACATTGTCAGACTGTGTTCTGGAGATGTTACATTGTCAGATCGAGTTGTGGAGATGTTACATTGTCAGATTGAGTTGTGGCGATGTTACATTGTCAGACTGTGTTGTGGAGATGTTACATTGTCAGACTGTGTTGTGGAGATGTTACATTGTCAGATTGAGTTGTGGAGATGTTACATTGTCAGATTGAGTTGTGGAGATGTTACATTGTCAGATTGAGTTGTGGAGATGTTACATTGTCAGATAGAATTGTGGAGATGTTTCATTGTCAGATAGAGTTGTGGAGATGTTACATTGTCAGATTGAGTTGTGGAGATGTTACATTGTCAGATAGAGTTGTGGAGATGTTACATTGTCAGATTGAGTTGTGGAGATGTTACACTATCAGATTGAGTTGTGGAGATGTTACATTGTCAGATAGAGTTGTGGAGATGTTACATTTTCAGATTGAGTTATGGAGATGTTACATTGTCAGATTGAGTTGTGGAGATGTTACATTATCAGATTGAGTTGTGGAGATGTTATATTGTCATGCTGTGTTGTGGAGATGTTACATTGTCAGATTGAGTTGTGGAGATGTTACATTATCAGATTGAGTTGTGGAGATGTTACATTGTCAGAATTTGTTGTGGAGATGTTACATGATCGGACTGTGTTGTGGAGATGTTACATTGTCAGAATGTGTTGTGGAGATGTTACATGATCGGACTGTGTTGTTGAGATGTTACATTGTCAGATTGTGTTGTGGAGATGTTACATGATCGGACTGTGTTGTGGAGATGTTACATTGTCAGAATGTGTTGTGGAGATGTTACATGATCGGTCTGTGTTGTGGAGATGTTACATTGTCAGATTGAGTTGTGGAGATGTTACATTGTCAGATTGAGATGTGGAGATGTTACATTGTCAGAATGTGTTGTGGAGATGTTACATGATCGGACTGTGTTGTGGAGATGTTACATGATCGGACTGTGTTGTGGAGATGTTACATTGTCAGATTGTGTTGTGGAGATGTTACATGATCGGACTGTGTTGTGGAGATGTTACATTGTAAGATTGAGTTGTGGAGATGTTATATTGTCAGATTGAGTTGTGGAGATGTTACATTGTAAGATTGAGTTTTGGAGATGTTACATTGTCAGATTGAGTTGTTGAGATGTTACATTGTCAGACTTTGTTGTGGAGATGTTACATTGTCAGACTGTGTTGTGGAGATGTTACTTTGTCAGATTGAGTTGTGGAGATGTTACTTTGTCAGATTGAGTTGTGGAGATGTTACATTGTAAGATTGAGTTGTGGAGATGTTACATTGTCAGATTGAGTTGTGGAGATGTTACATTGTCAGATTGAGTTGTGGAGATGTTACATTGTCAGACTGTGTTGTGGAGATGTTACATTGTCAGACTGTGTTGTTGAGATGTTACATTGTCAGACTGTGTTGTTGAGATGTTATATTGTCAGACTGTGTTGTGTAGATGTTACATTGTCAGATCATGTAGTTATCGTACCATCAGTGTGTTCAATTACAACTAGGTAATACTTAGATTGAGAGGAATGTCATAGAGGACTTAGATTGAAATTATCGTAATACAAGATTTCGTTCACAGGCAAAAAGAATTCTGGAATTATTATTATTTATTTATTTTATTTATTTTTTTGCTAATAACTTCCTTGGCAAAAAAAAATTACATAAAATAAATAAATAAATTAATAAATGAATTACAAAAAAAATAAATAAATAAAGGAAGTGGAAAAAAAGAGACCTCAAACTTTGATATGAAAGAAAGAAATTGTTTTCTTTGAAATCTTGCAGCCAATCGCGTGTTTTTTCCCTTCTCCTTCTTTAAATAGAGAAGGTGAATAATCTTCACCATGTGTTGGAGGTCTCTCAAACTTTTGGCATAACTGAACTGTCGTTAACCTATCAGATGTAATTTTGCCACTGGAATTGCAGAGTAGATTTGAGAAATCACATTTAAGCTCTAAATAAGAGAACATTTATAGACTATTTGAACGAAGCCATATATAGGAAAGCAAAGGAAATTAGTCTAAATAGTATTTCCAGGGAAACTTTTCATAATGTGACATTTTATTGCGGGATTTACTTTAATTGAAAAAAATAGAGGTAAAAAAGATTTTTAAAAACCACGTTTTTATAAGTGTACTAAAAAGAAGAAAATAATTTAAAACTAATAAGTTCAAGTACTTTCCTATAATATGACTAAAAACCTTGGGCGGGCGCTTATGAGGTTTTACATATGCAGTTCACTCATTCTCTCAATTATAGATATCTTTTTTGCCTTCTTAATTATAAATCTTTAATTTTTATACCAAACACCCGCTCCACGTTTTTAGTCATATTATAAGGAAGTACTTGAACTTATTAGTTTTAAATTATTTTCTTCTTTTTAGTACACTTATAAAAGCGTGGTTTTTAAAAATCTTTTTTTTTACCTCTATTTATTTTATTCTTTTTAGTCCACTTACAAAAACGTGGTTTAAAAAAAAATTGTTGTATCTCTATTTTTTTTAATACCAAACACCCCATAAGCGCCCGCCCAAAGTTTTAAAAACACGGCGATGTGGTCACGTGGTGAACTCACGGATGTCAACAAAAGCAGACGGTACAGATGCTTATATATAGATAAACTAAAAAGTTCAATGATTTAATAACGGTAAATTCGATCGATCTGAAATTTTGAAACAATGCATTGTCATCCACGATCTATCTGTGGTAAAATTTTGAGATCTCTAAGACCATCAAAAGTGGTTTAATTTTACGTTGGCAGATTTCAAGGGAAAGAAGTACAATTTTAAAATCGTTTCAAAGAAAAACGTCATCTCCATTTGTTCCCTTTCTGAACAAACCTTCGTCTAAAAACTTTACCTTTAAAACCAAATGACTCGATTCCAATTGTTGTACAACGATAATCAGTGGTTTATAATGATTCATTGTATTTCCTTGTTCAACTTCAATCGTGGTGCACTGGTAATATACTTGGGGCACTGGTTTTAATGGGGTGCACTAGTTTCGACATGATTCGCTGGTTGTAATAGTGATGCACTGATTCTGACATGGATCACTGGCTGTAGCACTGATGCACTTGTTCCGACATGGTTCACTGGCTGTAGTAATACTGAAGCAGTAGTTGTCTGCGTGACGCTCTATTGGTTCCTGTTTTCCTGGTAAATTGGTTTTTGGTGTGGTAGTATGGTAACAAAATGTTTCCTTTGATTGCTGTTGTATTTTTACAATTTGGAGGGAGAATTCTAGGACCAATACGACCTCTGATCACTCCTTTCATAGCTTGCGTGTTACATGTTGTTTTTTGTTCCAACAATTTACTGATGTTTAACACACGCACATATCAAATAGCCAAATTGTTGAGAATATGTTAACTCAACTACCCCACTTTGTTAATGAAATCACCAGAACTTCCCTCATGCCCCCTACGCCGCTGAAAAACCTAGGCCGCCCTTAAATAGTTCATGTTTACACATCAGAGTTTATTAACGGCGCATCTTTTTCTAATCAGGCTTTCCGTGTGTGGCATTTCTAAATGTGCTGGTCTGATAGCGTAGAGGCTTTTTCCAAAACCAACCGAGTTTCTCTTAGCGCAAGACGTCTGCTTGTTTGGAGCTATTTTATTGAATCGAATGTTTCATCTGAAATACGACATTTCGTTTGCGTTTGAGTTCATTCAGAAAGAGTTGGGGTGGTTTACGCAAGCTAAACTAAATATTTATTGAAGAGCAAATGGCTCAACCCGGCCTCTGTCTGACATGTTCAATATTTGGGTCCGAATGGTGCACTCGGGAAGAATGTACGCGGAGTGGCAAACCGTGAGCATTGATAAACAAGCTTGGTGCGTAATGAAAGGTAAGCAAAGCATATGGGTTGATAAGAAAGGTGCTAGCCGAGATAAGCTGCGATAAATGGGCGATGTGAGGTGAGCAGTAATGGTTTTAAAAAAAAATCAATATAGCAAAACATCTATTTAATATAAGGTGGCATCTATTTAACGCAAGGTTGCTTATATTATATATTTAATATAAGGTGGCATGTATTTAATATAAGGTGGCATATATTTGATATAAGGTGGCATGTATTTAATATAAAGCGACAGGTATTTAAAATAGGTGGCATATATTTAATATATGGTGGTATGTATTAAACGAGGGTGGCTTATATTAAATATATAACACAATGTGACATATATACTATTTAAAGTGGCATTTATAGTTTACAAAAGATGGAATATATTCATTATTAGAATATGGGGTGAAAAACTTGTTTGGTGTGTTGGAGCTTTGTTGCATTTTAGTGTATTGTTGTATGTAAGACTAGTGTGTTGTTATAGCTTTTTTGTATGTTAGACTTTTTGTGTATGTAAACCATTCTGTCGGAGCGTTGTATTGTGTTAGGATTTTGCTTTATGTTTTATTGCTTTTAGGTGTTACACTTAATAGTTTTGGTGTGTGTTATAGTTTTGCTATATGTTTGCACTTTGTTTATTAGACATTTTTTAATTTAAAAAAACTTTAAGTTTAGGTTGGCCCCGTTTTATTTTATCCTTTATCGCTCGCTATATATTATTTTTTTTATTCCATCTTTATTTTTCTAGTATCTCAATGCACTATATGTAAATGTATAAAATAAAAACTATTTCATACAAATATAAAACATTCTAGCTATTAAATTTAATTCAATTTTAGTTATTCTTTTCCAGACAATTAACTACATATTAGAGCAACATATTAGTTGTTGATTAAAATATTGTTTATTTATTTACACATAGTTTAAGCATCTTCAAAGAGTGTCCTGTCCTTTTAATTAAAGAACCCGGGGCTGCCATGATCCGTCTTCCCACACTTCTTCCTTGTCCTCCCACACAACACTCCCAGACTACCACCTCTCACACAACCTCCCACACAACACTCACACACTCCAATGGTAGTAGACACTGTATCATTATGTCTATGTTGTGTATGAATACTCCCTTCATGTGTTCTAACAAGATGTCCTCTTCTCGACCCCCACCCTTGACCCACCTCCCCACCTCCCAACTCTTGACCCCCTAACCCCCGCCTGTCCCACCGTATATCTCTCCAGGGAAAGCTCAAAGTCCGCATCGAGTCCCTGGAGCGACTGCTGGCTGAGGAGAGACAGAAAGTGAGCATGGCGGAGAAGAAGCTGATGTTGGCTGGTATAGACACCACGGCCCCATCTGTGTCTGATGACGTCAAGCTACGAATGCGAGAGAAGGAGTTGCTCCAGGAGGAGGTAAGCAAATGCTCATGTGTGATGACTCACTGACACAATTACATTCTTTGCGATGACCAATTTTCGCAATTACATTCTTTACCATGACACTTTCACGATCACTTTTCATCATTTTTGACCCACTTTTACATTTTTAGTGATGGCCATCTTTCAACTACACATTTCTTGTGTGAAGATCCACTTTTACGGGAAGACCCACTTTCAAAGCTACCAACTTCATGACCATTATGGGTTCGACCTCTTAAAAATACAATCTAAGAGCTTAACATATGAAATTGTTATTGAAATGAAATTGTTATTGAAATGAAATTGTTATTGAAATGAAATTGTTATCTATCTGCTATTCTGTCTTTTATTTAAATTTAAAAATAATTTCTTTTAAAAACGTTTTAGATGTATAACTTTTTCTTATACAATCTATTACCATTCATGAATATCATTGTATTCCCTTTACCTTTCTAACGGCTGCAAACATGCTCTACATCAGTGCTTCTCAAACTTTTTAGTATGGCGGACCGGCAGGAATTTTTTCCATTGCACTAGGGACCGGTGCACTATTTTCCCTGCACTGACAATTTTTTCTGTCCTTTTTTGAGAACATCTGCGGGCCGGCAGCGGATGGCCCACGGACCGGCACCGGTCCGCGGACCACCACTTTGAGAAGCACTGCTCTACATTCATAAACCTTACTCATCTGCTAACTAGCGTCATGTTAAAAATGGATAAGTCCTTCTTTCGTAACCTCAGTTGTGAAGTTACAAAGTACTCCTCAGCGTTGGTCTTTAGTCCATTCTCTCCGAGAGCCAACACTTATGTGTTTATTGGGGCCCTTTGTTCAATTCTCTATAAGAGCCAACACTTCTCTGTTTATTGTGGTCCTTAGTTCCATTCTCTCCGAGAGCCAACACTTATGTGTTTATTGGGGCCCTTTGTTCAATTCTCTATAAGAGCCAACACTTCTCTGCTTATTGTGGTCCTTAGTTCCATTCTCTCTGAGAGCCAACACTTCTCTGTTTATTGTGGTCTTTAGTTCTATTCTCTCTGAGAGCAAACACTTCTCTGTTTAGTGTGGCCCAGAATAGGGTTGGAGTGCCAAGGTGAATATTACAGAAGTAATCCATTACGTTATTTATATAATGCAATGTTTGTTTGTTTCTATCTTATGCTATTTCTGATCCACATCTGCAATCCACTAAGGATAATTCCTCTCGTCAGGTCCTCGGGGAAGATATATATTATCCGTGTCAGATTTCCCAAGTACAAGTCAATCACTCCTTTAAAGAATAGTGTGAAGTGTAAAAACCTGCGGGCTTTTTACGATTGGTCTTCGTGTGTGTTGGTGTGTGTGGTAAGGGGGAATGTTTCAAGTGAGGCGTTTGTGGTTATCAGTGGCGTAGCTAGGGATTTGTAGGGATTTGGGGGCCCGGGGTGCTTGGCCTCTTTGGGGGCCCTGCATACATGGTGATGGCGTAATATTTAATGTACACAAAAATTTCGGACACTCCTTTGGGGGTCCCCCTCAAGTGGGGGCCCGGGGGGCTTTCAAATTTGGACCCCCTCCCCTAGCTACGCAACTGGTGGTTAGCCAGATCAGTGTGTGTGGGATTTTCACAAGAGCATGTCTGGCGGGGGTCAGCTAAAGAATATCTGAGGTTATCCTAATCGTCCTGTGCGGGTTTTCAACATTAGAAATGTGTGGCGTTTGAAATTTGGCATGTATTTAAAGATAAAGTCCTCATTCGTAAGGATTCTCTTTTGGTAATTTTTATACATAGTTTTTTGTTGTTGTGTTTACATTTTTAAAATTGTTGTTTACAATAGAGTTGTTTATTTTTAAGATATGCTCAAAAAGTATTTGCGAACCCAGCGTATAAGAAGGTGGACAATATTGTCATCGTATGCCCCTCTCCCCTTTACCAATTTAGTGTGGGCAGGGGTAGACCCCTCAGCCGGCGCCACGCGCCGGATACGCCGCAAAATTTTCGTCCGCCAAATATTCGCCGGAAAATATGCGGCGAGCCGCATTAGCCGCCGTATTTTGTCTGCCGTAAATCCGCCGAAAAATGAACGAGCCGCGTAACGTAATGTTTTTTCTCAAGTTTCATTGCGTTCCGTTTTAAGATCGATTGTATTTTTAGAATAACCGTCGCCAGAAGTGTGACAAAAATGAGTTATTTGTACACTTTTTGTTTAAAACCTAAATAATTATTGATACAGTTCTTGCAAGTTATCTTTTTCTTACAATCTTAATTTATAAAATACTAATTAAAATACAAATAAATATATAAATACATTTAAGTTATCGTTAAGCTTTGTCGTAAAAAGGCGATTTATTATCACTCAATTATGGATCAACGATCTTATACTTGCAGAAAGGTAATAAGCCTAAATTAATTGTTTCAATAAATTAGATACTAGTTTAGTCAATAACTGATGATTTTTCAGGGTGATCCTGAAGTTTTGGCACTTAAATTTTTTCGCTGAGAATTTTAATTTTCTAGTGAGTACTTTCATTTTTAATTTATTATAGGCATTTATATATATTATATTTTAGTTATTATAGCGTCAATTTGAAAGGCTTTTTAATTTATAAGGCTTTTTTGGCCCTTGACGCTACATAATCGGAGTAGGATACATCATTTTGTTTATCTAGCACCCTGCTAGCCAGATTTTTTTTTAACCTGGAACGACCCATGCTAAAATAAATTTACTGACTTAAGATCTTTTTTTAAAAAGTTTTATTCATCTATTTTAAGATTCTTAGAAGATCAATATATATTTTAATGAAAATTTCATTTTTTATTTCCTTACTAGATGTTTGATTTTTGTTTGTTTGTTTGTAAGTGATAAAATTTCATTTGGCCTCTTGCTCTGACAACCCAGCAAGTAGGGTGCAGAATAAACAAAATGGATGTATCCTACTCTACTTTGAGTGTGAAGCGTCAAGGGCCGAAAACAGATTTATAAATTAAAAAGCCTTACAAATTAGCGTTATAATGGCTAAAATATAACATATATAAATGCATTTAATAAATTGAAAACGAAAGTTCTCACGAGAAAATTAAAATTCGCAGTGAAATAATATACGTGCTAAGACGGCAGGATTACCTTTTTACGTTAAACCATTTCTAATGTAACAATTCTTTATGACTATATTAGACTATATGATGATTTTAGGTGAACTCAAATGTAAGCAAATGTTATCTAAACCGGGAAGAGAGGCAGTTCATTAAAAACCTACAAGTAAAACCTAAACCGCCTAGCCTACATGGAAATTCTAAAGCACAACGCTGGAAATATTTTGATGGCCTATTCTCTGCTGATGGGAGAAATGTAGACGAAGATCGAGTTTATTGACAGCTGTGTCTCACTGCTCAGCAGTTATTGGGTGACAAAGGTCACATTTCAAAAGTCACAAATTTTGCCACAATTACATCAAGTGACAATATGAATCTTCACTTAAGTGTCAAGCACAATGTGTCAGTACAAAGTCAAGAAAAGTCAAATAAAATTTTGGGATATTTCCGTAAGTATGGAGAAGGCAACAGTCAATGTCAGGCAACATCAAGTCATGAACTGACAAGAGATATCGTTATCTGGTTCTGTAGAGACTTGCTCGCCTTTGAAAATGTGGCTAAAGATGGTTTTGTTTACTTCTTCAAAAATAATTGCCCATCTATTAACGTACCGGCCCCTGTAACACTTGCTGGAACAGCCCTGGATGATGTTTTTTGTTTACGAATATTTAGTTATCAGCCGAAAATCAGCTGCAAATGTCAATTTACGGAGAAATCCGGCTAATCCGGATATCAGCCGGTGGGACGCGGTGATCGAGTGGCAGCGCACTGGACTGTCGTACCGATGGTCACGGGTTCGAATCCGTGTGAAGGCAAGGGTTTGTTCCCGGGGCCTAGGGCGTCCCTGAGTCACCCCGCTCCGAATGGGTACCTAACACTACATGTAGTTAGGCGGCTAGGTAATGCGTGGAACCCACAAAGCCGTGGCCTGTGAATGCTGCATCACTTGCCAACAGATCATCTGTCATGGTCTGTGGACGCAACTATCTTCTGCATAGAAGGAGCATCTGTATAGATAAGATAAGATCAGCCGAAAAATTGTTTCAGCCAGCCGAAATTTTAAAATCCAGCTAATCCGGATATCAGCCGAAATATTATGTCAGCCAGCCGAATTTTTAAAAAAAATTCGGCTGGCAGGTCTTGGCAGGGGTTGGATTTAAACAAGTGAAAAAACGCCATTAAAATTAAGCAAATATGCCATTCTTCAGAAGAGATGTTTCTCATTTTATTTCATTTCAAAATCTGTAGGCGAACCTCTCTTATTGCCTGGAACTTATACGTTTGCTAACAAAAAGTTTTTGGTGTGCTGCTCTCACAATCGTGACAACATTTCACATGTGCGCGTGGCCTTGGCGATGGTGAAAGGTCAAAGGTTGAACCACAGCTCCAGCTGATATGTAAACGATGCAGTTTGACTTCCATGGCGTAAAAACAAAATTGATGTCATGGAGCATTGGGATGAGCGCGGGTCCTGGAGTAGATTTAATGGTGGAGGTTTACCTGTGATGAATAGCAGATGTGAATCTAGGTCAGTAGGAGAGGGAATATGAGTTTTATGGTGAGGTAGGAGATCAAGACAATATATAGTATGACATAGGTTTGAAATCAAGACAATATGTAGAATGGGTAGGGTTGCCAACTCTCGAGTTTATGCCGGGAGTCTCACGGAATCGGCTTTCATGTCCCGTCTCCCGGTTAACTAAGATCCGGAAGACATAAATTGTAATATCTTAAAACAATTGTTTAGTTAAATGTTGTAATGTTTGCAATTCTATAATCTCCCGGGTTCGAGGTTGTGGGAGTTTGTAACCCTAAGAATAAGAGAGTTAGACGATGCATTGTATGCCAAATCGTATAGTCTATGGTGTATCAAATTTTGATTTGAGTCTCAAGGATCTCAACAAAGCAGCTAAATAAACCAAACGTGGATCAGACTTCCGAATAAATAGAAAAAAAAGTAATCATTTTCAGAACGAGTAGGCGAATATGATAAATTGTTGCTACATCCCCTAGGTATTTGTTATTCTTAGAATTCATTATTTTTTATTTTGATATTGTTGTCCCACCTGTATGTAATACCTTGTTCACATGTATATATTACCTTGTTTACTTGTAAATATTACCTTGTTCACCTGTATATATTACCATGTTTACTTGTAAATATTACCTTGTTCACCTGTATATAGTACCTTGTTCATGTGTATATATTACCTTGCTCATCTGATGTCATCTGATATGGCGTGCGACACAGCATCATTTCACATTCAAGGAGGGGGGAATCCCATTGGTGTACCTCTTTCCAGGAGGGGAAATTCCCATTGGTGTACCACATTCAAGGGTATGGGAATCCAATGGTTGAACCACATTCAAAGACGGGGGATCCCATTGATGTGCCACATTCAAAGAGGGGAAATCCCATTGGTGTACCACATTCCAGGAGGGGGAATCCTATTGGTGCACCACATTAAAAAAGGGGGAATCCTATTGGTGTACCACATTCCAGGAGGGGGAATCCTATTGGTGAACCACATTCAAAGAGGGGAAATCCCACAGATGTACCAAATTCCAAGAGGGGGAATTTTATTGGTGCACCACATTCAAAGATGGGGAATCCCTTTGGTGTACCACATTTCAGGAGGGTGAATCCTATTTTTGCACCTCAGTCAAAGAGGGGGAATCCCATTGGTGTACCACATTTCAGGAGGGTGAATCCTATTTTTGCACCTCAGTCAAAGAGGGGGAATCCCATTGGTACACCACATTCAGGGGGGGGGGTCCCTTTGGTGTGCCACTTTCAAGGAGGAGAATCCAATTGGTGTACCCCATTCAGGGGGTGGGGATCCCATTGGAGTACCACATTCCAAATTACAGGATCTCTAAGTAAGATCTCGCCTGGAAGGAGGTGGTTTGAAGAAGGTCTGCCATGTGTTTCTCGTCAATACATTTTTAATAATAAGGCGTCAAAAACGTGTGTATGATATGATCCAAGGAACAGGCGCCGTAAAATATAGAATGTTGAAGAGCGCCAAGATTACTCTGGCCAAATGAGTTTGAAAGATGCAATAAAAAGTTGTAAGCTGGGTCAACAAGTGGTTTCCAATGGAAACGTGTTTCCGCTGCGCCACTTTGATCCCGTTGAGATCTCGCTCACGTGAAGTTACGCGCTTATGTAACCGTTTGAAAAATCTTATTGGGCTTTGAAAATGTTGAACTCGGGCAGACAAGGTGATGGGGTGAGGGCGGGCAGAGGCATGATAGTGCCTACTGCAGGAGGGGGGCAGAGGCATAAAAGTGCCTGCAGCAGGAGGGGGGGCAGAGAAATGAGAGTGACCACTGCAGGAAAGGGCGAGCAGAGGGATGAGCGTGCCCGCTGTAGTAGGGGCGGGCAGAGTTTGTGTAACTATCGGATATTTTGGCAAAACCAAAGATAGTTTTAGTGATAATGGGACAATCGTAATAACTTTTACCAAACCACATTTATCCTTTTTAATTAAATAATTTGTAAATGTCGTTTATTATTATTTACTAGCGTACACCCGTCAAAAATGACGGAAGTTTTCAGCTGAAATCTATTTATTTTATAAAAAATGCACATTTTTAGGGCGCCTATGGCGCCGATCTTTTTCAAAAGCTCAACTAACTTGTCCTTATCTTATCTTATCTTATCTGTTTACAGACGCTCCTTCTATACAGAAGATTATTGCGTCCTACGCTTATCTATGGTTTGTGTCTAGACCTGCATTTTTATTAGAGATTTAAATGTTGATAAAGTGTTGGTTTTCCTGGATTCTTCAGGCAACCCATTCCACGCCCGTTTTCCGGACGGGAAGAATGAAAACGTGTATGTGTTTGTTCTTGCATACGGAATAAGAAAGGTGTTTTTATCCTTATGTCTATCTGAGGGTTGTATTAAGTTATCTTTGTGTTGTATTTCTAAATTAGAATTAATTGCTTTATATATGATTACTACTTTGCTCTTGGTTCTTCTATCCTCTAGTGTTTCAAGGTTTAGTGATTTAACTAATGGTGTTATTCTTGTCAGTTTTGAATATTCTCCAGTAATGAATCTGGCAGCTCTTTTTTGAATTTGTTCTAGTTTATCAATGTTTCCTTTGGTGGATGGGTCCCATACAGAAGATGCATATTCTAGTACAGGTCTCACCAAAGTGAGGTAGCATTTTAGTTTTATATCTCTATTACATTTGTTAAAATTTCTTTTTATAAAGCCTAAGGTTTTGTTTGATTTTTTAATAACTTCATTGACATGGGGATTCCATGATAGTTTCTCATTTATTAAGACTCCTAAGTATTTTGCATCTTTAGTTTGGGTCAGTTCTTTTCCATGAATGTAATATTTTGAATTTATTTGTTTCTTTTTCTTTGTTACTCTTAACAGTTGACACTTTTCTGGGTGGAAAGATATACTCCAGTTAGTTTCCCATTTTATCAATTCATCTAGGTCTTTTTGTAAAATTTTGCTATCTTGCTCTGATTTAATTGTTCTATAGATTATACAATCATCAGCAAATAACCTAACTTTTGTACCTGTTGAGATGTTGTTGGGTAAATCATTTATATAGATCAAAAAGAGTAAGGGACCTAGCACAGTTACTTGTGTAACTCCTGAGTTAACCTTTATTGGTGCAGATTTAGATCCATTAATTATTACAGTTTGCTCCCTGCCCAAAAGGAAGTCTTGGATCCAGTGATGTAAGGGATCTGAGATTCCAAAGTAGTTAAGTTTTTTAAGTAAACTAAGGTGGTGAACTTTGTCAAATGCTTTTGAGAAGTCAAGTAATATTGTGTCTATTTGATCATTATTGTCTAATCCTTTTGATAATTCATCTATTAAACCTATTAATTGTGTTTCACATGATCTGTTTTTTTCTAAAGCCGTGTTGATGTGGGCATAGGGCATTATATTTGTCTAGGTGGCTAATTATTTTACTATATATTATGTGTTCTAGCAATTTACAGGTGATACTAGTAAGTGATACAGGTCTGTAATTACCAGGGTCTGATTTATCACCTTTCTTAAGAGTGGAGTTATGTTAGCTAATTTCCAATCCTGGGGCACTTTACCCTGGTTTAGAGAGGCTTGAAAAAGAACTACAAGGATTGGGGACAGTTCATTGCTTAGTTCTTTTAATAACCTTGCAGGCAATTCATCTTGAGCAGTGTCCTTGTTTGATAAATACGAAATATTATACTTTCTGAAATGTACACAAAGTATACATTTTATAATAGGGGTTGCAGGGCGCCTACGGCGTCCCCTTTGTTTTTTTTATTCTATAATTAACCATAATCAAATCCTCTTTTTACATTGTTCCCTTTTCCAAAATTAAAATATGAGCGGGAAACAATGACGTCATATAATATTTTTTTACAGCCATATTTAATTTGCTCACCTTTTGATGCTTTGGTGAAGTAATTTGGTTTTCCCTGCTTTCTAAAATTAGTAGCGTCAGGACTGACAGACACTACTTGCGTGACAAGTGCAAATTATATTGTTTAATATTATGATGATCATTTTTATTAGTATCTAATACAATAAAAGCCCAGGCCATTCCGTAACGCTGAGGGACATAATACTAATACAAATGTCCATAGCGGTTAAAAAAGAAAGGTATCATTTTGGTTTCGAGATTAACAGAGCGTGTGGTGTTTCTCGCCGTAAAATATTATATGACGTCAATTACATTTCAGGAAGTTTTATATTTCGTATTTATCAAACAAGTTATTTGGGCTTTTGAAAAATTGGGCGCGTAGGCGCCCTACAACCCCTAGTTATAATTATTATTGCATTTCAGTATTTTTTTTACATTTTGATCGCTACTGTCCAGAGTTTGATGAAATATGATCAACAATTATTAGTCATCCTATGCTGTTTTGTGCGCAGTGTTAGTAACACACAGGGATTTGAGTGTCTGTAAATACATCAAACAAATAATATTTTAAAGGTTAAATGTCCACATACATGGGAGTTATTTCTCTTTGTAACAAAAATTTCATATACTTCACCTGACGGAGGTCCTTTGCTTGAAAACTGTGTTCTTTTATTGAAAGATTTTTTAATTTGTTTTTAAAAACACTGAAATTTCTCCCCTTATTCAAATAAATGAGTTTCCTCCCCTTATGTAAACAAATTGCTCTCCCCTCATTGATACACCAACTTTTCCTTATCGCACAGAATGCAACGACAGACTATGTTCACTTTTATCTTTCACATCCTCAGCTTTTAAGGAGTCAGCGCCACTTACACATCGCCACTGACCAAATCCAGGGACTCAAAGAGAGGATAGACATTCTGGAGGAGGAGCACCAGAGACTCAAGTTGGATTATGGGAAACTCTATGATGAGGTGAGTCCCTGAGCTTAAAGCCTAAAGCTGTTAGCGCTGAATTGGGGAAAAGTTTTAGATTTACGGGAAACTATGATTAGGTGAGTCCCTGAGCTTAAAGCTGTTTGCACTGAATTCGGGAAAAGTTTTAGATTTACGGGAAACTATGATTAGGTGAGTCCCTGAGCTTAAAGCCGTTATCGCTGAATTGGGGAAAAGTTTTAGATTTACGGGAAACTCTATGATGAGGTGAGTCTATGAGCTTAAAGCTGTTAGCGCTGAATTAGGGAAAACTTTTAGATTTACGGGAAACTATGATTAGGTGAGTCCCTGAGCTTAAAGCTGTTTGCACTGTATTGGGGAAAAGTTTTAGATTTACGGGAAACTCTATGATGAGGTGAGTCTATGAGCTTAAAGCTGTTAGCGCTGAATTGGGGATGAGTTTTAGATTTACGGGAAACTATAGTTAGGTGAGTCCCTGAGCTTAAAGCTTTTGCACTGATTTGGGGTAAAGTTTTAGATGTACTGAAAAGTTAAGATTCTATGAGTCGCTTATGTGCAATGAGTTAGTATAAGTTGTGATAAAGAGTGTAGGGCGATGTATCATATTTACGTAGACATCTTGAAATATCTAGGAATGGCTGAATCAAATAATGTAGCTTAGTAAAATTCTATTGTTAATTTATTATTTTTAGAACTTTCATTTTCATAGTTATTAGCCCTTTGCTGTGTATTTACAAATCTCTAGCTTGTTATAATTCACTCTGTCTATTAATCCATTAAAATATATTATTTGTATTTTTAAAATTTCTTAAATGCAACATTTTATGTATTTTTATTCTCTAATCACTTTGTTCATACCGTAGTTCACATTTTTAAGGTTAAATTCAATTAACACCGACTTAATTTCATATTGTTAATATTTTAAATACACTTTGTTCATTTGTTAAATTCGTTTTGTTTGTTTTAAATCAAGACAGTTAATTTCGCTAATCATTGTTCAAACTTTACTTTCTATACATGAGCCAACATGTATAGACCGCTCCTATTCGTTGATCATACTCTAATTTCTTCACTGTAGCCAACATGTATAGACCGCTCCCATTGAAGAATTTCTTGGCACAAACGAACCCAAAAATAACCAGCGATGTGTCTTGCTTGCAGCCGTTTGGCACACGGGGTAAATGCCCTTGGGTCAAACAATTTTTAAAACACTGTTCAATTGAGAAGAAAGGAAAAAAGGCTTTTCAGCACCAAAACAATTACTTTTTTTTTCGAAAAAAATGGTCACCTTTTACAGCCTCCGAAACAAAATTTGTTTCTTGTTCAGGTAGTTTTTTGTATTTCTATGTCTTATCTATACAGACGCTTCTCCTACACAGAAGATTATTGCGTCCACAGACCATGCCGGTTGAAATACACAGCTTCCAAAACTAAGTTCGTTTAATGTTCAGGTAGTTGAAATACACAGCTTCAAGTTTGTAAATAGTGTATTTTGTGCTTCGTTCACACACGTATTGAAAGAGTCAATTACTGTTAACCTTAAGCCCACACTATCATAAAAAAATGAACAATATTACAAGTGATCAAATGTTTGAAAACATTTTAAAATACACTTAGAGCGCAGAATCAATATACGTAATTCCCGTTGTCTGTATGTATGTATGGTTGTAATTTGTAATGCTGTTAGGTGGCGCTGCGATAGATTTTATTTTATTCTCTTGATGGTTTTTTTTTCGGGATTACCGTTAAATTCCTTTTCGCCTTTATTATAAAAGTTTGAGCTTATATTTTAATTAGCGTATCACCCGTCAGAAATGACGGAAGTTTTCAAAATAAATACACATCAGATTAAAGAATAACGTAATACAGAACTTTCATTTATTTTATTATTATTTTTTTTTGATTCATTTATTATCATATTGAACAATTTTATGCGGAACGTTCGAAAAAAAGAGTAATATTTGGTGCAGTAACTTTTGGTGCGCACTATAAAACCTAACAGCATTACATCCAAGAAGCATTACATCCATTACGGGAATTATGTATGTTGATGATGATTGATGATACAAGGCGTACATCGGAAGGCGCGCAAAAAGGTGTGCAAAATAATAATAAATTAAAGACGCGCTGTACAAAAAATATTATATGACGTCATTGTTTTAGCTTATATTTTGATTTTTGAAAAGGGAACGATGTAAAAATAGGAACCAAAAAAGATTCCGTCATTTTTGGCGGGTTATCTCTAGTTTTAAAATATTTACGTTAGCTCAAAAATAAAACAAAATAATTAGGGATGGTTTTAATGGTCATAAATCTTTATATAGTAATACAATGTTCAAGTTTAAAATATAGTGTAAGCGTAGCTGCATTGCGTTGAATTTTACGAATTTAACGATTAAATTGCGTAAATGCAGTAATTTAATTGACCATTGACATAGAATCAAGACTTCAAATATCCCACTATTATTTTAATTCTACTTTACATTATTGGGACAATGACTGTCACTATAATTATATTTATGAATACAATTAAAATGTCTTATTGAACATTTTCTAGAAATTTGTTTTATAAGGCCGGCTATTCAGGTGATGGTCCGGAAATTACGATTATTCAATATTTAGACAGATTAGGACGATATCTCAAATCGAAACACTACTAACTATTTGAAAATAATCATAATTTATAAAGAACAATTTTAAGAAATATAATTGTGAAACATTGTTTTTGGTTCAAATTCGTAACTATCTGGATAAAATCATAAATTAAGACCGCTAATCGCTTGATCAAATCCAAACCGTTACGTTACGGGAGGAAGCAGACGACAGTGTAACGTGCAGGTGGCCAAACTCACCTGGCAAGACAAACCACGTGACTTCCAGACATCGGGTTGATACAGACTCCTACGCATAAACATTCGGCCGACTTGCGATAGACGGACGGATGGTGCCCCGTTGTTTTTATGACGTAATATCTCTGCACTCATGGCCGGTATAAATTTGAGAGAAGATTATAAACCTTTTTCAAAAATATATATAACAACTTATTTCTTCAATCCTTGTGTTTAGAAGAAAGCTTTTGTAGGTAACTAAATTCAAACCAATTTTTAAAATTAAATTTATATTAGATTTATAACACCCCTTTAACTAATACCAAAAAAATCACTTATTAAATCCCTTATATTAACTTCGAAACCTTGTCTCTCTTTGTCGTTCGTCGTCGAGGGGGGGGGGTGTGTTGGGGGCGGAAAAGAAAAGTAAAAAATGACACACTTTCCGTGATGCTATCGAGCTGAAATTTTGCGCATAGACTCGTGTTACCTAACAAGGAATCGTATCAGAATTTCAGATCGATCTAATGTACTGTAATTAAATTAATGCATTTTTAGTTTATCTCCATATAACTCAATGTAATTCAATGTCGCCGTTTGCTATTGTTTGCCTTCCGCGTGCCACTTGAGTTCAGTCCAGCTATCGATGTCCACAGTTTTTACAGCAAGGGGAGATCAGTCAGTTTGAGTCTGTAAATATCTGTGGCGCGTTGTTTATTATATTGACATATCAATACTTTAAGTTATGTCTCACATAATATAGTCAACAACTTTGCTTTTATGAGTTTGTTTATTTTTTAAATCCTGTATATTAATTCGTGGTGTCTGGTTGATTGTTTTCTTGCTTGTCGAAATAAATTTGGATCAATTTTTAACCCTGTTCCTCGTAAGCTAGCGAGCTGAAATTTTGCATGCAGACTCGTGCCAATGATAAAAACGATGTATCAAAATTTCAGATCGCTCGCATGCACTGTAGGTAATAAAATTATTGAATTTTTTAATTTTATTTATCTCTATGTATCATGTTAAATTTTTGAGATAGAGTCGTGGTACGTATTATATTGAACAAACTTTCCTGTCTCGCAATAAGATGCGTATTTTATTGAAAACACTTTTTATTAACATATTCCTGATCGGTGCAGATTATATTAAACATGTTTTACGACACAACTACAATTTTGTATTTTTGGATGGTCTTGCGCTGCGTATTATAATGAACATTCTTTTAGTTATGTCTCATACATAAAGGATTTATAGTCAAAAACTTGTTTTTTTTACGGGTTTAAAAATTTATTATTTAGAATCTTGGCTTACTGCGCCATTGACCGTACAATTCTACCACTGCCTTAACCTCCCATGAAATGTCTAGCTCGGGGCACGAAGTCAACGGTGTGCTACTGTTTCGGGGGCTAAGCTGTCATGTCGGCAGTTTGGACCCCCGTTTTGACTTTTCAACTATAATTAATAAGGACAGTGCAGTGCTATGTTCTAATTTGAGTCATCAGACTCTAGCGATGGCGACTGAGTTTCCACCTCAGCTTGGCCGGAATATGTTTGCACTTTTCTTGCAGTTGTGTTGGCCGTTTCTTGTACTGTTGTTTATTCTTGCAATGGTCCGAAAGCCACAGTTGTTAAAGAGGAGTTCTTTTCCAATCTCTCAGAATTGACGCTAACGTCAGCACCAATAATTTGCGTGTTTTTAACGGGGAAAAAGCAAAAAACTGAAAACATGAAAATAAGGAAAGTTCAAAAGATTAAATAATATATTTAAAGTATACTGTACTAATTTTTTTTGAAAAAAAACAACAAACTCTTAAATTTTAATTTGCATGTTAAATTGTTTAAATCTAAACGAATTCCCATTATTAAAAAAAAATTAAATTATCATCGCTCTGTTTATTGAGGAAGTCAATTTAATTTAACGCATAACTGAAAGACAGGAAGAAACACGAGTCAACGATTGTTGGAAGACTTATATGAATAAAATATGTAGTTGTAGTTGTGCTTATTAAATGTGTAGTCTATGGCGGATTAGGGGGGCTGAACGGGCGAAAGCCAGGGGCCCCCGATGATTTAGGGGCCCACAAATTTAGTATATTTTATAATAAAGGTGGACAAATATTTGCATGAATTCCTGAAAATATCATAAATTAAATAAATTAACAAAAATCTGGTATATTAGTCTAATCGCTATTCGTACCCGATTCGTGTGCAAAGTTGCACAGCATTCCTTTTTTGTGTGGGATATTTTACAGATTTTGCTGCGCGGTAATTCTAAACTGTTGCGCGGCATCGGTGAGATGCTTAAAGGGAGCATTGGTTCTGTCTACTTACAAATCAAGTTTTTTTTGTTAATTCAAGGTAAAACGTACATCATTGAGACCAATCACCATTTATGGTTGGCAATTGAGGGTGGTGCAGGGTGGGGGGCAGGTAACAACAACCGCAGTGCGCATGTCTAGAAACCAACAATCTATCGGCGAACCCTCCCTCCCACCCCCCCGACATTCACTGCGTTTTTTAAAATATTAAATCCCTTATATTAACTTCACCGCCGTCTCTGTCTTTCTGTCTCTCTGTCGTTCGTCGTCGGGCGGGCGGAAAAATAAAAGTCAAAAATGACCCACTTCCCGTGATGCCATCGAGCTGAAATTTGGCACATGAACTCGTGTTACCTAACAATGCATCGTATCAAAATTGCAGATCGATCGAACGTACCGTAATTAAATTAATGCATTTTTAGTTTCTCTCTATACCAGGTATGTAATGCAATGTCACAGTTTGTTATTGTTTTTTTTCACGTGACAGTTCAGTTCACGCTTGCTTTTGTTTACATTTTAAGTGTCACGCTGAGCTCAGTCCAGTGATCGGTGACCAGACCTTTCCCCTCTCCCACCCCCCGGGGTATAAAGCAAAGGGAAGTTAAGACAGACTCAGTCTGTAAATGTTTGTCGCGTTTGAACATGATCAATACTTTTAGTTATGTCTCATATATAAGGGATTTATAGTCAAAAACTTTGTTTTTACGGGTTTGTTTTATTCATTTCTTCGTGCTGCTGTTTGTGTCCGTTCTTCGCACTATGTATGAGCAAGTCTGCGCGTATGCTACGCCGCGGGTCGTATATAGTGTATTTTAAGACGTGTATAGTTTTCAGCACTTTTAAACTATGACATTTTTTCACATTTTCTTTCTATCATCTTTTTTTTAAAATCTGTGTCTAAATATATTTTGTCTTTAAATTCCTATCGAATCTCTAAACTTCTTTACGAAATTTAGGTTACCATAATCCTATCTCCTATAAGGGTCACTCCCCTACCAATGTTCCCCCATCTCCAGTAGAACACGGAGTTTACCTAGTCACCTTTGACCCCTAGCGTAGGCGGACCATCCCCCGTCTCAGGTTATCTGACTTTTTACCTTTCATTTTTTTTGTCCTGGGTGTTTCTCTCATCAACACTCCTAGCCGGCCGTGTCCGCAGTTGACCTCTCCTGGAATTTAGTAGCAGACGGCGCCGAATTAAAGAAATGAGGCAAGAACTGTGATGAAAGCGATATTTAATCGTGAGGGTACTTGGTTAGGTGGATAGACCAGCGCGTTTGCTATTATTATAAACAACTTGAAACATTTCTGTTACATGTAGTAAACATACAATGTGGTTATCAGAATACGGACAGATTTATTACTTACAAGTTGAGGGCATACATTTTTGAATCCATATTTTTCCGCACTATCCACTCGATGTCCAGCTTGACTTCACTTTCCACTATATGTCCAGCTTGACTTCACTGTCCACTCGATGTTCAGCTTGTCTTCACTTTCCACTCGATGTCCAGCTTGTCTTCACTTTCCACTCTATGTCCAGCTGGACTTCACTGTCCACTCCATGTTCAGCTTGACTTCACTTTCTACTCGATGTCCAGCTTGACTTCACTCTCCGCTCGTTGTCCGACTTGACTTGACTTTGACAGAGACGAATTGCTTTCCATATTTATATCCCCTAATGAATATTAATCAAGCATCTTCTTAATTTTATGTGTGACGTCTTGAGAGTGAAAGCTTTACTTAAATAAGAATGCTGATTTCCTATTCATTTAAAATGCTTATAGCCATACAACATTAACGATAGACAAAGAAATACAAGGGAATTACATAACTATGTAAACAGTTACTCGGAGGTAAGAGATAATAATGGGAACGTAGAGTGACGATTGGTTAACCTACACTTCACTGCAAGTCAATATCTAGCCAAAAAAAATAATTAATCTTGATTTTATCGAACGGCTTAAAAAAAGCCATATTCTGCTGAGCATACCATTTTCAAAAAAATAATTTGAAAATATTTTTTATAAGACACTGCGATGCAGAGAAATTTCTGATAGAAGGATCTTATCTCGTGTTATTAAATTTTCCTCTGCTTACACTCATCGTCTCCCTTCGTCCCGCGGAGGCCAATATTCTTTGCCAACATTTTGAAATGGTTACTAAACTATACACAAACACATGAGATGCAATGATGCTTGAGCAGCAATCCATTAAACTAAATAGAAATAGTAGTTTTATATTTGACACAAACCCCCCTCCTTGATCAAGTATTTTTTAGATGCGCCACAAAACCTTCGAGTAGTTGTCCAAAAGACCAGTGCTCTTAAAGGGTTATATTTTGTCATTGCGGAGTAATTATTTATTGTCTTAAATCGAACCAAATTTCTACTAGTTCTTGACCAGGTCAAACAAAAGCTTGCTAGTTCTTGACCAGGTCAAACAAAAGCTTGCTAGTTCATGACCAGGTCAAACAAAAGCTTGCTAGTTCATGACCAGGTCAAACAAAAGCTTGCTAGTTCTTGACGTAAGTCTCAAGTCACCAATTTTAGATTCACTTCACATTAAAATGTCACACATCTCCCAGATATTTGTAGCAACCGTCTGATCCCGTCCTATGCCAGGAAAATCACTGGCATTCAAACAAGACTTCTACCGTAGACATCATAGATTGGTTTGCCACATTGACTGGGATCTGAGATTTCATAGATTGGTTTGCCATACTGAGTGACCTCTCGGATATTATAGATTGGTTTGCCACATTTAATGACGTATAATATATTATAGATTGGTTTGCCACACTGACTGTTGTAAGATATTATATATTGGTTTGCCACATTTAATAACGTATAATATATTATAGATTGTTTTGCCACATTGACTGGCGTCTCAGATATTATAGATTGGTTTGCCACACTGACTGTTGTCAGAGGTTATAGATTGGTTTGCTATACTGACGGCTTATTAGATCGTTCTTTTCTTTATTCCATGTTTTTATTTTCCATACAGATTGACAAGCCCCTTGATGACAGGGAGACACAAACGGCAGACGCCGATAACTCACACACATCACCAGAGTTACCGTTCGTGGCCAAGTGTATCTCAGTAGTCGAGGCCCCTGTAAGTCTAAATAAACATTTACCTGCTATATAAGATACATTTATCCATCATTTTCATATTTCAAAATCCTCTAAGCAGTCTCGAAGAGATTTAGATCGCGAGTTTTTGTAAACTGCCACTGTTTATCTTGATGAATGTTGTTATTTACGCAGACCTACTCTGAACTTCAGCGATTGGCCCAAGAAACGGGTCAGACGAATGAGCAACTGGCAAGTGTAGAAGCGGAACTGGCCAGATATAAGGAGAAAGCCAAGGAGCTGGAGTATAAAGTAGAAGAGGTTGGTAAATAGGAGCACGCTAGGGACGCTAGGGTAGTGGTGCTGTTGTTGGTACTTCAGGCGGTGCCCGTGTTGGTGCAGCAGGTGGTGCTGGTGTTGGTGCTGCAGGTGATGCTGTTGTTGGTGCTGCAGGTGGTGCTGGTTAGGTGGGTACAGAGATCCAGGTGCCTCATGCGACATGTGTGGCTGTTGAAGTCTTCTTTAACCGACTCAATATGAGCCTAGAAATAATGGTGGGCATCGCGCCGTAACTGTTTTATTTTTTTTAAAAACGTAAAAAACCAAGTTTTTTTTACTATAAATCCTTTATGTACGAGACTGAATGTTCATTGTAATATGCAGCGCAAGACAATCCAAAAATACAAAATTGTAGTTATGTGTCGTAAAACATGTGTAATATAATGCGCACCGATCGGGAATATGTTTATAAATAGTATTGTCAAAAAATATGCACCTTATTGCGCGACAGGAAAGGCTGTTCAATATAACACGCACCAAGACACTATAGCAAAAAAAAATTTAACATGACACATAGAGATAAATAAAAATAATCTAAAAATTCAATAATTTAATCACGGTACATGCGAGCGATCTGAAATTTTGATACATAATTTTTATCATCGGCAAGAGTCTGAAAAGAGTTGAGAATGCCTTCATGACCTTGAACTTATTTATCATGACGTTACGGTAGTGACTCAAAATGTAACTGTAGCTCTAGGCATGTAAGTCTCCATATGATGATAGATGTGATCGTCAGGCCCACAACGTCAGCAAGTCTTCGTCTGACCAAGGTTTCTACAGTTACCACACCCCCCCCCCATGGTCAGCTGGTTGGCCTGTCCCAAATCTTCTACAGTTACCTCCCCGTGGTCAGCTGGTTGGCCTGTCCCAAATCTTCTACATTTGCCTCCCCGTGGTCAGCTGGTTGGCCTGACCCAAATCTTCTACATTTACCTCCCCGTGGTCAGCTGGTTGGCCTGTCTCAAATCTTCTACAGAAGATATTAGAAAACATCTACTCGAAAACTGTTCAACTGTAAAAAAAAATTCAGCGGTTTATAAATTTAAACAGATTTAGGCATTGATATATTTCAGTTGTTGATAGATTTCAACCGTTGATCGCTTTCGGTGGTTGAAAGATTACCCCCCTTGATGGATGAAACTCGATGATAGTTTTCACTATTGATAGATTTCACCGGTTGATAGATTTTAACCGTTGATTCTATTCGAGTGCTTGACATTGTATATGTTAGCATGCTGTCTGGTGACGTTTGCTTTCTTGTAATAGGAGTGCGTTAACTCTGATGATCTCAAACTAAACTCTAAGAGCATCATTTGGGACTGTCACCAGCACTGTTGGTCTAATCAAACATGCATGAGACCGTAACAGTTAACACAAGACCTACAGTTAACACGAGACCGTACAGTTAACACTAGACCGTACAGTTAAAACGAGACCGTACAGTTAACACGAGACCTACAGTTAAAACGAGACCTACAGTTAACACGAGACCGTACAGTTAACACGAGACCGTACAGTTAACACGAGACCGTACAGTTAACACGAGACCGTACAGTTAACACGAGACCCTACAGTTAACACGAGACCGTACAGTTAAAATGAGACCGTACAGTTAACACGAGACCGTACAGTTAACACGAGACCCTTCAGTTAACACGAGACCGTACAGTTAACACGAGACCGTACAGTTAACACGAGACCCTTCAGTTAACATGAGACCGTACAGTTAACACGAGACCGTACAGTTAAAACGAGACCAGTCGTAGAGGCTTTACGGTTCGAGCCATAGCCACTGTCACTCTGAACTAATACTTTGTGACCTTTAACTTTTTAAAGATATGTACAGGTATATGTATAAATTATACATATGTTACTATAGGTATAAAAACGGACATCTAGTAGTGAATAATAGCCCATAGTCGTAGTTTGTAGCTGGACCTAGGGATCTCTTTCTTATTAGAAATCACGTAGAACAGTGCTTCTCAAACTTTTTAGTATGGCGGACCGGCAGGAATTTTTTCCATTGCACCAGGGACCGGTGCATTATTGTCCCTGCACTGACAATTTTTTTCTGTCCTTTTTTGATAACTTCTGCGGACCGGCAGCGGATGACCTAAACACCGGCACCGGTCCGCGGACCACCACTTTGAGAAGCACTACAGTGGAACACGTCACACAATGGTGTCTAGATGTATACATAATTTGAATGCTAGTCAAACCTTTAGTCTATTTAGAAAGTCAGATCTCGTCTGATTTGCGACATACATAGGTCATCGATAGTTAATATTCCTTGCATCTATTCTCTTTTGTGAGAGTATTCTTTTTTATGGTGTTCTTAAAAAAAGATTTATGTTTGTTTGTTTGTTGTCAATCTCTTGACTATCTATAATTTCAGTTACGTCACCACCGCCAGTTGCCTGCCTTACAATGACATTCCACATTGACTTCACCCTCCCCTCCACCCATCAGTCGTAATGGTATCACCCAAGCCTTTTATTCTGTAGGTTCAGTATTTTACAGCTTGCTGCATACATTTCAAACCCCAGATTTTTTTTCCTTTCCCATTTTTTTTTACTGTTTATCTCTATCAGGCGGTGGAGGGTCTCAAACGACTTTCCGTGATTCTTTCAGTCGTCGAGAGCTTCCGCTATAATAAGGAGACGCTAACAGCACTAGATGCCCAAGAAAATGTGTGTTTTTTTATTAAAACTATTGAAAAGTCTCACACAGCTTCTAAAAAGTTCTCAAAATTCCTAGCTTGTTAACAGCACTGTTTGTTAAAAACAAAAAGACCCCAAAGATTCAAAAGTTTGAGACCCAAGTGCCAATTGTTATAATTTTTGTTGTATTTATTTATTCTGAACGTCATTGCTGGAATCAAGATGCAAGTTAAAAATTATTAAACTTTGGAAGGGATTTTCTTACATGAAAGCAATAGTTCATCAAGGGACGTAAGCAAAATGAAAGAAATCTGCGACAAGACAAAGTTAATATTCGGTGACTTTCGTATTTTATTACACAACAGGAAACTGTATTTGATTACACAGCAGGAAACTGTATTTGATTACACATCAGAGCCTCGTCCATATTTTTCAACTTTCCGTTATCTACTACAATACCACACAGGTTTTGTTTACTTTACTTTATTACATTTCCCTTCCTATAGGCTACAGAAGAAGAGGGAGCATAAATGTTTAGAAAGGGAGACAACGTATTTATATAAGATAATTGAATATAACTGGATCTCTTTGATTTACCGGCCTTTTTTTTTCATTTTCTATAAAGAACAATAGGCACTGCATCTTGATTCGAACAATGTATTATTTGAAAACAAAATTACTCTCAGGAAAAAAAATTTGTTAAAAAAAAATAGTAAAAATTCCAAAGGAACTATAAAGGCATCTTTTGTGTACACGCCTCATTCACCTGCCATGTTGACCTAGATTCTGCTATATTCCAGTAACTGCTCCTGTGTGGCAGTTGGCACGATCCTAAAAGCCTGAGCATGAAACTAACGTGCATGTGCTCCTCTACATACCTGCATGGTGATATTGACAGGGTCAAGTTGTGTTGCACCTTCTACTGCGTGATGCTATTGACAGGGTCAAGTTGGGAGGCACTTTTTACCCCAATGATGCTATTGACAGGTAGAGGTTGTATAGCATTACTAACCAGCATGGTGCTATGGGAAGGGTGGAGGGCGTATCGCACCTGCATGTAATAGAGAAAAGGTAAGATTGTGTGCTGATCTACCAGTAAGATTGTGTGCTGATCTACCAGTAAGATTGTGTGCTGATCTACCAGTAAGATTGTGTGCTGATCTACCAGTAAGATTGTGTGCTGATCTACCAGTAAGATTGTGTGTTAATCTACCAGTAAGATTGTGTGTTGATGTACTAGTAAGATTGTGTGTTGATCTACCAGTAAGATTGTGTGTTGATCTACCAGTAAAAGTGTGCCTTTATCTACCAGTAAGATTGTGTGTTGATCTACCAGTAAGATTGTGTGTTGATGTACTAGTAAGATTGTGTGTTGATCTACCAGTAAGATTGTGTGTTGATCTACCAGTAAAAGTGTGCCTTTATCTACCAGTAAGATTGTGTGTTGATCTACTAGTAAGATTGTGTGTTGATCTACCAGTAAGATTGTGTGTTGATCTACCAGTAAAAGTGTGCCTTTATCTACCAGTAAGATTGTGTGTTGATCTACTAGTAAGATTGTGTGTTGATCTACCAGTAAGATAGTGTGTTTATCTACTAATATGATGATGTGTTTATCTACCAGTAAGATTGTGTGTTGATCTACCAGTAAGATTGTGTGTTGATCTACCAGTGAGATTATGTGTTTATCTACCAGTAAGATTGTGTGTTGATGTACTAGTAAGATTGTGTGTTGATCTACCAGTAAGATTGTGTGTGATCTACCAGTAAGATTGTGTGTTGATCTACCAGTAAGATTGTGTGTTTATCTACCAGTAAGATTGTGTGTTTATCTACCAGTAAGATTGTGTGTTTATCTACCAGTAAGATTGTGTGTTGATGTAATAGAATAATGGTGTGTTGATCTACAAGTAAGATTGTGTGTTGATCTACCACTTTTTTGGGAGGTGTCTGCTATTAAACACATAACTGTTTTAGACAATTTTAGATGTAACACAATCAATAATTGAATCTTGTAACAGCATTATAATTTTTATTTCACATATAAATATCATCTACGAAAAGTACTGAACTGGTTTTATGTTCTTGATATTTTAAGTTGACTGCTGACAATTAACTCTAGCTGGTTGAGGTCTGTCTTCTGTGACAAGGCGACAAAACCTTGTTAAGAAATGTTAGAGATGTATAGAAACACGATGCAACAAACTAGAATGTTCTTAGGTTTTTTTATTTAAAAAAAAATAAAAATTAAAACATTCTGAAAGAAGTTAGAGTCCTAAATTTTTCCACAAAAATATCAGACCATCAATGTGTCTATTATTATGTTTTTGGTTAATGTTTGACCTCATTTCTCAACTTAATTTTTACGACTTATGACGTCAGGCATTCATCAAGATGATCTGGTGATCTAACACCATCCCCTTAGCGATTAATGGACTTGTCTCGTTCACAGATTAACGACATTTGGAAATCAAAAAGCGCAGCATCAGATAAAGAAAAGGACCAGCTAGAAAAACAACTACAACAGAAAACAAAAGAATGCATTCTACTTGAAGAGGACATAGCCAGCCTCAAGCAGGAACTATGTGAAAAAATTAAAATCATCGCTGAGAACGAAGTGGCTCTGCAGGAAAACGCACATATCATATCGAGGCTCGCAGAGTCGGTCAAGGACGAAGAAGGGGAGACAAAACGTCATGAACACGACCGTCAGACGTTGGTAAACCAAATCTCGCAGAGGGATGGGATTATACGGAACTTAAACGAGACGATCAGGTCACGTGATGAGCGGCTTAAAGAGAAAGACGAGATTTTGTTTACTTTGAATAGGAGCATCGAGGAGCACAAGAGGGAAATGACGTTACTGGGCGAGAAGCTGCACCGAACTTTCACACAGGTCGGTGAGAAGGATGCCCTCATTTCGGTCCTGAGGGGACAAATTTCGAGTTCATCTGTTCTGTCTCGTGACGCTCCACCCACGTGCCAGACGGACGCTGAAAAGGAAAGCTTCCGGTTGAAGGACGCCCTAAACAACCTTCAGGTGGAGCTTGACCGCGCCATGGGGAACAAGAGAATCATGGAGGGGACATTGGAGAAATCCAGGAAGGCGCTAGACGAGGCTATGCTCATGTGGGACAAAGAAAGACATTCTCTGCAGGTTCGTGGTGCAATTAAATTAGGCTGGCTGGGGTTGCAGTTAAGTAATGGCCTTAATGTTGGTGTAGGACAATACATTCTTTATATCACAGGCTAAGTCTTGGAAATCAATTTTTATACCGGAGGTAACATGTGATTTTATTGTGAAACACTTTAGTACCCGATTTAGCATGTGGTTTAATTGTGTAACAATTTTGTACCCGATGTAAGATGTGGTTTCATTGTAAAACAATTTTTTACCTGATGTAAGATGTGGTTTCATTGTGTAACAATTTTATACCTGATGTAAGATGTGGTTTCATTGTGTAACAATTTTGTACCTGATGTAGCATGTGGTTTCATTGTGTAACAATTTTGTACCTGATGTAGCATGTGGTTTCATTTCGACTCTCACAGAAAGAGGCCAACATCCTGGAGGAGAAGGTTCGCATGTACGAGGTCTACAACACAATGAATAAAGATGAAACAATCGAGACCTTGAAGGCCGAGGCCCAGGCCTACTTTAATGAGAAAGAGGCCCTCGTTTGCGAGCTCAGCACCATGAAACTCAAACACGAGTCGTCTGAAAGAACGCACAAAGAGCAGTTCGCAAAATTACAGGTGGGTCTCTGGGAAATGTGTCTTTTGTCCAGCCACTGGTCACTTTTGCCTGGTGAAATGTGTATTTGGTCCTATTAATTGATATCAATTTGCTATGTATGTTCATTCGTTCGTAATGCTTTGTAATCAGGAAATAACAGATTTTTGAAAGCGCACCGCTTAAAAAAAAGCCTCGAAAAAAAATACTGTACCAAAAAATAACTCTTTTCGAACGTCCGCTCATATGGAAATGAGATTTCATGTTCCTCTCTTTGTCTCTACATTTTCCGATTATTTACTATACGGCTTTCAGGCAAAAGGGACAATTACAAAAACTATACTAAAATAATATACAGGGTAAAAGGAACCGTCCCTAACTCATAATTATTCATCTTTATCATTTGCCTCAATGGGTTCACATGTCGATCATTTACCAGGACGTGGGCCATATGTATTCCGAGTTCATGGACAAATTTGTCATCGGGCTGGGCACATGCATCCAGAAGATGGAGCTCAACGACAATATTAACAAGTTTTTGTAATCGATTCTGGTCATGGACAGTTGTATGTTGCCTTGACACGAGGGAGAAATCATGAAAATCTTAGAGTATTCATTAATAAAACAACCCCGTAAAAACAAAGTTTTTGACTATAAATCCCTTATAGACTATATGAGACTTAACTAACAGTATTGATTATTTTTAAACGCGACAAACATTTACAGACTGAACCAAATTATCTCCCTTGGCTTTAAAACTAGGTCAAAACTCTAGCAGACGACTACTAAACGTTCTAAATAGTGATTTATATAGATAAACTAAAAATGCATTAATTTAATTACGGTACGTTCGATCGATCTGAAATTTTGATACGATGCATTGTTAGGTGAGACGGGCCCGTGTGCCAAATTTCAGCTCGATGGCTTCACTGGAAGTGGGTCATTTGTGACTTTTGTTTTTCCGCGGGACGAGACGAACGAGCCGAGACGACGAACGAGTCGGCAAGGAAGTTAATATAAGGGATTTAAAAATACATTCCTTCAAGGAGATTTATTTTATAATTCGAGAATATAAACAAAACATGTTGTCATTAAGGAAGTGTTGAATTAAAATAAATGAAAGTTCTGTACTACATTATTTTTTATTCTGATGTGTATTTTTCAATTGATTTCAGCTGAAATATATTATTTTGAAAACTTCCGTCATATTTGACTGGTTAATACACTAGTCTATATATATATGTAAATGTTGATGCAAATTTTGCTGAAAATGTTGACGTAAATGTTGAATTTAAATGTTGACTGTAAATGGTGACTGTAAAATTTGACTTTAAATATTGACTGTAAATGTTGACTGTAAATTTTTACTGTCGATGTTGACCGTAAATGTTGACTGTAAGTTTTGACTGTAAATGTTGATTATAAAAGAAGACTTTAAATTTTGATCTAAATGTTGAATGTAAATGTTGACTAAGTTTTGACTGTAAATGTTGACTTTAAATGTTCACTGTAAATGTTGACTTTAAATGTTGACAGTAAATTTTGTTTTAAATGTTGTAAATGTTGTTGTACATTTTTTGTAAATTTTGACATAAATGTTGACTTGCTGAAAATGTTGAATTTAAAAGTTGTTGTAAATGTTGTTGTAAATGATGGCTGTAAATATTGACTGAAAGTGTTGACTGTAAATGTTGACTGAAAGTGTTGACTGTAAATGTTGACTTTAAATATTTCAGTAAATGTTGTTGTAAATGTCCAATAAATAATGAATCACTTGATAGAGATTGAAGTTGACCGAATTGTTGACCATCTTCAGGCTGAGCTCACAGATAAACTGCGTTTACTGAAGACGGAAGTTGATAATAGCAGTCACATGGCTACAGAGATGGAAAGACTGAGACGCCAAGTAGGTCATGCGACTTTTCTAAAATAACTGAAGCAAAAGAAATTGTCAAATTCCAATATTTCAACTTAGGGGTTTAACCTGCCTTTAAACGATTTTATGAAATATTCTCATTTATTTTATCTGTTTTTTATGGTAAAATTGTTTAGTGAACAGGATTAAGATATTAGTAAAATAATTAATTTTATAGTTTTTCGTGACGTGCGAAATATCCTACATCCATCTCCGGTCAGTAGCCGAAAATGACTTCTGGTTAAGAGTAATTGTTTCTAGTCCAATAAACCAACTCATTTCTTCTATCACCCAGGCTGAGATGGCATATCGTCTGCAACAAGAACAGCGTGTCATCAAGGCCGAGCACCTGGCCATGAAGGTCAGATATGAAACACGCATCGACAGAATGAGCAAAGAACAGAACAAGATGGTGAGTTGGAAGACACTGTTTACCACTGTTTACATTGATGACCATGTCAACATTGAACCGAGTCACCGTGGGAATGCCCACCGTCTACATAAGGGAAACAGTTCAAACTAAACAATTTTTTCTCCTTCCCAGCTTCTGAACGTTTAGGAGATTAATATCGTTGTCTCGTTCTCAAATTCTGACAGTTTATAAGATTTATATCGTTGTTTCGTTCTCAAATTCTGACAGTTTATAAGATTTATATCGTTGTTTCGTTCTCAAATTCTGACAGTTTATAAGATTTATATCGTTGTCTCGTTCTCAAATTCTGACAGTTTATAAGATTTATATCGTTGTTTCGTTCTCAGCTTCTGACCATTGAAAAGATTCATAAAGAGCGAGAACTGGACAAACAAATTATTCAGGCCATTCAGAAGAACCTCTGCTTGGTCAAGGACAAATACACAGAGGAGCTTCTTAGATCAGAAGAAGACAAATCATCCTTGCAGAGACAGCTGAAAGAGGTGAGTTGACACCTTTAGAGTCACAGACAGTAGAAACAGGTGAGTTGACACCTTTAGAGTAACAGACAGTAGAAACAGGTGAGTTGACACCTTTAGAGTCACAGACAGTAGAAACAGGTGAGTTGACACCTTTAGAGTCACAGACAGTAGAAACAGGTGAGTTGACAACTTTAGAGTCACAGACAGTAGAAACAGGTGAGTTGACACCTTTAGAGTCACAGACAGTAGAAACAGGTGAGTTGACACCTTTAGTGTCACAGACAGTAGAAACAGGTGAGTTGACACCTTTAGAGTCACAGACAGTAGAAACAGGTGAGTTGACACCTTTAGAGTTAAAGACAGCTAAAATAGGTGAGATTACACATTTAAAGTCACGGACATCAGAAATAGGTGAACTGAACTCTTTAGATTCACAGACAACAGAAATAGATGAGTTGACAACTTTGGTGTCTTAGACAGCAGAAATAGGTGAGTTGACACCTTTAGAGTCACAGACAGCAGAAATAGATGAGGTGTACCTTTAACGTCACAGGCAGCAAAAATAGGTGAGTTGACACCTTTAGTGTCTAGGTTATGAAATGGACGTGTACTGAACTATTAATGTCCTGGACAGAACATTTACAAGTTAATGCTTTGGGGGATAGTTGACCAAGTCTGTTTTATGTTAAAAATACAGAACAGTCAATGAAGAGAAATCTCCATTTTTGTCTACGAGATTTAAAGAAAAATCCAATATACAAATCGAAGCGCGAGAAACTAATTGTTTTTTTTTCATTTTGGCGCAGTCTTTATCATAAAGGCTTCACACATTTAAGACTCCAAGTCAAATTTTAAGACTTTAAACTAATAAAATAAAAAACTAATGATCGTTGTAGATAAAACACAATCAAAACATCGATGTATAAATGTTTCGACTTGTTACTGTTTCACAATGTTACCGTGTCACTATGCTACTGCGTCATTGTGTTACTGTGTCACTGAGTCTCTGTATCACCGCGTTGCTGTGTTACTATGTAACAGTTTCATTGTGCTACTGTTTCACCGTGTTACCGCGTCACCATGTCACTGTGACATATGTTTGCTGAGTTACCGTGTTACTGTTTTCTCCGTGTTACTTTTTCATTATGTCACCGTGTAACTGTAGTTACATTTTTACCCTGATTTAAATATCCCTGCATTAAAAATTTTGTCAGATTGAAGAATCAAGGGGTCACCTTGAAGAACTTCAGAGGCACATCCGGGACCTTCGCGAGAAGACATCTGACCAGGACAGACTTAGAGCTGAACTCATCAACAAATTTGCTACTGACAGGGCGAGCTGGGAGATTGAGCGGGCTAATTTGAATAGCCAAATTAACCAGGTAGACACACGAGTCAATTATAACCGATTTAACTAGGTAGACATTGTGAGTTATTGCCATTCTAGCCACTATAACCAGGTAGACACATGGGTCAATAATAGCCAACAGTAGTTGCTTGAGTCTAAGTCAGTTTTCGACTGTCTAATTAAGTTGTCTATCGTTCTTTTCCACTAAGAATGATCATATAAGTTTATCTAGCTTAATTTAATGGTTAAGAAGACTTATAAAATAGCACGTTTTTCTAATAGTCTTGAAAGTAGTGTGTTGGGTTTCTCAAAAAAATGATTCTTGGTCAGTCAAGCAATAGCTTTTTGGATATTCTAACAGATTTGTGGAAAGCCTACCCATTGGATTTCTGGGCACTCTTATCAGAACAGTATATAAGAATATTTGGTCTTATGAGGGGACGTGTTAGAACTGTAAATGATATACAAATATCTGAGTTTAGATAAGACATAGAACTTATCTTACACTTTTTTATTCTTAACTCAAAACATTGTTTTTTAACCAATAAATTATATTTCATGTTCTAAATGTCGGAGACAATATCTGATGCTGAATACTGTATCTGATGTTGGATACAGTATCTGATGTTTGATACAGTATCTGATGTTGAATACAGCATCATCTGATGTTGGAGACAGTATCTAATGTTGAATACAGTATCTGATGTTGAAAACAGTATATGATGTTGCATACCTTATATGATATGAATATGGTAGCTGATATTGCATACAGTATCTGATGTTGCATACAGTATCTGATATGAATATGGTAGCTGATGTTGGATACATTGAGATATTCATGTGTGTCAATGACCATACATCTGATCGGCTTATGGCCATTTTGTTTTCATCAGCTGGAGGAACAGCTATCTTGTACGTCACGCCAACAGGAGAGGTCAAAGGACATCCAGGTCAACATGGGCATGGCCTGGGAGAAAGAGCGCCGAGAGCAGAGGCGTATCCTAGCAGAGGCACACACGCTGGCTCTAGACTTACAGGTGGGTACTACATAACGCGACTGTTTAGAAGAGACGTGCCCTTTGATGCTAGTTGAATAATCTTTGTGTTGCCTCAAATGATTTGACACAGATTAGCACACGCGATATGTCGAATATGGGCGGATTAAGACTGCACGGGGCCCCTGGCTGCAATTCAAACTGGGGCCCTATCCAGCCAGCGTCCCTTTAAATAAAATGATTGCTAGCAGTAGCAGCTAATATAAGACTGTAACTTGTAACTAAATAGTTCTCATACTTTTTGTGTACTACGGGATCGGTCTTCCCAGCCAAAAAGATTATTATGAAAAAAAAACGAATACGAAGAAATAACTGTTTGCCGGTATCCTAAAATTGTGTGCAAAAAGACAATTAAAAAAAAAGACAAATGAAAAATAAAAAAGTTATTCCCCCCAGCTGGAATCGATCGCGTGACAATTTGCACCGCGAGCCGAGTTTCTTGCACAAAACCACACGAACTTTATGAAAATTGAAAATTTAAAAAGTATTAATAATAATCTTTAATATTTTCTCTTGTTGAGCCTTTAAAATCAAGTTTGTATAAAATCGGGTCCAAATAGCGATCAGATTAATATATGAGATTTTATTAATTAATTTAATTTATGATATTTTCAGGAATTCGTGCAAACATTTGTCCACCTTTGTTATAAAATATACTAAATTTTGGGGCCCCTAAATCATCGGGGGCCCCTGGCTTAAGCCCGTTCAGCCCCCCCCCCTTCCCCCTTAATCCGCCATAGTGTCGAATATATATATGTCCAACAGAAGTAAAAAATATTTGCTTACGAGATGAAGAAAAGATTTATTCAATTTAAATGGGGCATTAATTCTGTACAATAGATTTAAGTTATAGTTATATTTTGATTCTGAGCGCATACAAGGGATTGAAAGTTATGCCAATTTTTTAAATGTGTTTAATACGTTCATGCACCACATGCCTTAATATCACCAGTAAGACAGTATGAGATGATATTTTCAATAGACATTATTTTAATGACTGATGACAAAAACGGCTACAACACTGCATTGATACACACACAGAAACTAAAGGCGAAACATCTTCCAAAAAACCAACAAAATTTACCCCTGTACCAAGAACCAAATCTACTACAGTACCAACAACCAAATCTACTACTGTACAAACAACCAAATCTACTACTGTACCAACAACTAAATCTACTACTGTACCACAAACCAAATCTACCACTGTACCATTCACCAAATCTACCACTGTACCAACAACCAAATCTACCACTGTACCAACAACCAAATCTACCACTGTACCACCAACCAAATCTACCACTGTACCACAAACCAAATCTAACACTATACCACCAACCAAATCTACCACCATACCACCAACCAAATCTGCCACTGTACCAACAACCAAATCTACCACTGTACCACATAGAAAATCTGTAATGCTAACTTCCAACAACTCTTGACAAAAACTCTAGCCATAACGATATCATTCAACCAACTTGCAGGAACAGCTGAGATCAAGGGAAGAAACTTCCGCTCATGAGAGGAAGGAACTTATACGACAGATGGAGAGTGAGCGACTTACCTTTGCCAAGATGCAGAGGGACACTGAGAAGAAAATGATGGACGTATGTACTCTACATTACTTTTATGTCATTCTGTTCAGTTTATTATACTAATCTCATTCTACTCAAGTCAGTCTCATAATTTTATTTTCATAAAAACTTCATTAGGATTATCTACGCCATTATGCCATTACACAGAAATCATTAAATGAAAGAAAAACGACCTCTATAATTGTCGGAAAAAATGTTTTGGAGTTCAATATTTTAAAGTTTAAAAGGACATAAATAAATAGAATATTTTAGCAGTGAAAAGAGGATATTTTCAGGATTCTTCAAACTGATTTCATTATTGATGAATTGTCTTTTCGTTATCATTAACAAATATAATGTTATTGTCCCATACCTTTAAGAACCTTTTTTAAAAATGGAATGATATTTTTTAATTTAGTAGGCCAAACCCGGATGATAACTTTAATTATTTCATGCAAATTCTAATTAAACCAAAAAGTTCTTTAAAAAAACAACTTACACTACGACTAAGTTTTGTGCAGCTTGGAAAAGCCGAGTATCTTCTATGCATTCTTTGTCTCATAATCAGACAAAGCCCAGAATTTTGTATCTATTGTTTCTTGGCCAGTTTTAAAAGCCATATAATCTTGTATGTATGCTTGTTGACCAGTTTGAAAACGCCGTATAATCTTGTTTTGTTTGTGTCTTGACCAGCTCGAATCCTCAGTGCGTATGGCGTCCACCTTTCAGAAGAGGATGAAAGACATGCAAGACAAGTTGGACCGTGACAACGAGTTCTGGCAGAAAGAGAAAACAGATTTGCTGCGTCTGTTGGCTGAGTCTAGACACGCACAGGCCAGGGACGTTAAAGTAGTGGAGGAGGTGCTCAGCTCGGTGAGACATGAACACGTGACCTACTGACCTGTTGTCTTGTCCAGTTCAGTGATGGACGTTGGTGGAGTGATGTGGTTGATTTGGTTGGTGCTGGGCTGTGGAAGATGTTGTTGGTCGTGCGATTTGGTTTTGTGGGGTACAGTGATAGACATACTTGATGGTTCAGGGAGAAAATGCTGTGGCAATGAATTTGTAGAATTCATTTGTGGTATAGTGAGTGGTAGATTTGATTGGTGTTGGGGGAGATGGTTTTGGCTTTGAAGTTCTTTGTATTTTTTGATGACCAAGAGGTTTGTTTGAGGTGTGTGTGGGTGGGGGGGTTAATATTTTCCTGGAATCCAATGTTACTCGAGTACCGAATACGAAGATGATCTTTCCGTCCACCCGAAACAACATTTAGAAATTTCGTCCACAGTTGATACGACTTCGTGAACTTGGAATGATGTTACAACTACAAGGGAGAGTGGATACACCGGAGGATGAGCCACCTGACAAGACACACAGAATAGACCAGGTAAATAACATTCATGGCTCACCTGGCAATACACACAGAATAGACCAGGTAAATAACATTCATGGCTCACCTGGCACGACACACAGAATAGAACAGGTAAATAATATTCATGGCTCACCTGGTACGACACACAGAATAGACCAGGTAAATAACATTCATGGCTAGCCTGGCAATACACACAGAATAGACCAGGTAAATAGCATTCATGGCTCACCTGGCACGGCACACAGAATAGACCAGGTAAATAACACTCATGGCTTACCTCGCACGACACACAGAATAGACCAAATAAATGAAAGTTTTGAGTTATCTGAACAAGAAACATGGAAAAGAACATTTAAATGAAAGTTTTGAACTACCTGACAAGACACACAAAATAGAAAAGGTAAATGAAAGTTTTGAATTACCTGAACAAGACACATAGAATAGACCAGGTAAATGAAAGTTTTGTGATTTTTAACTTTCAACTTGACTTTTCCCTTTTCAAATGTATGTCAAATTGATTTTCTATTTAGATTTTCATTTCTTTATATCAGTGCGATAAAGATTTGCTTATAAAATTCTTGACATATCTTCATGAAGTGGTACAGGCGGCTATAGATTTTGTTTGTAGAAACTTGACTTGGTAGTGCAACTAAAAGACCAAACATTTCTCTAAAGATTTTAAAAAATTTAAAAACAAGTCATTATATATAGTTAGTCCTAACACAACAAAGCAAGCCCTGAAATGGAACCCACAGGGTAAGCGGAAAAGAGGCAGTCCAAGAAACACTTGGCGCCGAGAATTGGAGGCAGACTTCAAGAGAATTGGCCATGAATGGAAGATCCTGGAGAAGCTGGCCCAGGATAGAGATGCCTGGAGGTCTCTCGTAGGTGGCCTATGCCCTTGGAGGAATCGCAGACGCCGACGATGACGGGTAGATGCCCCTCATGGACGAGAAGGCTCAACATATATAGTTAGATCTTTCTAAAAAGACCATTCATTTCCCCTTACAAAAAGACTCTAAAATATTAAAGAATAGTGTCATTTCCAGGTGTACCATACACCATTTTGTAAATCTTCTTGTGTTTCGTTGGAAGTTATTTCAATAAATATTTTTGTTTAAATTTCTGTAAAAGTAATCACATTTTTTTCTCCACAGAATATTGTTGACTTTGTGAAAGAGGTGAGTTCATTTATACCTAGTAAATTTATAACTTCCCTATTGCCCTGTTGCGCGTTAGTGCTCCCTTGCTCCTTGCAAGGATGAGAGTGAAAAGCGCCATTATTGTGTATGCTTCATAGCCTTACTGTTTACCAGCATAATTGTTAGTGATAGTATGGCACACTTTTAATCCAAGGATATTTATGAAAGAGTGAGACAAGGCAACTCAGGAGTGTTTCTAAAGAGGGTGTCAGAAAATTTCCTTAACAATCTGTACACCTATCTATGTTTAAATATTACCATCAAGTTTCGCACACATTTTGAGACTAAATAGCTCTAGTTTCACAAGTAGACAACGCGAAGATATGTCAGTAAATAACACTCAAGATTCTAAAACCTGTAGGTTCTCTGACGTAATTTGATGAGACAAGGAACTGTTATTGCTGGTCACAACGTAAACTGAAATGAGTTTATTCTTTGTCACAATATCCTAGTTTTGGACTTTTTCTGTCATAGTCCCTCCTGTGATTAATAATACTATTTTTACACATATTCTTACCCTTCGAGCATACATACTATCCTATTTACTATCCCAATTTTAACATTGTGTCCACCTGTCACATCTTTCTTCGAGCATGACACAATCTGTGTCCACCAACATCCCGACACAATCTGTGTCCACCAACATCCTAATACAATCTGTGTCCTCCACCATCCACACACAATCTGTGTCCACCAACCAACATCCTGACACAGTCTGTTTCCACCCACAGGTCATCTCCCAGATCTGCAGGGCAGCAGACGACTTGACCAGCATCACTAATCCTACAACAGATGAGGGGACCATCAAGCGGTCAGTAAATTCAATTTCATTTCATGTGCGTCTTCAGCAACATCAATCTTATGTCATGTGTGTCTTCGGTAACATCAATTTTATGTCATGTGCGTCTTCAGTAACATCAATCTTATGTCGTGTTTCTTCATTAACGTCAATCTTATGTCATGTGTGTCTTCAGCTATGGTTGTTTAATTGTTAGAAGTTATCAATATAAAATTGGGTTTAATTGCCAGAAGTTATCAATGTGATAGAGGTCATGAATATGTAATTAATCCATTCAAGTCGCAATGACACGTCTTTTGTCTAACAGAATCTCTAGCTCCGAGGTGGAGCTTCTGAAACACGAGCTGTGTGATCTACGTCATGATGGCGATGACGTGTTCATCATCGCTGACGTGGCCACTAGTAGCATGACCAGGACAACGCAGATCGAAGAGTCCACCAGAAAGGTGTCTGGACCCCAACATGGCGATCAGCTGACACGCGTGCCAGACACCACCACTCCTCGGAAGCCGCAAGCCCAGCCAACAAACATAAACACAACAACGACCATGACTTCTAATCGCTCAACACCAACCGGAAATGCTCAGCCGGTTCACGTACCTCAAGTCCATTCTCCCGTCGTCTTGCGTCAGTTTGACGCTTCCAGACGCCACGATCGTCCACCTTCTTATTCCTCAGGCACACGAAGTGCTCAAACGTCTCGGGCCACGACACCGGAAACACACGGATCCACACCCGTCACATCCGGGACACTTCCTTTACGAAAAACAGGATTCCCGGAACCGCCTCCTACCTTCATCATTCCCCCACCCACGCGCCCCCAGAAAACATTGACATCAGCTCTTTCCTCTGGACATTCGGCGGGGAAGCCCAAACGCCCGGTTACATTCATGAAGAGTCTTTCTGTAGACAGCGCCCCACTGTCATTACCTGCTCACCCGCCCACTGACAAAACCAGCATTTCCGCCAACAACACTCCCACGCAACCGGTGACGTGCGCCGAGATGGTCGCCTCTTTCTCAACACCAACTGTGATCTTCCCCAATTCTGAGAATCTGTTATCCATCTCCATGAACAACGCGCCGAGGTCGTCATCATTTTCATCCCCAGGAAGAGCTCGTGTCTCTCCGAGGACGGCTCGGCGCAAGTTTTTCGAAGAGCTCCCGACTTCGTCCTCGGTGAACCCATACCCCGTGGGGTATCAGTCCTGGCCAGAGAGAAAGCACGCGGTACCGGTGCACGCACGCCAGCAGTCACTTCCGAACGCCAAAGAGGTGCGCAGAGAAGCCGAGGAAGTGCACAGTTTGGTCACGTCTATGAGGTTAGAACCAGGTGGAGCCATGAGAACATCCGCCTCCTGGGATGAGAAAATGCATTCTCAAGCCGTGGACCCAAATCAGGGAGCAGATCTCTCGGGGAGATCCGCTGGGGAAGATCTGAGGTCATCAGCGACAGCAACGTCGCCTTCAAACACATCGACAACCACAAACGCCACAACACCAACATCCACCGACAGTAAAACTCTCAAACATACGGCTAAAGAGAAGAGAAGATTCTTTAAGAAATCGTGTAGTTTAGATTCCACCGTAGGATCGACTATTGCGTCGGTCGGGGTGTCGGTGATGCCGCCTGGGGCGCCCACCGGATTCACGCCCTCTGATCTGTTTGCCGCCGTCAAAGGCAAGTTGAAACCCGTGTTTAAGCGGAAGCTTGCAGAGTCGGGTCCCAAAGGAGGCAACGAACCCAGGTCCCCGTCGCCCTTGTTTATACAAACGGAGGTGACAGGCGTGCACCGCGCGAGCCAAAGTGGACCTACGTCACTGCAGGTTCCAGTTCCTCGTGTTGATGTGAGCGAGTTGGAGGAATCTTGCGACCAAGACGAGAGTCAAGAAATTTTAACCGAGGTAACTCTCATCTTTAAATATTCTTTTTTTTTATCTACTACGCCTATGATGTGTTTCGATGTTTTCTAAACCATACCATACCAAATTTAAATCAGGTACTGATGTCCTCAATATTTTAAGACCAAATAGAAAGAAATATCAAAACTTACATGAAAGTGTTGTTATTCTCATTATATTAGCAAAAATGTCTCTAGGGCATTAATTGTAAATCTCGACTTACGTTACAGTTGCACTTGTGCAACAAAGAGACCGTGTGACCATCCTTCCATATGTCAGTAGACAAACGATTGAATCTCATATCACGATTTCCAACACTGTCTAAATCTCTTTTGTTTCTCTTGTCCACAGCTTCCCAGTGAAAGGTCACGTGATGGTCACCGAGCTCTACACGGCAGGTGGAGATCAAAGTCCGCTGACCGCATCCAAACAAGCCTCCACGCTGACGTCATACGACCCGTTTCCGGTGTGTGGAAGTTTAACGAGACAGCCGTTTGATGTGACCTTGACAACCAAGCTTGATGTGGCCTTGGCGACCAAGCTTGAAGTGACCTTAGTGACCAAGATTTATTGTTTAGTTAGGAACTTCTCAAGTGGCGTGTTGTTAAAGCAGAAGTTGTCAGAGAAAATCTTCAAAAAAGAACTTTAAGAAAAAAATACGGATTGTTCAAACGACTCTGAAATATTCCTAATATGGTTTAAGCATCTTTGTCTTGAAAATTATCTATTGAGAAATTATTTAATTGTTAAATACCTACTAGGGTATCTTAACCTTCACAAATGTAGAAAATAGAAGTCAGGGCAGTTGCCTCAACAAAATTAAGAAATTTTAATTTTTTAATACTTTTTATGCAAAGTCTTATGTTGTGGACACAAGATGTGTACGTACTAAATTTATTACCACTCAATCGTGAAATTAATTTATCATTTTATATTTTAGAAAGTATTTTATTAATTATATAATGTGGCAGTGTTCTTATATCCTTTGATGAGAAGGAAAAATATACGTTTTATTTTCTGTTTTCAAATTTTTTTTAGCTCTGTAATGGCCTTTAGATCTGTAACCGCCTTTAGATCAGTAATGAAAAAATAACAAAATACAAACAATTAATTTATATCTCACATAAAAATAGGATACAGAACTTTTAGATTTTAAAAATAAACACATGTTTGGTTGGGGGGGGGTTGGGGGATTGATGTTTCTCCACTTAGGTGGGTATAGTTTTGAATCCAACCATACCTAAGAATAAGCATAAGTAAAATTTGTTAAAATAAGTCCGCCCCCCCGCCCCGACAACCACACGCGTTAGTTTTCAGTTTTCTTGTTGAAGTTTTGATATCGATCATTCAAACATTCACATATTAACTTCAACAGGTCAAAAATGATAGGACAATTAATCTAACGACACCAGCACAACTTATGACGCCAAATATCAACATATGACAACACGACACCAACCTATGCCATCCAGACACCGACCTATGACAAACGCCGACACATGAAATCCAAGCACCGACTTATGTAAGCAAAACATCAACATATGAAATCCAAAAAACACCAACCTATGACAGCCAAACACAACCTATGACAGCCAAACACAACCTATGACAACCAAACACAACATATGACAATCAAACGCAACCTATGACAACCAAACAACAACCTATGGTTGCAAAATACCAACATATGACAAACACCAATCTATGACAGCAAACACCAACCTATGGCAGCAAAATACCAACATATGACAAACACCAACCTATGACAGCCAGACACCACTTATGAATAACAGGACATTATCCACGATTTTGAGGTCAAAGGTCACCGAGATATCAGGGTCGAGATGCCAACATTATTAACACAGTGTATATGTAATCCGATTTCAAAGCATAATTTGTTCAAGACAAAGACGCGACTCTAGGCGCCATTAATTGATATCGTGTCACATGCACGTTACCTCAGTTTTCATGAGTTGCACGCATATCCTCAAGTTAGTTTGGACAAATGCATAGTAGCTGTTTAATTTTATGCCAAATCTATTTCTATTTCCAGCATAGAATGCATGGGCTTTTATCTCACCAATACTAGGGCTTTTAGCTTCACATTGCGTGGGCTTAGACTTCATTGATACTAGTGCTTAGACATTCAACAATACGTGGACTTAGACTTTCACAAATACTTGGGCTTTTAGTTTCAACAATACTTGGGCTTTTAGTTTCAACAATACGTCGGCTTTTAGTTTCACCAATACGTGGGCTTAGACTTTCACTAATAATTTTTGGGGCTTTTAGTTTTATAATATTCTTGGGCATTTATTTTCACCAATACTTGGGCTTAGACTTTCACACATAGTTGGGCTTCTAGTTTCACCAATACGTGGGCTTATACTTTCACCAATACGTGGGCTTTAAGTTTCACCAATACTCTACGGGGATATAAAGAAGGTCATGAGCGAGCAGAAAAAAAATACCGTTGGACCTTCCGGTCTTTAGGAAACTCGTCGCCCCCTCCCACTTGGGCCGCCTATAGATTACAAATAAGCATTTTTGTTATAGGTCCAGAATTAGGATCTGGTCAGCTCACTGGGCCTAGCCCTCCTCACCTCAATCTCATGTCACTTTTGTTTAAATGAGTTCTACATAAACACACTGCCATTATCGCCTGAGTATGGAGCACGTAATGGTCGAGTGTAAGACATTTCATGCCTCTCTCCACGGGGCTATTGAGTTAGAGAGTTAGATAAAGTTTCACACCATCTTCATTCGTACCTAAAATAGTTGTAGACGTGGCTCTTGGAAACGGGCTCAATCCTTCTAATTGATTAAAAGTGGTCTCAGGTTGGTTCACCCACCCCACCAGATAGAAACACGTGTATGCAGTTTGAAAAGTGTGCGTTTTTTTGTTCATTAAAAAAAAAGAGTGTTATTATTTTGTTTGGCTTAATTTATGTTTTGAATAACATTTAGAAAATCGCCGCGATTTGGGTATTTAAACATTTACTGATATAAATAATTCCAAAATTGTATTATAAATCCAGCGGAAGTTTTACCCGGAGTTTGAGAACCAGTAACTAAATGGGGTCTTTATGTCGTCAACTTGCAATGCACACAATTTATACATAATTTATCTTATTATGTGCATACACTATCTTATTAGACATTGAAGGTTTCCCCACATGATTCTGTTGAAAGAGATGATTCTACCAATAGTCTACTAATATTTTTATCACATGACAGACCACCAAGCCGTGTTCTTCTGTTGCTAGAAGTTTTATTTCCCTTAAAGTCAATATACTCATTTAGGTCACTGGTTGTGCTTTGGGGGATACCCCACCCCCACTTCCTAAGCTTCCGGTTTAGTTAATGCCGTCATTTATTTTGTTAAGCTTCCAATCCTAACCTTCGAACCCATTACCCTTAACTGAACTGCCTTTTATTGTGATTAACAATTATTCCACCGATGAACAATCTGTAAATTGCTCTCTATACATAATCCTATTGGCTTCGTTCGATCGCTACCTGGTGTTGTTTTCTTTTAAATTTCAAACAAATGTCGTTGAGATGAAACATGTATTTATTATTTTTTTTATTACACAAAAGAAATGCGTTGATGTTTTTATAAATGTGTACATTTGTTCACCATAACTGTCAACTAGAATTAACACTTGTTTCAACCAACCAACGAGTTGCTCTTTTCGATTGTTCGTTTTTATCTATTTTTAGATCAATTCTGTCCTTGTCTGTCAAAATCTAAGCTCTTTTTTGTTTTATAATCTGAATTTATAGAGAATTTTTTTTTAAAGTCGCGATTATGAAGATAAGTGTCTAAAAAGATTTAACGAAACAATAAATGAATTAGAAGAAGACTCAGTCGTCAAAAATTATGTTTCATGTCTTTAAAATGTACTACCAACAGGGACAGACGGGGCTGAAATCTGCCCAGCAAAGCAGTGAAAGTTTATTATGAAAATATATTAAGTATCACTTTCAGACGAAACAATGAACTTGCATCTTAGTGAAATGCAGAAGTGATAGATGAAATTAAAATTCAAATCAATAAAATTAATTTACTTTAAATATTGTCCTAATATGGGGAAACATATCTAACAGCAGTCTTTACCATAATAAGATTTGTAATAAAAACGAAAAATCAATACAATTTTAATAAAAACTTTTTTTAATTTAAAATTTTTGGAAAATATAAAATGTGTTAAAATTTTTTTCTTTATGGCACTCTCAAAAGTTGTATGTGTTTTAAAATTTTCTGTACTGCTGTATTAGTCTGTGTGTTCTGTTCTATGAGTCTATTTGTGCCGTGGTATTAGTCTGTTTTGTGCGGCTGTATTAGTCTAGTTGTGTTGTTGGGCATCGGTTATCCTGTGGAGTCGGTCCTGAAAAATTGGTAATTAATGTGTCAGTAAAAAAAAACACGAAACAAAATGTTAAATGAGATACTTTTTATGGAATAATAAACACATTGAATAACATATTAAAAGATCGTATATCAACAGGGACAAGAATGTTGACTTTCACCATATAAATTTTATGTTAGTTCAAATCGAACTTTTCACCATTCTATCAAAAGCTTTTGTTTGAATGGTGAATTCTAGGTTCAAAGATAAATATCAACGGGGTTTTTATGTCCGAATTAAATCTAAAAACATATATGCCAAAACGTTATATGTAAAAAGACAATAAGTCAATTTTTAATGATTTTCTAATGTGATAAAGAAACAAAATATAATACTCTTCCTAACATAGAAAAGCCACAAGTAGAGAAAACATTTCATTTTGTGACATGGACACCTCAAAGACAAGTGGCAGCCACAATTAAGAGTTAACAAGTTACACTGTAAGAAAGTATCGTCTGCAAGTACAGCGTAAATATTCACAATTTGTGTCTGGTCAGCTGATTTCATAGTTTCAATTTTACCACAGGGCATAGTTGAAAGCAACCGTAGCCCCTCACAGGATGACATGCAATAAAATATATCTACTTACGTTTGCCATATCTTTCTGACCATGTCCAGTAGCTGGTTAGTTCAGTACAGTACTACTCCAGCGGAACTCTGAAAAACAGAATCGTCGGCTATTTAAAATTACGTAAAGACCACGGGGAGGTAAATAAGGTTGATGTTGCCTGGTGACGTACAATACTTTACCTCCCGACTAGAGCTATTATTTGTATACTCAAAGTATTTTGTGGTTAGAGCACATTAAAAATATCTGCCTTATTAATTACTGGTGAATACTTGCAATTCACAAGAGTAACTGGATTAGTTAAATTACTAAACCTAGAAAAACTAGAGGCTGGAAGGACAAAGTACAAAGTTATTAAGACTATACACAAACCATGGTAAAACGTAGGACACAATAATCTTGTGTAAGGAAGAAGCGTATAATATTTAAAATATAAGAAATACAATCATACATGGGAATTGATATATAAGAAGTTCTGAGTGAATATCATGAACGCTTCAGTCTCAGAGAACTCTACACAAGACAACAACAGTAATAAACATAAGATTTTAAAAGATTACCTCAAAATTTACTTCAAGTACATTATCCTTGTAAAAATGCATAGTCTTTAGTGTAAAATATGTTTAGAGAATAGACGATGAGTTAATGTGTGTTTAAAAAAAGTGGAATTCCAATAGTAAATAGTAATTTCATGAGTAAAGTTAAATTACAGAGTAATAAGGTCCAACACTGGCATCCACAGCTGGATACTTGTCCTCACGACGATCCACACGAATGGCGGCAGTCGGTGCTGTGGTGGTCTGTGGACAGAAGTAGGTCAGAATGATCTTTACTTCCCTCATCTGAATATTTTCTCATTACATCATAATGTTAACTTACCCCTTCTGAATGTTTATTTTTACCCTTCTGAATATATGGAATGAACTTGTCTTGTTTTGATAGATCATTGCATGAAATCGTACGGACTAAATTCTTTTGAATAAGATCATGATTGAACGAACAACCAGGTTTTCATTGGATTGATCATAGGGTGGGATAAGGGCTTCGATTTTATCAACCCAACTTGCAATCAATGGTGAAAGTGCTTTAAGTTCGTTTTTCCTGTCAAGGGCTTTTCTAGCGGAGTATGACATCAAGAGTTGATCAATAACACGACACTAGCGTCATTAACTTTTTGTTTCCCCTGTCAAGGGCATTGTTAGTGTAGAATGACTACAACAGTACACCACTAACACGACACTATGGGCATTAACTTTTTGTTTCCCCTGTCAAGGGCATTGTTAGTGTAGAATGACTACATCAGTACACCACTAACACGGCACTAGGGTCATTAACTTTTTGTTTCCCCTGTCAAGGGCATTGTTAGTGTAGAATGACTACAACAGTACACCACTAACACGACCCTAGGGTCATTAACTTTTTGTTTCCCCTGTCAAGGGCATTGTTAGTGTAGAATGACTACAACAGTACACCACTAACACGACACTAGGGTCATCAAGGGCATTGTTAGTGTAGAATGACTACAACAGTACACCACTAACACGACACTAGGGTCATTAACTTTTTGGTTCCTCTGTCAAGGGCATTGTTAGTGTAGAATGACTACACCAGTACACCACTAACACGACACTAGTGTCATCAAGGGCATTGTTAGTGTAGAATGACTACACCAGTACACCACTATCACAACACTAGTGTCATCAAGGGCATTGTTAGTGTAGAATGACTACACCAGTACACCACTATCACAACACTAGTGTCATCAAGGGCATTGTTAGTGTAGAATGACTACAACAGTACACCACTAACACGACACTAGTGTCATCAAGGGCATTGTTAGTGTAGAATGACTACACCAGTACACCACTATCACAACACTAGTGTCATCAAGGGCATTGTTAGTGTAGAATGACTACACCAGTACACCACTATCACAACACTAGTGTCATCAAGGGCATTGTTAGTGTAGAATGACTACACCAGTACACCACTATCACAACACTAGTGTCATCAAGGGCATTGTTAGTGTAGAATGACTACACCAGTACACCACTATCACAACACTAGGGTCATCAAGGGCATTTTAGTGTAGATTGACTACAACAGTACACCACTATCACAACACTAGGGTCATCAAGGGCATTGTTAGTGTAGAATGACTACAACAGTACACCACTAACACGATACTAGGGTCATTAACTCATCACCTACCCCCACTCCCAGCTGTCATCTCTCATTTAGAGTCGTAGGAGCTAAAATTGAAATATACCGAAAATTTTCTGGTCGGCCACCAACGAAGTCTGGAATATGGCGATCTGGTGATTGTGCTGTTATATTGTCTGGTGATTGTGCTGTTATATTGTCTGGTATTTGTACTGTCAATGACATATGGGCCGGTGGTTTTACTGTCAATGACATCTGGGCCAGTGGTTTTACTGTCAATGATATCTGGGCTGTAGGTTTTACTGTCAATGACATCTGGGCCGGTGGTTTTACTGTCAATGACATCTGGGCCGTTGATTTTACTGTTAATGACATCTGGGCCGGTGGATTTACTGTCAATGACATCTCGGTCGGTGGTTTTACTGTCAATGACATCTGGTCCAGTGGGTACACTGTCAGTGGCGTCTTGACGGCTGTACATACTGTCACTGACATCTTGACGAGTAGGTGATCTGTCAAAGTCGACATTGAACAACTGTGGAAGAAGATAAAATGTTTCAGCTAACAGCTGTTGGACACGTATTGGCCACTTTTTTTTAAAAATTAACACTTTCTTTATAATAATAATGAAATTAACAGCAGTGGTAAAAAATATTCTTAAATACTTATTAAGAATAATTAAGTCGCAATATCTCAAAGTATTTATTTAAAACAAACATTAAATAAAAAATTTTTTAAAAATTAAAAGACTTTGTACTAGCACTGATTCCCCATATTTTGTAAACATAAAATAAAAGGAATCAAAACCAAAGAATAAAATATTCGCACCCCCCCCCCATTCCTAACAAAAATAAATTGGAATAAATCATTATTACATAAATAAAATTTTGTTGTAAAAACTTTTATCAACAGAAACCTCTTCAGGTGACAAAGGAAAATAATGAGAACAGAAATAAAAGAAAATTTATATCATAATCTGAAAAATTTCAGTCTTACTGATAAGTCAAGCTAAATGGACCATGATGCTCAAGATATTATTTGAATTTATTGAGAAAATAAAATCAACGAAATGTGACCATCAATATTTCTAGGATATAATACAATATCAAATCTGTTTATTATCTTATCTTATCTTATCTATACAGACGCTCCTTCTATGCAGGAAGATAATTGCGTCCACAGACCATGACAGATGATCTGTTGGCAAGTGATTACCCAGCCGCCTAACTAGTGTTAGGTACCCATTCGGAGCTGGGTGACTCAGGGACGCCCTCGGCCTCGGGAACAAATCCTTGCCTTCACATGGATTCGAACCCGTGACCATCGGTACGCCAGTCGAGCGCACTCGACCACCGCTTCCCCTACTTATTTCACTGCTTACATCATAAACTTGTTTCCTTTGCTTGTAGTGTAGGTAAATCATTGGAGGGAGCTGTCGATAAGATAATGAGTAAACAGAATTTAATCAGAGGAGACCTAACAATAAAGAAAATAACAAAATAGCTATTGGAGAATAATACAAAATTTTTTATACATATTGAAATACTAAGAGGAATAGATACGAAAAGAGTATAAGAAAGAGACGACAAGCTTTAAATAGATAAAAGGATTGCAGGAGAGAGAAATGAAAGAGAGAAATACAGAAATAAACGCAGTGAGTAGAATAGTGATAGAGAAAAATGAATGGATAATCATAGAGTTAATGAAAAGAGTAAGACGCTGAGAGACAAAGAGTGAACGTGACGTAAGAGACAGGGAGTGAAAAAACGATAAAGACGCAAAGTAAGACGCTTAGAGACAAAGAGTGAACGTGAGGTAAGAGACAGTGAGAGAGGAAAACGATAAAGACTCAAAGTAAGAAGATATAATACATTCAGATAGAGACATGGATCGAAAGAGAAGACATACAAATAGAAAGAAAAAAGATAACAAAAGAGAATGCCAGAAAATAGAGCAAATATACCCAGAGAGAGCGAGAGAAAAAGTGGGAGACAGAAAGAGCAAGAAAGGGGAAAGAATCAGTGGATAACAGAGTGAGAAAAATAGAAGAAGAGAGACCGAGATGGGAATTAGATTAAGATAAATAAAATGTTATACATTATGAAAGTGATCAAGTTCTTTCCCTGGCTACTGACCTCAAATTTGGACGGCCATTCTTTCAATGGATACTAACCAATAAAAATTGGACGGCCATTCTTTACCTGGCTGCTAACCTCAAACTTGGACGGCCATTCTTTACCTGAATACTACCCTTAAACTTGGCCGGCCATTCTTTCCCTGGATACTCACCTATATCTTGGACGGCCATTCTTTTCCTGGATACTCACCTATATCTTGGACGGCCACTCTTTCCCTGGACACTAAGCTATAACTTGGACGATATTCTTTCCCTGGCTACTAACCTAAAACTTGGACGGACATTCTTTCCCTGGATACTAACCTATAACTGGGACGGCCACTCTTTCCCTGGATACTAACCTATAACTGGGACGATATTTTTTCCCTGGCTACAAACCTTAAACTTGGATGGCCATTCTTTCGTGTCATAGGAAGAAACTCGAGGCATGATCGGAAAATCCTTCATTCCATTAGTTTCAGCATTATCTGGCCAACGATTGGAATAGCTGGGGTCAACTTGTTCTTTCGTCACCTAGTGGTTGACAGATAAAGTTTATGAGCTACCTAGTGGTAGATAGAAAATTATCATGTCCTACCTAGTGGTAGACAGAAATTGTCCATTCGCCAGCTAGCGGTAGACTAAAGATAACCATTGTCAGTGTTTTAAAGTTAAAAAAGGTCAATGAAGTATCATTATTTCTTTTATTTGGTGAAAGACGGAAGTCCAGCCCTACGCAAACTTTCTATGTAAATGACTAAAAGTTGATGAAAGATTAAAATAAGAAAATTTTTACCAATACTTCGTCTCAGTTAAAAGGCAAACAGAAAGCCAAGCACTTAACGAACGCAAGTAGAGGACCAGAAGTTCAGAGCGAGATATTCTTTCTTTAGGTCAAGTAGAGGACCAGAAGTTCAAAGCAAGATATTCTTTCTTTAGCCCAATTAGAGGACCAGAAGTTCAAAGCGATATATCCTTCCTTAGCCCAATTAGAGGACCAGAAGTTCAAAGCAAGATATCCTTCCTTAGCCCAATTAGAGTACCAGAAGTTCAAAGCAAGATATCATTCCTTAGCCCAATTAGAGGACCAGAAGTTCAAAGCAAGATATCCTTCCTTAGCCCAATTAGAGGACCAGAAGTTCAAAGCAAGAGATCCTTCCTTAGCCCAATTAGAGGACCAGAAGTTCAAAGCAAGATATCCTTCCTTAGCCCAATTAGAGGACCAGAAGTTCAAAGCAAGATATCCTTCCTTAGCCCAATTAGAGGACCAGAAGTTCAAAGCAAGATATCCTTCCTTAGCCCAATTAGAGGACCAGAAGTTCAAAGCAAGATATCCTTCCTTAGCCCAATTAGAGGACCAGAAGTTCAAAGCAAGATATCCTTCCTTAGCCCAATTAGAGGACCAGAAGTTCAAAGCAAGATATCCTTCCTTAGCCCAATTAGAGGACCAGAAGTTCAAAGCAAGATATCCTTCCTTAGCCCAATTAGAGGACCAGAAGTTCAAAGCAAGATATCCTTCCTTAGCCCAATTAGAGGACCAGAAGTTCAAAGCAAGATATCCTTCCTTAGCCCAATTAGAGGACCAGAAGTTCAAAGCAAGATATCCTTCCTTAGCCCAATTAGAGGACCAGAAGTTCAAAGCAAGATATCCTTCCTTAGCCCAATTAGAGGACCAGAAGTTCAAAGCAAGATATCCTTCCTTAGCCCAATTAGAGGACCAGAAGTTCAAAGCAAGATATCCTTCCTTAGCCCAATTAGAGGACCAGAAGTTCAAAGCAAGATATCCTTCCTTAGCCCAATTAGAGGACCAGAAGTTCAAAGCAAGATATCCTTCCTTAGCCCAATTAGAGGACCAGAAGTTCAAAGCAAGAGATCCTTCCTTAGCCCAATTAGAGGACCAGAAGTTCAAAGCAAGAGATCCTTCCTTAGCCCAATTAGAGGACCAGAAGTTCAAAGCAAGATATCCTTCCTTAGCCCAATTAGAGGACCAGAAGTTCAAAGCAAGATATCCTTCCTTAGCCCAATTAGAGGACCAGAAGTTCAAAGCAAGATATCCTTCCTTAGCCCAATTAGAGGACCAGAAGTTCAAAGCAAGATATCCTTCCTTAGCCCAATTAGAGGACCAGAAGTTCAAAGCAAGATATCCTTCCTTAGCCCAATTAGAGGACCAGAAGTTCAAAGCAAGATATCCTTCCTTAGCCCAATTAGAGGACCAGAAGTTCAAAGCAAGATATCCTTCCTTAGCCCAATTAGAGGACCAGAAGTTCAAAGCAAGATATCCTTCCTTAGCCCAATTAGAGGACCAGAAGTTCAAAGCGAGATATTCTTTCTTTAGGCCAAGTAGAGGAGTAGAAGTTCAAAGCGAGTTATCCTTTCTTAGCATGCACTGAATATTTGGAAAAGATCTTCACCTGACTAAAAATAATTGGAAGAAACACCCACACGCATTTTCTGAATGTCCATTAGAGTGAACCTCCCGGGCTGTCACATTGCGACGCCTTCTCTCTGGTCCGGTTTAGTTCTTAAATCCGGTCTCTAAAGTCGTTACATTTATAACATAATGGTTTATTATAATTATTATTGTTTTATTTATGTATGATTTTTTTAAAAATGCGTGAGCATTGTCGTGAACATTTCATTAATAAATACTGAATGATTACAAGTTTGAAATGTTTACATCTTGTAAATAAATTAAATGACCATGACCTACCCACTGGGGCTCGGGAAGGACGTCATTCTAGGGAGGCAAAAACAAAGTCATTCAGTAAGATAAATGTTTTGATTACTAAAGAAAAATGACTTTTTGCAAATATTACAATTCATTTGTTCAGGTTCAAATAATTTTACGCATATTAACCGCCGTATGTCAGCTAGGACACCATTTAAACCCAACTCAATTTCCTTGGACATCATTAAAACCCAACTCAATTTCCTTTGATATCATTTAAACCCAACTCGATTTCCTTTGATATCATTTAAACCCAACCTTGATTTCCTTTGATATCATTTAAACCCAACTCGATTTCCTTTGATATCATTTAAACCCAACTCGATTTCCTTTGTTATCATTTAAACCCAACTCGATTTCCTTTGATATCATTTAAACCCAACTTGATTTCCATTCCAGACTTATTTAAAAATCTCATTATTTCCTTCAATACTTTTGACATAAAACAAAAATTGCATTCTCGTTAAAAAATTACAAATTGCTCTTCGTGACATACAGTCAAAAGAAATTTTTTTAAAAAATGTATTAAAGATACATCAATAAGAGGGTGACGATGTGTGACAAGGGGGAGGTTGTTTTTTTTAAATTTAAAATATTTTTTATTTTAAAGAATTGTGACGTCACATCAAAACGTGCAACTTTAAATAAAAGTTACACTTAAATATTTGATTGCTGACAGTTTATTTAATGACGCGTGTTAATATCGTTCAGCCTTACACTAAATATATACTTAAGGAGAGTAATTTGAAACATGCTCATTTTCAAATTGGACATTAGGGCTGTTATGTTGGAGGGGGGGCGGCGCGCAAAGCCTTATGACGCCATATTTGAGGGGGGCATAACTTTTTTGTGTCGACGTGAGTCGAGTGAGGATAATCGGCCAAAATCGCTTGACGTCATTTATGGACGACCTCTTATAAAAAAGTATGGATTTTTTTATACCATTCTCAGGTATTGATGTCTTGACTACAGAATCGAAATAAAAACGTTTAAACCATTTGGCCGTTACAGAAAAATTAACAGAAGATATTGCTTTTCTACGCAACTAATTTAAACATTTCGAAATGTTAATTGCTTTTAAAATTGTATTACATCGCTAATTATCGCTTGTCATTTAGCCTTGTACCTTATAAAAGGCAAGTTTTTTTGTACGCAATTTACCCAAGACCATGTATGTTTAGTTAAATAGTTTTCTTCACTTAAGGCCATACTATGGTAAACTGGTAAGTGAGTTTAAACTCACAATATTGTGGCTGACTTTCTTTGTGGGTTTTCTTAAATGTTTTGCCCAGGGAGAGTGAGCATTGGATGTGATGCCAATAGAAATGTAAGTCGTTCAAGTGCATTTCAAGTCCTCTAAAAACTTATTAGATAAAATTATAATTGGTTATAAATTATTTTTGTTTACAACTTATTATATGATCAGAGTTAAACATATGTGCCAATTGTTAGACCTTAAAGCATCATAAGATTCACGACAGACATACAGAGTGGTCCATGAGTGGGATAAAGCTTTGGGGGGAAAAACATGAAAAATGGAATTTAAAAAAAAAGAAAGAAAGAAAGAATGAACTAACAATAAATTATTTTTTTTTAAAAATAAAGACTTCATTTGATGGTAAAATATTCTCAGATCTTCATGGACTTTGTTCAAATCTTCTGCAAGCTGTTGATTTGTAAGACACATCGCCTGCTGAAATCGAAAAGGCACCATCTATACTACAGAAACACAAGCGAGATAGTTCCTTTCCGCTCCCAGCAGAAGACATGGAAAGTTCGCAGCCGATGTCACCCGGAAAATTGAGTGAATGTTTCGCAAATGTTGTCTCCTTGAGCAACATCCATTGATTGATGAACAAAACCATGTATTCTGTGGCTACCTCCATTGATTGATGAAGAAAACAAATATGTGGTTACCTCCAGTGATTGATGAACAAAACGATTCTGTGGCTACCTCCATTGATTGATGAAGAAAACAAATATGTGGTTACCTCCAGTGATTGGTGAACAAAACAAATATGTGGCTACCTCCAGTGATTGGTGAACAAAACAAATATGTGGCTACCTCCATTGATTGATGAAGAAAACAAATATGTGGCTACCTCCATTGATTGATGAAGAAAACAAATATGTGGCTACCTCCATTGATTGATGGAGAAAACAAATATGTGGCTACCTCCAGTGATTGGTGAACAAAACAAATATGTGGCTACCTCTATTGATAGGTGGAAAAAAATGTCCGTGGCTACCTCCATTGATTGATGAAGAAAACAAATATGTGGCTACCTCCAGTGATTGGTGAACAAAACAAATATGTGGCTACCTCTATTGATAGGTGGAAAAAAATGTCCGTGGCTACCTCCAATGATTGGTGAACAAAATCAATCTGTGGCTACCTCCAGTGATTGGTGAACAAAACCAGTCTTTTAGTGATTGGTACATAAAAATTATGTGGCTACCTTCAGCGATTGCTACATCAAGCTGCAAGCCAATGTGTGTAACTTAATGTATCCTTAGTTCTAGAGATTAAAAGCCAAAATTCACTTTAAAGAAAACCGTCATAGAAGCTCCATGTCTGTGGTGGGTCGTTGCTAAAGTGCATTTCATAGACATGATGTATAGGTGGACTGTGTTAAAGTAACAGAGACAATGTCGATGAGACTGTGCTAAAGTAACAGAGACAATGTCGATGTGACTGTGTTAAAGTAACAGAGACAATGTCGATGTGACTGTGTTAAAGTAACAGAGACAATGTCGTTGTGACTGTGTTAATGTAACTGACACAATGTCGTTGGGACTTTGTTAAAGTAACAGAGACAATGTCGTTGTGACTGTGTTTAAGTAACAGAGACAATGTCGTTGTGACTGTGTTTAAGTAACAGAGACAATGTCGTTGTGACTGTGTTAAAGTAACAGAGACAATGTCGTTGTGACTGTGTTTAAGTAACAGAGACAATGTCGTTGTGACTGTGTTAAAGTAACAGATACAATGTCGTTGTGACTGTGTTTAAGTAACCATTCAACAATTATAATGAAGTAAATACTGCGAAGCTACATACCGATGACGTGGGTTTCTTGCCAAAAGGAAGCTGGAAAGTACAACTCCACACCTAGAAAACACTTTGATTTAAAACACATTGGAATTCTTCCGTTTAGTCAAAGAATTCTTAAACAATCAATATTCAAAATATTTAAAAACAGCGAGACATTTAAACGTGGATAAACATATATTTTTTTATTTCCTGAATGTCAATAATGTCTAATACATTATATATATGGCTAACTGCATGCGTTTATGTTGTAAAGGAAAACAATTATGGGGGGAGGGTGGGATAAGGGGTAAAGAATATATTTAAAAGATGAAAAAATCTAACAAAATATAGAGACTCACCTTGTTATCATCTGGCCGACAACGCCCCAGAAAGAAACCAGCATCGGCCGGAACGTGCTGGAGATTGAGATGAATTTATAACAAATAATCTTACAGTTTATGTTCATCGCTTTTTTTTGGTAATGAAGCAATCAAAAAGTATTAATAGATACATACACAAAGAGTTGACAACATTGAGCCTTGTCATGCATGTCTAAACTTTTAAAAAGATTGTGTGGTAATATTTCTATCTAATGGTAAATGTACCTACATGAAACTTCATCCAACTGAAATACATTCTTATACTAGGAATCCTGACTCAAATGATACAAGACCAAAAGAGAGAGTTTGGTAGGGGGTAGAATCTTAACGTACATAAATTTAAAGGTATAATTTCCCACAAAATACTAAATATCTTTCGTTTGGGAATGAGGGGGGGGGGAACCACATTTAGTCCTGTCCCCAGATGTCTTTAGACCCAGCTTTGTAACAAAATTATTTTAATATGTGTCATTTCTTCAGTCTTCACACCATGCATTCCTCGAATCTTAGAAAAAATCATAGCGTATTGTCGAGAGAAAAAATCATAACGTATTGGCGATAGAAAAAAATCATAATGTATTGGTGATATCTGACTGTGAGAGCTAAGGGAACCTTAACAATGTGTGAATACTTTTCTGAAATACTTTTTTCCCCTCCGTTCGTAATTTACATCTGTATTGATGTGTCTGAAATCTAAAAATTCTATAAATATGTATAAACTCTATAATAGATCTATAAATTTGTATAAAATCTAATCATCTTTAAAAGGTGCTATTAATTACTATCTTCGTTAATTGCAATCCTTGACTACCATCACTCACTGTCATCAATGACTACCTTCACTGACTACCATCACTGATTACCATCACTGACTACCATCACTGACTACCATCACTGACTACCATCATCAGAAGAAGGAACAGCTCACCAGAACATAGCAGGAGGCCCTGACTGAAGTCAGAATAAGTAACAGGAGCAATGTCCAGACCATGTCAATGTTCAAATTACACCTGAAATTATTGGGGTGGGGGTGCAAGTTTGGACATTAGTAAAAGTTTCATATGTTGTATTTTCACGCTATTGACTTGACGGTATAACAGCTATGATGGGTAAATTACTGGTGTTGGGGTCCATCATTCGTTGGCTGTTATACAATTACTGGTGTTGGGGTCCATCATTCGTTGGCTGTTATAACAGCTATGATGGGTAAATTACTGATGTTGGGGTCCATCATTTGTTGGCTGTTATACAATTACTGGTGTTGGGGTCCATCATTCGTTGCCTGTTATACAATTACTGGTGTTGGGGTCCATCATTCTTTGGCTGTTATAACAGCTATGATGGGTAAATTACTGATGTTGGGGTCCATCATTTGTTGGCTGTTATACAATTACTGGCGTTGGGGTCCATCATTTGTTGGCTGTTATACAAGTTCAAATAGTACGTTTTTGGTTTCGATAACGCAATTGAAACTAAAGCACATTTTAAACGTGTTTCCATACCAGTACATTCATTGTTGAACAGTTTTCTCAAATCGTCAATTTCATTTAATCCAACTCTAGAACCGAATGGTTTTTCATATGACAGGCAGATATTAGTAGATGTCATCAAAGCAATTAAGATTGTTTTGGGGAGTCATGCTTCATAAGCCAGTTCTTTTACAAGTTTTTTTTAAAAAATTAGATATAAAAGTTAATATAAGGTAATAACTCAAATGGTCATTAATAACAAAATTAAGTTATTAAAATAAAAATATGAACCCACCTTTGATGATGAATCATCCAGTAAATGTCCGCACAAGTTCTTCAACTTGTAAGAAAAATTCAAGATGGTCGTGACGTGGCAATGAAGTAGCTTTTATATTCCCGGGTCCTCTCGGCCTGTTTTCTCACGAGTCTTGTGCTCTGTACCCGTAATTACACTGGGCTGTGGGCTATGTTTACGCGCTACCAAACTGGTCTTTAAAAATATTTTTATTGGAAACTACCTGAAACAGGTCTTAACATGACTAGGGCTAGGTCAAGTGTAAACGATTCACATAATGACTAGGGCTTGGTCAAGTGTAAACGAGTCACATCATGACTAGGACTAGGCAGTTCAAGTGTAAACGAGTCATATCATGACTAGGGCTAGGTCAAGTGTAAACGAGTCATATCATGACTAGGGCTAGGTCAAGTGTAAACGAGTCATATCATGACTACGGCTAGGTCAAGTGTAAACGAGTCATATCATGACTAGGGCTAGGTCAAGTGTAAACGAGTCATATCATGACTAGGGCTAGGTCAAGTGTAAACGAGTCATATCATGACTAGGGCTAGGTCAAGTGTAAACGAGTCGTATCATGACTACGGCTAGGTCAAGTGTAAACGAGTCATATCATGACTAGGGCTAGGTCAAGTGTAAACGAGTCGTATCATGACTAGGGCTAAGTCAAGTGTCAACTAGTCACATCATGACTAGGGCTAGGTCAAGTGTCAACTAGTCACATCATGACTAGGGCTAGGTCAAGTGTCAACTAGTCACATCATGACTAGGGCTAGGTCATGTGTCAACTAGTCACATCATGACTAGGACTAGGCAGGTCAAGTGTCAAAGAGTCACATGATGTAACTGGAGACTGATAAATTGTACAAATATTGTGTTTAAAGTCTGAACTTATTACCGTGGTCCCGTGGTACTAATAGTATTTCATCGATAGTAGTGCTGGGCAGTTTAAAAAATATAGTCCCTATGTCTTGTGTGTATCATTGCGTGTTGTGCTGAGTAATCTTTACATGGACGGAACCATTTAGCCTTGATGAGTTTGTAAAAGTGTAAAAGGTTTTTTTGGATATCTGCAATTAGTTACTAAATGATTTAAGCTGTTTGGAATTACACGTTGAGAGTAGCCTGGCGCCGATCGGAGTTAGCTTAGAGGGCGCTGGTGAAGCTAGGGGCTAGCGAGACTGAGGTGGGGCAGCGGGATGGGGTTGCTAGTGAGACTGGGGAGGTGTATAGGTGGCTAGTGATACTGGGGAGGTGTATAGGTGGCTAGTGAGACTGGGGAGGTGTATAGGTGGCTAGTGAGACTGGGGTGACAACTGTGGACGAGATCGCAAATAAGCTAGTGTAAAATTCAATTACCTCAGGGCAGATGTCGTCAGAGTGTATATTGTAATGGTACCCAATTACAGGCTGTAATGACAGGGGCCTTTGTTGTGTGATGTGTGGGTATTGGGAAATGTGTGGCTGTTTAAAACAGGTTGTACCAATTTGCGCGAACGGACATTAATATTGAAAAGTAAAAACAAAAGAGTTATAAACATCCTTAGTTAACTTGATGTATTGAACATACGTGAAACGACATCACAAAATGAACGGAAACAAATGAAACGAAATTTTATGGTAGGGAAATGGAAAACGACCCGTGGGCTGCATTCGGCCCCGCAGACACTTTCATGTTACCCTCGAGAATAGTCTTGAAGAATATGCTTTCCATCATATTTCTTCATTTTAACGGTGCTGTATTTAATACTAGTAAATTATAGTTAATGTGTCATCATAATAATACAAAATGCGCCAATAAAAAACAGGAAATAAAATTTGTACATTCACGAGATTTAACGATGAAATGGGAAAGATTGCAGCATTATACGTACATAATGGTCATTTTTATCAAAATAAATCAAATGTTGCATTTTTTCCAGTTTCCTTAATATTAAAAAAATGGTTTGATCATTTTACAAGTTCCCAGGTGATGGTGAAATCAACTAATTCTTTACTTCATGTCGTTCGAACTTGGCTAAAAGTGCCAGCTACTCTTAGATACTTAAGAAAGTAGAACTAGGGGTTTACTGTCCACCTAAATACCCCCTGCTCTAAAAACAAAAAACACACGCACACGCATTAGCAAAATCATTGCATTGCATTTTAATTATTAAATCCCATATATAAATTCACTATCTTGTCGTCATCTCTTGGTCCCGCCAGCGGAAAAACAAAAGTCAAAAATGACCCACTTCCTATTATCCTATCGAGCTGAAATTTTGCACATAGACTCGTGTTATCTAACAATGCATTTATAAAAATTTCAGATCGATTGAATGTAATGTAATTAAATGTATGAATTTTTAGTTGATCACTATGTATCTCTATGTGGCATGTGTAGCCGTCTGCTATAGTTGACCTGCACGGCTCACTGGAGATTCCGTCCAGCCCTCGATGTCACAGGGGTCTGTCGCGCGGTGCGTATTATATTGAACATAAACAATACTTTTAGTTATATCTCATATATAAGTGATTTATAGTCAAAAACTTAGTTTTTGAAAGTTATTTAATTACTGATTAGTTAAGCACGCGATTGTACTACTAGCATCAACATTAGCCATATGTTGGTGCATCTGCCGTCATTGTAGGTGTTTAAGCTCTTATTGAATTATTCGGTCACATTTTATCTATTTCATCTTCATTATTAAAATGTGTGTTTTTTAAAAAAATATGTGTTTGCAATAAACGACAAGTCGTGAAGTCAAAGGTTCTAATATCACACAACTTTCATAGAACTGACTTCTACACCACGTGACTCGTCTCAACTGTGTTGGCCAGGAAACTCTCAGACCCAATAATTGTGTCTGCTCTGTACGCTGTCATTATCTCCCTTGCTAATCTTATGAAACTCTGGTGAACGCGCCTAAATAAGGGTTACGAGATTAGACTTGAGAAAAATGAAACTAGTCATTAGGTTTATGTTTAAAAAAATGATGAACAAACATATTCACACGGCAACGTCGCTTTCTCTAGGTTTCATTTACGTCTTGATACGCGTATTTTAGGTCTATTAAAGAAACAAAATCAATAGATTTTGTAAGAAACTTGGAGAGCGTTGTTTTTTATCATAAGATATTTAAGCATATCAATATTAACAGTTGTTTTTATTTGCATAATTTTGAACATAATGAATGACAGACATAGTTATATTATTAATGTCTCCACAAACTGAAGAAAAGCGATATTTTTATTATCAGTGCTTTATGAAATAAATCGATATTGGTGATAATCAACTGACTATGCCGTTAGAAATATCGATCATCGATGTTAAAATGAAATTTCATCAACAAGTCAAAACTCAAAACTGGACGTGTTTACTCTAGACAAGACGTCAAAGCTGGACGTGTTTACTCTAGACAAGACGTCAAAGCTGGACGTGTTTACTCTAGACAAGACGTCAAAGCTGGACGTGTTTACTCTAGACAAGATTTGAGTTTACCTCTAAACAAGACGTCAAAACTTGAGTTTACCTCTAAACAAGACGTCAAAACTTGAGTTTACCTCTAAACAAGACGTCAAAACTTGAGTTTACCTCTAAACAAGACGTCAAAACTTGAGTTTACCTCTAAACAAGACGTCAAAACTTGAGTTTACCTCTACCCGTAGAGATGATGTGCGATGTCAGTGATGCAGACGCAATCGTTATCCAATAGGTTTAAGACTGTTGTTGTACAAATAGGTTTAAGACAGTTGTTGTACAAATAGGTTTAAGACTGTTGTTGTACAAATAGGTTTAAGACTGTTGTTGTACAAATAGGTTTAAGACTGTTGTAGTACAAATAGGTTTAAGACTGTTGTAGTACAAATAGGTTTAAGACTGTTGTTGTTTAAATATAAATGATATTACAAAAATATGAGTTGAGTTTAACGACCTCCCACTCATTGTATATCGATTGTGTTAAATATCAGTTTCCTGGCTTCATTAATGGTGTTCTACAGTAAACACGGCTTTGATTGCTTTCATAGAAATCTCGGTTTTCATAGAAATCGTGGCTTACATTTATTTCACGGCATTCATAAACTGCACGCATGTATAGCCTTCATGAATGTACCCGATTTTATAGATTTAAGTTTGTTTTTTCATATCGTTATAATTTTTTTAAAATATATTCCATTTCAGGCACAATAATTTTTTTAATAGTAACATACCAAAGTTTGTTTAGTTTTCTATGAATAAAACAATATGAAAACTGTACCTTCTGGATTTATTATAATCTCTTCGTTTCTGATCATATCAGAACACAATTTTAATAAAGAAGAAAATATTCTCAAACTTGCAAGAGACCTTTAAATAGGATTTTTTTTATTATTGTAAATTAGCGTCAAACGTTTTAGTTTTTCAATCAGATAAATGATATAACTTATTAAAGAAGACAAAACATTTGACAACTTTTTCTAATGCATCATTGTAACGTTAGCATTGTTATATCATATGAAACTTCCTAGTCTGAGTTAAGTCGCTTGTATGACGACACAGTGGTGTGGCTAACACTAACCCTAACCTGGCTCTGATGTCATGTGTCAAGTTTGATCTCTGTGGCTTGTATGACGGCACAGTTATGTGGGGTGATCCGTCAAAACGGCCCCGGACAAAACGGCCCCGACAAAACGGCCCGGACATAACGGCCCCGGTCAAACCGCTCCAGACAAATTGTTAACATTTTTCAACAGAAACTTTTTTTTTCATTTTAAGCTTTTTTCAACTTTTTCACCCTTTAAGAATGGTAAAATTGTAAAATTATATCTTGAGATGTTATTATATTATATTGATTCTTGTCGACAAACAGCCGCGATTGGTACCACTTCGCGTTAAGGCTACTAAATTCACTATTGTGATGTCTTTATTATTGTTTATTATTAGCAAAACCTGACACTGAATAGGTGAGTAAAAATACGAATTTAATATTTGATTGGACATTTTAATTTTAGTCCATCTATTAGTCCGGGGCCGTTTTGTCGGGGCTGTTTTGTCAGTGAACCATTATGTAGCTAACCGTAACCTTAATCTAACCCTAAACTAACGCTTGTATTTTTATACGATGTGAAACTCTCAGTTTGATCGATGTGGCTTGTATGACGGCACAGTGAAAAACACTAACCCAAGACATGCTACTGATGAAGCATCGTTTAAGGCCCCAACTAAGTGCCCTGTGTGAAATGGTCTATAAGGTCATGGTCATCACAAAACCTCAGCGAGGCATCCAAATATAAGACATAGTTAAAGTTATTGTATGTAACAGTTTGTGGTTTGAACTGGTCGATCTCTTTGGGTGGACTGTAAAAAATTTCTATCTCGTCAGTAACATAAGTGAGTTTTAAATAATTATGCATTCAAAGTTAAAAGATATTTTAATCCCAAGTAGAAAATACCCAATTATTATTTCACTATTAACATAAAAGGGTTGTGCCCATAAATATATCTAACAATATCCTGTAATTTATCCATGCACTGTGTGTATTCTGCCTCGGTCTGAAGATTTCCTGCGCCATTTTTAACTACGTTTTATTAACTCGCTTTCGTTCCTGTGGCATTGTTTGTCCAACAATTTTTCAAATCTGCCAACGTAAAATTAAACCTATTTTGATGGTCCTAGAGATCTCAAAATTTTACCACAGATAGATCTTGGATGACAATGCATTTTATCAAAATTTCAGATCAATCGAATGTACCGTTCTTAAATTATTGAACTTTTTAGTTTATCTATATTTTATTATATACTTGCTTTCGTGTCTATCTGTCCGCAATTTCAAATTTGCCAACGTAAAATTAAACCACTTCTGATGGTCCTAGAGAGTTTAAAATTTTACCACAGATAGATCTTGGATGAAAATACATTGTATCAAAATTTCAGATCGATCGAAAGTACCCTAATTAAATTAATACATTTCATAGTTTATCTTTATATAAGCATTTGTACCCGCCTGGCGTAGTTTAATTTCACGTGGCGAGTTCACCCCGTGACCTCATCGATTTGTTATTAAACGTTGGGCGGGCGCTGATGAGGTGTTTGATAAAATAAATAGAGGTAAAAAAATTATTTTATAAAAAAAAACACGTTTTTATTAGTGGACTAAAAAGAATCAAAAAATTTAAAACTTATACGTTCAAGTACTTCGATTTAATATGACTAAAAACGTGGGGCGGGTGTTTAGTATAAAAATTAAAGATTTCTAATTTAGAAGGCAAAAGAGAGATCTATAAGTGAGAGAATGAGTGAACCGCATATGTTAAACCTCATAAGCGCTCGCCCCACGTTTTTAGTCATATTAAATCGAAGTACTTGAACGTATAAGTTTTAAATTGTTTGATTCTTTTTAGTCCACTAATAAAAACGTGGTTTTAAAAAAATATTTCTTTTACCTCTATTTATTATTACCACGTTTTTAACACGTTTTTATTAACTCGCTTTCGTTCCTGTGGTGTTGTTTGTTGGTTTTTCTGTCCACAATTTTTCAAATCTGCCAACGTAAAATTAAACCACTTCTGATGGTCCTAGAGAGTTAAAAATTATACCACAGATAGATCTTAGATGACAATGCATTGTATCAAAATTTCAGATCGATCGAATGTACCGTTATTAAATTATTGAACTTTTTAGTTTATCTTTATAATAGCATCTGTACCGTCTGCTTTTGTTTTCATCCATGAGTTCAACCCGTGACCACATCACCGTGTTTTTAAAACGTTGGGCGGGCGCTTATGAGGTGTTTGGTAAAATAAATAGAGGTAAAAAAATATTTTAAATAAAAAAGACCCGTAAAAACAAAGTTTTTGACTATAAATCCCTTATATATGACACAGAACTAAAAGTATTGATTATGTTCCAACGCAACAAACATTTACAGACTGACACCGAGTGATGTCTCCTGTCTTTAATAACGGGGGATGGGACGTGAGGGGGTGTCGGCACGACGGTCGACGTCAACGCGTCGACTCAAACTCTCACGTGGAAAAAATTAATAACAAACCGCGAATTTGAATTACATACGTTATATAAGGATAAACTAAAAATGCATTTATTTAATTACGGTACGTTAAATCGATCTGAAATTTTGATACGATGCATTGTTAGGTGACAAGTGTCAGTGTGCCAAATTTCAGCTCGATGGCATGACGGGAAAAGGGTCATTTTTTACTTCTGTTTTTCCGCGTTGCCCGCCCAAGACAGAGAGACAGAGAGACAGAGACGGCGGTGAAGTTAATATAAGGGATTTAAAAACCAGGTTGTTATAAGTGGACTAAAAAGAATAAAATAAATAGAAGTAAAAATAAGATTTTTAAAAACCACGTTTTTATAAGTGGACTAAAAAGAAGAAAATAATTTAAAATTTATAAGTTCAAGTACTTTCATTTAATATGACTAAAACCGGGAGGCGGATGTTTGGTATAAATATTAAAGATTTCTAATTTAGAAGGCAAAAGAGCGACCTATAATTGAGAGAATGAGTGAACTGCATATGTTAAACCTCATAAGCGCCCGGCCCACGTTTTTGGTCACATTAAATCGTAGTCCTTGAACTTAAAAGTTTTAAATTATTTTCTTCTTTTTAGTCCACTTATAAAAACGTGGTTTTTAAAAATCTAATTTTTACTTCTATTTATTATTGCATGAAGATCAATATTTTTTTATTATGCTTTGTAGTAAAGCGTGCAGCATAAACCATAGATGAATGAGAAGTTTAAATTGCACCATTTCTTTGTCGCGTTGGTGACCTCATGGACAGTCTTAATGGAGCAGGGCACAGTCCTGGTGACGTCCGTGTTATATCTCATCCAACCACTGTATGTCAGTCTTTCAACTTTATATCATTGACATATGATGTAAGGAAACGTGTAGAATTAGTTTTAAGTCTCAGATTTTAACCTTTTGAGCCTGATATTTACGGGTCACATATCTTAATCATAAATACATCATAATGATCGGTCATGTTAAAAACAACCAAACGACGACACTGAGAAGAAAGGCCCCAATGACTGTTTGAGACTTAGACGCGTGCCTCATCCATCTGAAGTTCATGCAGGGGCAGAGAAATGTTGTTTAACAGAGATATATAACAGTGAGGAATGTTATTGGTGAATTAACCTTGTCAGCTATAAATAAGCTTCGTCAAGAAATCCACCATCAAGAATTCAATCATCAAGTTTGAAATAATCAAGTTTTAATATGCAAGTAATTAAAGATCGAATAACGCTCAATCTAAAATCGTTTGTGTAAAAGAGGCGTCTTTAACTCGTTAGATTTGTGGAGAAGAGGCGTCTTTAACACGTTAGATTTGTGGAGAAGAGGCGTCTTTAACACGTTAGATTTGTGGGAGAAGAGGCGTCTTTAACAAGTAAGATAAGTATTCACTCCCCAAGTTATCATTCACAAAGCAGTGTATTAAAATTATTGAAACATCCAATATTCAAACATTAAGAATTCAATCAACAAGTAAACAATATGATGCACCTCCACAAAATAACTTCTCAATAAATCATTGACATAAGAAAGTCATTACCTCTAAATTTTAATGAACAATATCAAAGCATATCTGCAACATTTTCAATTTTAATAACTATTTTTTCCCCGAACGAATATAAACAAGTTATGAAAAATGTGTAAAGGGTATTATAATGGGTGATTTTCTTTGAAGACGCTCACGCCAAATGTTATGCCAAATGATTAAAATAGTTGAATGAAGCCAATATCTCAACTGCCAACACAATATCCTTGTAGTTCACTGATGGAATGCCCTGTGAGGGGAGAAAGAAATATCATAATGCTTTCAATGTCATAAACTCATCAGATCAGATGCCGAAATGAGGAGAGTCCTCATTACAACAACATTACACAAAGTAATAAATCAGATAATGATAGACAATTATTTGAAGTAAAACAACGTGGCAATGAATTGACTTAACTCAAGCCGTAGCAATACAATAGCTGAACCTAAAATTTAGAAATGAAATGATGGCTGAACGTAAATGTAGCAATGAAATGGCTGAACGTAAATGTAGCAATGAAATGGCTGAACGTAAATGTAGCAATGAAATGGCTGAACGTAACTGTAGCAATGAAATGGCTGAAAGCTATTATATTGTCACCTCCCCGACTTCTATTGTCAACAAACGGCCAAGACTGCCCATCTTCTAACTCGAGATCACAATAGAAGTGGCGTGATATTATCAAAATAGAAGTGACGTGATCTCATCACAATAGAAGTGGCGTGATCTTTAATGCGTGTGGGTTAATTATGTTTAATCATGTCACAAAGTATTTTATTGCCTAATTTGCATTTGATAATGTCTCCTATGGCAAAACGACGATATTATCTAAGTTAATAATGCGAAATAGTGTATTGTGATTTTAACAGCATAATTTAGCTACGCAAGTAATATCATTTAGTCTATAATAACTAAGTAAGATATGTTTATAATTTCATATAGTGTATATTGACTTACTAGACCTAGTTGATTCTGACAAGCCAGCCCTCCGATCACCTACCCAAACCAAGAGCTCTTCCTGTGATACAGAAGGAATCAAGTTTGAAATGAGACCCATACAAGACACTGAGAACAATGCATAAATCGATGTAAAATGTTCAATTCTACATCGATCTATAGCTATAAGAGTGACATTGGAATAAAATATTATGCATATCTAAAACATAAGTCTAAATATAAAAACTCGTAATTTTATTTTTGGCATGGTTAATTTTTTTTATTAATTATTCCGTTCGCCAAGGAAGATTATAATAATGAAAATTTATTTTTCGTAAGACTGTGACAGACACATCCTGCCCTGGATGAAGAAGATTATTGAGAAGATTATTGTAGTGTAGGATCCTTGAGGTGTATAATCCTTGTCCTTCTTGTATCATTCTTGTTAAGGTTGATACTTATTTTGTATGATTCTTGTTATTTTGTACTCTTTAAAATTATTTTTCTTATGGATATTTTTGTTATACATGATTCTTGTTATGTACGATTCCTGTTGTGGATGATTCTATTTTGCATTGATGTCTTGCTATAAACCTGCTGGTTTGTGTCCTATAGTTGTTGTGCCTGCGAGGGAGCTTGTTTTGGGTCAAACCGAATCACTAAATATGAGATGGAAGTTGAGATTTGCTGCCATATAAAAGCTGAACAGGCATGCAAGGGTTAAATATCAAAGTAATCTTGGGATTTCAATTTGCTCCTTTTAAAATAAATATTTGTAAACAATATAAAATAAGCGCTGTGTATGTTTTTGTCTTGGTAATCTAATCGAAATAAAATAAAGTTACTGACCATCAAGATACAATTTTAAAACGTGAGACTCCCTTACCTCCCACTTTTGATCAGCATAATCCTTAAAATAGAAAATAAAAATTTGTAAGGATAGACTTTATTACCTACTAAATTGTTATCTTGAAAACAAGAACTACATTCACCTGGGAGTGTAAGTTGACATTCACGGGCCAGACTGGGAGTGTAAGTTGACATTCACGGGCCAGACAGGGAGTGTAAGTTGACATTCACAGGCCAGACATGGGAGTGTAAGTTGACATTCATGGGCCAGACTGGGAGTGTAAGTTGACATTCACGGGCCAGACTGGGAGTGTAAGTTCACATTCACGGGCCAGACTGGGAGTGTAAGTTGACATTTACGGGCCAGACTGGGAGTGTAAGTTGACATTCACGGGCCAGACTGGGAGTGTAAGTTGACATTCACAGGCCAGACTGGGAGTGTAAGTTGACATTCATGGGCCAGACTGGGAGTGTAAGTTGACATTCACGGGCCAGACTGGGAGTGTAAGTTGACATTCATGGGCCAGACTGGGAGTGTAAGTTGACATTCATGGGCCAGACTGGGAGTGTAAGTTGACATTCACGGGCCAGACTGGGAGTGTAAGTTGACATTCACCGGCCAGACTGGGAGTGTAAGTTGACATTCACCGGCCAGACTGGGAGTGTAAGTTGACATTCACCGGCCAGACTGGGAGTGTAAGTTGACATTCACGGGCCAGACTGGGAGTGTACGTTGTTATTTACGGGCCAGAGATCCCAAGTGAATGTAGCTCCACTTTGAAACATTAACTTTGTATACTGTGCAATACTTATTTTCATTGTGTCGTAGCAACAAAAAAAATAAAGGATAACCAACATGTAAAATTTCATAATTACCTCCTCCTTATTTTGTTTGTTCTTACGCTTGCTGTTGTTATCCCCCTGTACAATAAATCAAGTCAACAGATTTGTAATAACTGAAAGCGTTAAGTCATTGTGCAAAGGTTGTATTTTGTACACTAAAAATAAATAGACGCAGATTACGAAGTCAAATCACGTATACTTGGATTATAGACGCTATCAAAACGAAGCAAGGACAGGTAATTGAGCAAGGACAGGTAATTGAGCAAGGACAGGTAATTGAGCAAGGACAGGTAATTGAGCAAGGACAGGTAATTGAGCAAGGACAGGTAATTGAGCAACGACAGGTAATTGAGCTCGGAGAGATGAATCATCCTGATAACTAACCTTATTTCCACCAGAAAAGAATGATGTGGCAAGGGAAGCTAGCATTCCTGTGGGCGACTGAATGGTAAAAAATAGTTTTTAATTTTTATCTAATGCATGTAAAATTAAGTAAAGTATTTCTATCGTATGCATGTTAGATTCAGTGCAGTGTGCACTAAGAACTGACTTTCCTGTGATACAAATCATTTTTACCACGTTTTTTATTTAATTGCTTTCGTTCCTGTTTGTCCGCAAAATTTCAAATTTTCCAAAGTAAAATTAAGCCACTTCTGATGGTCCTAGAGATTTCAAAATTTTACCACAGATAGATCTTGGATGACAATGCAATGTAACAAAACTCAGTTCGATGGAATGTACTGTAATTAAATTAATGCATTTTTAGTTTATCTCTATATAGCAACTGTATCCTTTGTCACGCGTGAATCGCGTGTTGGATGACGGAGAGGGTCACGTGAGTGAAAGCGCGGGAAGAAGGTTCGAGATTATGATCAGAGTTGAGAGAATGTTGGTGTCATGGCGGATGTGTGCCTGAGTATTCCACGTTGTATAACCTCAAATTATATATGTACTGTGCATAGAGTAGATATTAAAGTTGTTTTATTGAAACCAGTTCTTCAGAGGATTATTTTATGCAAGGTTATGTATTGAGTGAACGCCTACAACAGATGTATTAATAAGTAAAAAACATCACACAGATGTTACATTGGTGTCTGAAGTGAAAAAACATTTAATTGTTATCACGAGAGATATTCATGGAAGTGACAATTATTTTGTTTATTCAAAAGAGGGAAGTATTAATTGTAGGCACAAATATAGTGAGCCATCATAATTTATGAATATTCAAGTTCGTAAGCAGAAGTAAAATAAACTTTTGTAATTCAATGAAATATTTGATACAAGAATTTTTCAATACGGTGGCTTAAACGTACGTGACCACTGCGTGCGCTGTGTAAAACTGGGTCAGACAAGTCCTAATCATACGGTAGCACAGTCTACACAGTACAAGCGTACTACAGTACACACACTACCGAGAGCTGGTAGGTCTTAACGTCAGCAAACATAACAAGCTAGACGATTCCGGGAAATATTTGTAAACATAACCTTGAACTTGAGAAGCTATGGACTATTGACAACTGTGTCAGTGTGAATTATAAATCAAGGAACAGAATTTGTATTCATTCATTGTTTGAAAAGTGTGATTATTGCAATTTTGTAGTAATGAAGTGAACTAAATTGTCTAAAAAACTACCCTAATGTTCAGAAATTGGAAAATTTGACTAAGTGACTTATTTTATTCACTACTTTGGACCATCGGATGTGTTTTGTCAATCTGAGGGAGCTCATATATAAAAGTATACTTAAGATCTCGTGTGAGGATGCTTTGTTGCCTCATTTGGTCAAATTCAAATTTAATGGTATAGATGTGTCACTTATTTGGACTTAACGTATTTTGAATTCAAGATTTTTCATTTGGAGGATTTATACCTTAATAAATAAATACTTACATTCAATACTGAATTGCTTGACTCATATTATTCCATAAAACTAAACATGGATTACTACAAAGAATTCACTGCCATAGCTAAAGCATTTGGCTTAATTGGAAAAGAATTGAAAGACTTTGTTGAAGAAAAAGTCAAGGAAGCCAAAGAAGAAGAAAAGCAAAGAATAGCTGAAGAAAGAGCAATGCAAAAAATTGCTGAAGAAAAAGAGAAACTAAGAATAGCGGATGAAAAAGAAAGGAAAAAATTGCTTATGAAAAAGAGAGGCAAAAACAAATAATCGAAAGAGAAGAAAGAGCCGAAAGAAGAGAACTTGAACAACTTAAAAATGACAACTTAAAACTACAAATTGATTTAGAGAGTAGAGGCCACAATCCTGGTAATGACACAAATAGAAAGTCAGGATACTATCAAAGTTAGAAAATATGATAGCCAGAAAGAAAAAATGGATGTTTATCTGGATTATTTTGAATCCATAATTGACAAAACAATTGCTACAATAGCAGAAAACTTTTACTGGCCTAAAATGGCTAGATGGATAAAAGAATACATCAAGAGATGTACAGTGTGTCTACGACATAATCCCAAAGATGGAAAACACACAGTGCCATTACAATCATCTGAGAAGGCAAACTTCGTATTCGAGAAAATTGCCATAGACCTAATAGGACCATTAACAAAGATGTTAAAGAAGAAACATATGTATGCTCTAATCATAGTGGACATAGCCACCAGATGGGTTGAAGCTATTCCACTGAAGCGAATATATGCAGAAAGTATATGGGTGTCATAACAAAAGAAAGAGGAAACACAAAAACTGTGACTCATAAGATACAACTATTAGAACATGAACCTTTCAAGACCAAAGTATACCCTATTCCAATGGCATATAGAGACACAGTAAAACAAGAAATTGACTACCTACTCAAAGAAAACAAAATATGAAAAGCAGTTGAAGCTAACTATACCTCACCACTGTCATAGTAAAAAGGAAGAATGGAAAGATTCGACTATGCTGCGATTACAGACAATTGAATAATATTACAAAATTGGACCATGAACCTATTGGAGACCCAAGAGACATTATAGACAGAATTGGTAATTCCAGAATATTCACTAAATTTGACTTAAACAGAGGTTTTTGGCAAATAAATATGGATCCTGATTCTGTCAAATATACTGCATTCATAGCCATGGATGAAGTGTATGAATGGTTAGTGATGCCATTTGGATTAGTAAACAGTACAGCCACTTTTAGCAGATTTATGAAAGTGATGTTACAAGGCATTCCAATTGGGGTACATTATGTAGACGACATATGTATCCACACTAAAGATTGGGAAACACATATCCATACACTTGAAGCTGTACTGGATAGACTCAACAAACATAACTTGACAATCTCACCAGAAAAGATCAACATTGGAAAGAAATATATTGATTTTTTGGGATACAGAATAGGAGGTAGTGCAGTCACTCCTACTGCAGAGAATGAAAGCAAGATCTTTAACCTGTCAGTCCCAAAATCTAAGAAACATGTGCAAGACCTGCTGGGACTATGTAACTTTTACAGACCTTTTATTGCAAATTACAGTAAGCAGAAATTGTTCACCCACTAAGAAAAGTTACAAAAAACACAGATATTCGAAAATTTCAGTTTTCAGGAGATTGCCTCAACGCATTAGAGAACATTCAAGAAGCATTTAGGAAGAAACCCATCTTGGTGACACCTCAATGGGACAAACCTTTCATAGTTTCTACTAATGCATCGTCCATTGCATTAGGAGCGTGCCTCGTGCAAGAACATGATGGCATCCTTCATCCTATACAGTATCTGAGCAGAAATTTAACCAAAACAGAGTGTAACTACAGCACCATAGATAGAGAATGTTTAGCCATAGTGTGGGCTCTACAAAAACTTCAAAAATACCTTCTAGGTAGAACATTCACTCTTTTAACAGACCACAACCACTTGTGGCATTCAACAAGAAGAAAATCAGCAACGCAAAAGTAAACAGATGGGCTATGCTATTCGCCGACTACAAAATTGACATTAATCCTGTTAGGGGAAAGGACAATGTGGTTGCAGACATATTAAGTAGAATGACAATAAATAAAGACATTCTGTGAATTCCTAAGTGATAAAACCAGAGACTGTATTAATATTAGTCTGTGAATTCCTAAATGATAAAACCAGAGACTGTATTAGTATTAGTCTGTGAATTCCCAAATGATAAAACCAGAGACTGTATTAATATTAGTATTTATATTCGCTGAAAAATAAACAAGGAGCAGTGTTTGAATTCCACTGGATTATAATTTAACTTTAGTTGTAAGAATATTGATTGTTTATAGAATTTTACTTACACAAAAGTATATTTGTGTTAAAATTTCAGTTTCATTTTTTCAGTACAGGTAGACTGTTGAAGTCCTACAGATTTTTTCTCTTGATCTTTATGTATAGACTAGGGGCAAACTTTCCCGGGTTCAAAATAAGTTTTTTTAAAGAAGCGTACAGTACTGTTTAGTTGCATGCAATAAAGGGTACATTTAACTTAAAGCAATGTGATAGACAACATTTTTGGCAGTTCCATTTGGAGTGTGTACAAAAAGATTTTCCTCTTTGCCAACTCTGGATCAGGCGACATACAACTGTCCATGAGAAAATCATGGTGTCTGCAAGTTTATACTAGCAATACCAGCAATTTGTTTACCTGTTACCATCGCCAAATGATACTTAACAACCACCGTAAGTTTCATGCTTCTACTTACACGGCCCCCAGTATTTTATATATATGGAACGAAACCTGTTTAAGAACTTTTCCAATTAAATTTTGTGTATGTGTACCAAATCTCACGTTATTTGGTTGTATGGATCTTGAATTATTAGGGAACAGACAAACCCACAACAAATGCGTCGTACATGTATAACATTTGGGCCCCCAGCCCCCCAGTTAGTGATAATTTGTTTTAACTGCTACCATCGCGGGAGGGTATTCAACAACTTTCCAAAGTTTATGTTTGTACCTACAAAGAAAGATGAAGAATTAGTGTTGCTTCAGTTTTATATAACCCATAAAAGGAAACAAAGGTTTTGGGCCCCCGGCGACCCATGAGTGAAAGTTTTTAACATATTTTTCGCCATTTATCGTCATAAGAGTGTATTCAGCAAGTTCCCAAAGTTCATGCTTCTACCTTCACGGGAAGTTGGAGAATTAGTGTTGCTTCAGTTTTAAATATAAGAAAAAAACTACATTAGGGCCCCCGGCCCCCAGTAATTGATGATTTATATACTTTTTTTTACCTGTTACCATCGCCAAATGATACTTAACAACCACCGAAAGTTTCATGCTTCTACCTACACGGGAAATAGGATATTGTTTTATTTTTATGTTTCATAAAGCACATAAAAGGAAAAAACTACACTTTGGGCCCCCGGCCCCCATTATCTTATATATATGGAACGAAACCTGTTTAAGAACTTTTCCCATGTAATTTTGTGCATGTGTACCAAATTTCACGTCATTTGGTTGTCTGTATCTTGAGTTATTATGGAACAGACAAACAGACAACAAATGCGTCTTATATGTCTAACATTTGGACCCCCGGCCCCCCAGTTAGTAAAAATCTATTTTTCGACTGCTACCATCACGGGAGGGTACTCAACAACTTTCTAAAGTTCATGTTTCTACCTACAAAGAAAGATAAGTAATTAGTGTTGATTTAGTTATATATAGCCCATATTAGGAAAAAAAACGGTTTGGGCCCCCCGGCCACCCATGAAAGTAAAATTTTAAAATCATTTTTCGACAATTATCGTCATAAGAGTTTCTTCAGCAAGTTCCCAAAGTTTCATGCTTCTACCTTTACGGAAAATTGAAGAATTATTGTAGAGTTAGTTTTAAATATAAGAAAATAAACTACATTAGGGCCCCGGGCCCCCAGTAAGTGTTGATTTATATCATTTTTTTACCTGTTACCATCGCCAAATGATACTTAACAACCACCGAAAGTTTCATGCTTCTACCTACACGGGAAATAGGATATTTTTTTTTATTTATATGTTTTATATAGCTCATATATGGAAAAAACTACACTTTGGGACCCCGGCCCCCAGTATCTTATATATATATGGAACGAAACCTGTTTTTAGAAGTTTTCCTATGTAATTTTGTGTATGTGTACCAAATTTCACGTTATTTCGGTTGTCTGGATCTTGAGTTATTATGGAACAGACAAACAGACAACAAATGCGTCTTATATGTATAACATTTGGGCCCCCGGCCCCCCAGTTAGTGATACTTTTTTTTCGACTGCTACCATCGCGGGAGGGTACTCAACAACTTTTCAAAGTTTATGTTTGTACCTACAAAGAAAGATGAAGAATTAGTGTTGATTCAGTTTTATATAACCCATATAAGGAAAAATACGATTTGGGCCCCGGCCACCCATGAGTGAAAATTTTGTAATTATTTCTCGCCAATTATCGTCATAAGAGTGTATTCTAAAAGTTCCCATAGTTTCATGCTTCTACCTTCACGGGAAATTGAAGAATTAGTGTTGAGTTAGTTTTAAATATAAGAAAAATAACTACAATATGGCCCCTGGCCCAGAGTAAGAGATAATTTATATAATTATTTTACCTGTTACCATCGCCAAATGATACTTAACAACTACCGAAAGTTTTATGCTTCTACCTAAACGGGAAATATGATAATTGTTTATTTTTTATAGATCTTATATAAGGAAAAGCTACATTTTGGGTCCCCGGCCCCCAGTATCTAATATATATGGAACGAAACCTGTTTAATAACTTTTCCGGTATAATTTTGTGTTCGTGTACCAACTTTCACGTTATTTGGTTGTCTGGATCTTGAGTTAATAGGGAACATCCAGACAGACAGACAGACTGACAAACAACAAATACGTCTTATATGTATATAGAGATATTGTGTGTAAGGCAATGAATGTCCATTGATGATAAATATTTTAAATTTGAATATACATGTAGATTAATTTGATTTTATTAAGACCAAAAATGTTGTATTTCATAAACATTTTTTTAAGGATGGGGGTGAATGTCACGTGTGAATCGCGTGTTGGATGACGGAGAGTGTCACGTGAGTGAAAGCACGGGAAGAAGGTTCGAGATTATGATCAGAGTTGAGAGAATTCTGGTGTCATGGCGTCTGTGTGCCTGAGTATTCCACGTTGTATAACCTCAAATTATATATGTACTGTGCATAGTGTAGATATTAAAGTTGTTTTTATTGAAACCAGTTCTTCAGAGGATTATTGTATACAAGGTTATGTATTGAGAGTACGCCTACACGAGATAAATTAATAAGTAAAAAGCATAACAAAGAGGTTACACCCGTCTGCTATTGTTTACATCGACGTGCCAGCTGAGTTTACCCAGCCATCGATGACCACATCCCTTTGTTTACAGCAAGGGGAGTTCAGTCAGTTTCAGTCTGTAAATGGTAGTCATGCGATACGTTTAAAGAAATAAAAATTTCGATATACTCAATGATTTTACACTTAGACTAAAAAGAATAAAATAAATAGAGGTAAAAAAGATATTTAAAAACCACGTTTTAATAAGTGGACAAAAAAGAAGAAAATAATCCTCTCTCTCCCCCCCCCCAAGAAATGTGTTGGAAAATTCTGTGACTTCTACTCTAATTCTCCTCGCCGTAATTTTTTCCCCAGAATTGTGTTGGAAAATTCTTTTTCAGGATTAATCTATATATATAATTCTCTTCGTGGGACCATGCGAGACACCACGCAAGTATGTGCAACCTAGCATGACGAATTACCCTCGCTGGAGTCGACCAATGTATCGAGACCAACAATGGTCCTTGCGTTCACTTGCAATCTTCCTTCACAGAAACTGTGAGGTTCGTTGTGTACTAGTTATCACGTCCGCCTATTACGGGGAAGGTCCTGGGTTCAATCGCGGCGAAAACATTGTTGTTGTTTTTTAATTTTTAAAAATATCTGTTTGTGTCCGTTCTTTTACCCCTTTATTGCCAACACTAGCTGACCCGCGGCGTAGCATACCCCGCTAATGATTTTGTGACGGGTGAAGACTTCCTGAAAGACGCTTTGTCAAAATGGGGTGGGTTTGGGCAAACGACTGTGAGTGAATTAACAGAAGGTACTTTTGAGAGACCCCCGGCGTAGCATACGCCGCAGACTTGCTCATCATAGACAGTGCACAGAAAAGTTGGGGGGTTGAGAGTACAGACACAAAAAGAAGCACTAAGTAAATAAAAAATAGCGAGTAAACGTGAAGACATGCACACTGAGGTTGTTGTTACCCGCCTCCCATTTAATACTACCGTTCCCATAAACATAAGCTGTGATTTGCCGACTCTAGCGAGGGTTAGTCATATTTAAGATTGTTAATTGCGTGTGTTTTTTTTTGGTGGAAAACCGATTATCGATTATGTAACTCCGATTTTAAACCGATTATCGTTTTATAGCTGACTTCATAGAGGTTAGGAGTGTACCGAATTTTGCCTGCAAATGTCTCGAAACCAACAATGAGTTTGCAGTCGAACTGACGTTCACTCGCTTTGTTTTGATTTCTTCGTGCTGTAGTTTGTGTCCGCTCTTTCTCCACTTTCTTTGCACTCTCCATGAGCAAGTCTGCGGCGTATGCTACGCCGCGGGGCGTCTAGTTAAGATTTAGAACTAATAATTTCAAGTACTTTGATTTAATATGACTAAAAACGTGGGGCGGGCGCTTATGAGATTTTACATATGCAGTTCACTCATTCGCTCACTTATAGATCTTTCTTTTGCCTTCTAAACTATAAATCTTCAATTTTTATACCAAACACCCACCCAACGTTTTTAGTCATATTAAATCAAAGTACTTGAACTTATAAGTTTTAAACTTTAATTATTCCTGAAAAAGAATGTTCCAACACAATTCTGGGGAACAGATTACGGCGAGGAGAATTAGAGTAGAAATCACAGAATTTTCTAACACAATAATTCTGGGGGAAAAATTATTTTCTTATTTTTAGTCCACATATAAAAACGTAGTTTTTTAAAAATATATTTTTTTTTACTTCTATTTATTTGTTAAATGCGTTCAAATGTGGTAATAAAACGTTCCATAACGCGAGTGCCCAAGCTATTCTTGTAGGTTCATGGCATTCAATGGGATGAACGTTTGCTGTAAATTTCTCTTATATGAATCTTACTCGGTTTTTTTTAAAATCTACCAAACGGTCACATATTTTAAGTTTCAGAAATACAAATCAGCACATAGTTTATTATATACACCTTGCAACAGTGAAAGCTTTTATTCTTACCTTTCCATCATTTGAGAACATTCCACTAAATAAACTCCCCAGAAAGCCTGACTCAGATTTCTGTAAGATGAATGTTTTTTTAAAATTACAATTCAAGTTTGTTTTAAAACTGAAGTGATCGCTTATTTCTACAAGGCTCAATCTGAGAGATTTTTTGCTTGCTAGTTAGTTTACGTCTGTGTTAACATCAACATGATCCTTTCCTTCAATGACATCAATCTTTCTTTCAATGACATCAAGCTTTCTTTCAATGACATCAATCTTTCTTTCAATGACACCAATCTTTCTTTCAATGACATCAATCTTTCTTTCAATGACACCAATCTTTCCTTCAATGACATCAATCTTTCTTTCAATGACATCAAGCTTTCTTTCAATGACATCAATCTTTCTTTCAATGACACCAATCTTTCTTTCAATGACACCAATCTTTCTTTCAATGACACCAATCTTTCTTTCAATGACATTGTTTCTTTCAATGACATCAATCTTTCTTTCAATGACACCAATCTTTCTTTCAATGACACCAATCTTTCTTTCAATGACACCAATCTTTATTTCAATGACATTGTTTCTTTCAATGACATCAATCTTTCTTTCAATGACATTGTTTCTTTCAATGACATCAATCTTTCTTTCAATGACATTGTTTCTTTCAATGACATCAATCTTTCTTTCAATGACACCAATCTTTCTTTCAATGACATTGTTTCTTTCAATGACACCAATCTTTCTCTCAATGACACCAATCTTTCTTTCAATGACATTGTTTCTTTCAATGACACCAATCTTTCTTTCAATGACACCAATCTTTCTTTCAATAACATTGTTTCTTTCAATGACATCAATCTTTCTTTCAATGACATTGTTTCTTTCAATGACACCAATCTTTCTTTAAATGACAGCAATCTTTCTTTCAATGACACCAATCTTTCTTTCAATGACATCAATCTTTCTTTCAATGATATCATTCTTTATTTCAATGACATCATTCTTTTTTTCAATGACATCAATCTTTCTTTCAATGATATCATTCTTTATTTCAATGACATCATTCTTTTTTTCAATGACATCAATCTTTCTTTCAATGATATCATTCTTTATTTCAATAATATCATTCTTTTTTTCAATGACATCAATCTTTATTTCAATGACATCATTCTTTTTTTCAATGACATTAATCTTTCTTTCAATGACACCAATCTTTCTTTAAATGACACCAATCTTTCTTTCAATGACATCAATCTTTCTTTCAATGACATTGTTTCTTTCAATGACATCAATCTTTCTTTCGTTGACATTGTTTCTTTCAATGACACCAATCTTTCTTTCAATGACACCAATCTTTCTTTCAATGACACCAATCTTTCTTTCAATGACATTGTTTCTTTCAATGACATCAATCTTTCTTTCAATGATATCATTCTTTATTTCAATGACATCATTCTTTTTTTCAATGACATCAATCTTTCTTTCAATGATATCATTCTTTATTTCAATGACATCATTCTTTTTTTCAATGACATCATTCTTTCTTTCAATGACACCAATCTGTCTTTCAATGACACCAATCTTTCTTTCAATGACATTGTTTCTTTCAATGACATCAATCTTTCTTTCAATGACATTGTTTCTTTCAATGACATCAATCTTTCTTTCAATGACACCAATCTTTCTTTCAATGACACCAATCTTTCTTTCAATGACATTGTTTCTTTCAATGACATCAATCTTTCTTTCAATGACATTGTTTCTTTTAATGACATCAATCTTTCTTTCAATGACATCGTTTCTTTCAATGACATCAATCTTTATTTCAATGACACCAATCTTTCTTTCAATGACACCAATCTTTCTTTCAATGACACCAATCTTTCTTTCAAAGACATCAATCTTTCTTTCAATGACATTGTTTCTTTCAATGACACCAATCTTTCTTTCAATAACATTGTTTCTTTCAATGACACCAATCTTTCTTTCAATGACACCAATCTTTCTTTCAATAACATTGTTTCTTTCAATGACATCAATCTTTCTTTCAATGACACCAATCTTTCTTTCAATGACACCAATCTTTCTTTCAATAACATTGTTTCTTTCAATGACATCAATCTTTCTTTCAATGACATTGTTTCTTTCAATGACACCAATCTTTCTTTCAATAACATTGTTACTTTCAATGACATCAATCTTTCTTTCAATAACATTGTTTCTTTCAATGACACCAATCTTTCTTTCAATAACATTGTTTCTTTCAATGACACCAATCTTTCTTTCAATGACATCAATCTTTCTTTCAATGACATTGTTTCTTTAAATGACATCAATATTTCTTTCAATAACATTGTTTCTTTCAATGACACCAATCTTTCTTTCAATAACATTGTTTCTTTCAATGACACCAATCTTTCTTTCAATGACACCAATCTTTCTTTCGATGACATTGTTTCTTTCAATGACACCAATCTTTCTTTCAATAACATTGTTTCTTTCAATGACACCAATCTTTCTTTCAATGACACCAATCTTTCTTTCAATGACATTGTTTCTTTCAATGACATCAATCTTTCTTTCAATGACACCAATCTTTCTTTCAATGACACCAATCTTTCTTTCAATGACACCAATCTTTCTTTCAATGACATTGTTTCTTTCAATGACATCAATCTTTCTTTCAATGACACCAATCTTTCTTTCAATGACATCAATCTTTATTTCAATGACATCATTCTTTTTTTCAATGACACCAATCTTTCTTTCAATGACATCAATCTTTCTTTCAATGACATTGTTTCTTTCAATGACATCAATCTTTCTTTCAATAACATTGTTTCTTTCAATGACACCAATCTTTCTTTCAATAACATTGTTTCTTTCAATGACACCAATCTTTCTTTCAATGACACCAATCTTTCTTTCAATGACATTGTTTCTTTCAATGACATCAATCTTTCTTTCAATGACACCAATCTTTCTTTCAATGACACCAATCTTTCTTTCAATGACACCAATCTTTCTTTCAATGACATTGTTTCTTTCAATGACATCAATCTTTCTTTCAATGACACCAATCTTTCTTTCAATGACATCAATCTTTATTTCAATGACATCATTCTTTTTTTCAATGACACCAATCTTTCTTTCAATGACATCATTCTTTTTTCAATGACACCAATCTTTCTTTCAATAACATTGTTTCTTTCAATGACACCAATCTTTCTTTCAATAACATTGTTTCTTTCAATGACACCAATCTTTCTTTCAATGACACCAATCTTTCTTTCAATGACATTGTTTCTTTCAATGACATCAATCATTCTTTCAATGACACCAATCTTTCTTTCAATGACATCAATCTTTCTTTCAATGACATCAATCATTCTTTCAATGACATTGTTTCTTTCAATGACATCAATCTTTCTTTCAATGACACCAATCTTTCTTTCAATGACATTGTTTCTTTCAATGACATCAATCTTTCTTTCAATGACACCAATCTTTCTTTCAATGACACCAATCTTTCTTTCAATGACATTGTTTCTTTCAATGACATTGTTTCTTTCAATGACATCAATATTTCTTTCAATGACATTGTTTCTTTAAATGACATTGTTTCTTTCAATGATACCAATCTTTCTTTCAATGACACCAATCTTTATTTCAATGACACCAATCTTTCTTTCAATGATACCAATCTTTCTTTCAATGACACCAATCTTTCTTTCAATGACACCAATCTTTCTTTCAATGACATCAATCTTTCTTTCAATGACACCAATCTTTCTTTCAATGACACCAATCTTTCTTTCAATGACACCAATCTTTCTTTCAATGACATTGATTCTTTCAATGACATCAATCTTTATTTCAATGACATCATTCTTTCTTTCAATGACACCAATCTTTCTTTCAATGACACCAATCTTTCTTTAAATGACACCAATCTTTATTTGAATGACACCAATCTTTCTTTCAATGACATTGTTTCTTTCAATGACATCAATCTTTATTTCAATGACATTGTTTCTTTCAATGACATCAATCTTTCTTTCAATGACATTGTTTCTTTCAATGACATCAATCTTTCTTTCAATGACACCAATCTTTCTTTCAATGACATTGTTTCTTTCAATGACACCAATCTTTCTTTCAATGACATCAATCTTTATTTCAATGACATTATTCTTTCTTTCAATGACACCAATCTTTCTTTCAATGACACCAATCTTTCTTTAAATGACACCAATCTTTATTTCAATGACACCAATCTTTCTTTCAATGACATTGTTTCTTTCAATGACAACCATCTTTATTTCAATGACATCAAGCTTTCTTTCAATGACATCAATCTTTCTTTCAATGACATCAAGCTTTCTTTCAATGACATCAATCTTTCTTTCAATGACATCAATCGTTCTTTCAATGACATCAATCTTTCTTTCAATGACATCAAGCTTTCTTTCAATGACAACCATCTTTCTTTCAATGACATCAAGCTTTCTTTCAATGGCATCAAGCTTTCTTTCAATGACATCAATCTTTCTTTCCATGACACCAATCTTTCTTTCAATATCATTGTTTCTTTGAATGACACGAATCTTTATTTCAATGACACCAATCTTTCTTTCAATGACATCATTCTTTCTTTAAAAATGTTTACAAGCACAAAAAGAACTGAAAGAGATCAAATTAATTCTTATTGTTTACCTTTTTCTTGCTTCCGTCATTTGAACCAGCCTGTAAGACGATCATGCATTTATGTAAACAATCTATGAATACTTTTTAAAATTCAGTTACTCTATTAAATTTCACTTCTTACGTAATTGTTTTACTCTTTAACTTTAATCTATTGAATTGCTCGTTTAAATCACGCGATCCAATTAACTAATTATAAATTTATTAAATTTGTTACAAATGGAATGACGTCAGAGGCCTGAGCTTAAGGCCCTAATAGGCTTTCCGGGAACTACATCCCCAGCTTCACGGGAACTACACCCCCAGGTCCCCGGGAACTACACCTTAAGCTACCCAGGAGTTATACCCCCAGTTCCCCGGGAACTTTACCCCCAGGTCCCCTGGAACTACACCCCAAGCTCCCCGGGAGTTATACCCCCAGTTCTCCAGGAACTACACCCCCATCTCCCCGGGAACCACAACCCCATCTTACAGGGAACCCCTCTTAGCGACGACACCAGCAGTTCCCTGGGAACCCCTCTTAGTGACAACACCCCGAGCTCCCCGGGGAACCCCTTTGTCTTCGACAATACCCACCCCTCCCCCCAAAAACCTTCTTCGAAGCGGCAGTGGGGAACGGTGGGTGTGTCGCAAAGTCTAGAAGTCCGTTAAGAGAATACATTGAGTGTCTGGTTCAGTTTATTGACTTGTTAAACCCACCTCATTTCCGGAACTGCTAAAAGCATTCACAATGTTCATCAGGGCCTCAAGGGGTTTGTCCTGTAGGAGAATAGGCATCTCAGTAGCATGTGGTTACAAGCAGATTACTTAGGGATTCATATATATTTTATGATTCAAGTAGATTTCGTTATGATAAAAGAAGGTGTCATTATGATAAAGAAGATGTCGTTATGATACAAGATGATGTCGTTATGATGTAAGGAGATGTCGTTGTGATACCATGAGATTTCGTTATGAAACAAAGAGATATCATATAATGGGTTCATATGGTTATGATTATGATACAAGTACATATCAAAATAGTGATATGATTCAAGAAGTTGTTTTGATAAGAATATGGACACATACATTCCATGATAATTCGTCATTTAAGTATGTTGCATATTCATTTGGAATAGTTATTTTCCATGAATGAAATAGTTTTCATTTATGTGTTAATTTTTCGTATTTACTCTCAACAGTTGACTGTTTTCTTGATGGAAAGATATAATCGAATTAATTTCCCATTTTATTAATTTATCTAGGTTTTAAAAAAAATGAGATTTAGCTATCTTGTTCTGATTTAATTGTTCTATAGATTATACAATCTTCGGTTAGTACCTTTACTTATGTTCCTGTTGAGATGTTGATGGATACATCATACACATAAATTAGGAAGACTAGGGGGCATTACTTACATAGTTCCTTGTGGAACTCCTGAGTTAACCGTTATTGGGGCTTATTTAGATCTATTAATTATTACCGTTTTATATTCTACCCAGAAGGTAGTCTTGGATCCAAATATTTATGGGACCGGAGAATCCAAAGTAGTTCCCTTTTTTATAATAAACGAGAGCTGTGATCTTTATCAGATGCTTTTGAAAAGTTTAGTAATATTGTAATTATCTAAGCCCTTTGACATATCATCTATTGGGTCAACAAGTTGTGTTTCATATCATCTGTTGGGTCAACTAATTGTGTTTCATATCATCTATTGGGTCAATTAGTTGTGTTTCATATCATCTATTGGGTCAATTAGTTGTGTTTCATATCATCTGTTGGGTCAACTAATTGTGTTTCATATCATCTATTGGGTCAATTAGTTGTGTTTCATATCATCTATTGGGTCAATTAGTTGTGTTTCATATCATCTATTGGGTCAACTAATTGTGTTTCCTATCATCTGTTGGGTCAACTAGTTGTGTGACATATCATCTGTTGGGTCAACTTATTGTGTTTCCTATCATCTGTTGGGTCAACTAGTTGTGTTTCATATCATCTGTTGGGTCAAACTAGTTGTGTTTCATATCATCTGTTGGGTCAACTAGTTGTGTTTCATATCATCTGTTGGGTCAACTAGTTGTGTTTCATATCATCTGTTGGGTCAACTAGTTGTGTTTCATATCATCTGTTGGGTCAACTAGTTGTGTTTCATATCATCTATTGGGTCAACTAGTTGTGTTTCATATCATCTATTGGGTCAACTAGTTGTGTTTCATATCATCTGTTTTTCCTAAAGCCGTGTGGATGTGGGCATAGGACATTATGTTTTTCTAGGTGATCAACTATTCTACCATATATTTTGTGTTACAGTAATTTACAGGTGATGGTAGTTTTAGAAACAGCCTAAAATTACCAGGTTCTCATTTACTTATCTTTTTAAAAAGGGGAATCACATGAGCTAGTTCCAATCCTGTGGCACTTTACTTAAAATGAAATCTAACAGTACAGAAATACCTGAGAAACGAATAAATGTGTGTACTTATAAATTTGGTAACCTTGGCTATGACAGGTCTCACACACTATGATGAGGCTCGGATGATTTACCGGCATCATGTCAAGTGGTAACCATTGCTACGGCAGGTCTCACACATTATAACGAGGCTCAGTTGACTTACCGGCAGCATGTCAAGGGACTCTGATACGGCACCCAGCAACTTGGCCAAGTCGAATTTCTGAAAGATTAATGAAGTGTGTTATTTATTTGCTTACGTGAGTAGCATGTGAGGAGCGTGAGGGGGTGGGCTCGGGGTCTGCTGGAGATAACAGGTATGGGCAGCGGTGGAGGTCAACCGGAAGTAATAAGTGTGGCCATGTTAAGACTTCTGAATGGTCCCTTCCGCCCCCTTCTTCAGACTATAACTAATCTTAGCTCTAATCCACCTAGATGACACTAGCCCTAATCCTAACTACTTAACTCTAATCCACCTAGATAACACGAGCCCTAATCCTAACTACTTAACTCTAATCCACGTAGATGAGACTAGCCCTAATCCTAACTACTTAACTCTAATCCACCTAGATGACACTAGCCCTAATCCTAACTACTTAACTCTAATCCACCTAGATGACACTAGCCCTAATCCTAACTACTTAACTCTAATCCAACTAGATGACACTAGCCCTAATCCTAACTACTTAACCCTTTAATGAAATGCATAGTGTTGCAGAAATGCAACAAACTAATTAATCGCGGTCTAAACTTTGCTAAAATTAAATTGGAACCAAAGGATAGTGATACAGTATTGCTACATAGCTATCCTGTATTGTGCGCATGCTCACGGGACCTACATTTTTAAACCCGTGGCGTTAGAGAGCTTTCACTTAGTCGAATCACAGTTTGTTGACATTAGTTTTTGGTGGTTTTTTTTTGCTGCGCCTCTAGTGATGTTCTAAGTGTATTTAAGGGTTAACTCTAATCCCCCAAGATGACACTAGCCATAACCCTTGCTCAAACTACTTATCTCTAATCCACCAAGATGACACTAGCCCTAACCCAATCCCAAACTCCACCTCTCCACACCAGGTTACACCAACTCCAGCTGAATCAAGACATGACTTCATTCGCAGATTAATATTAGGTCAACAGAAGTCAGGGATGTTATTATTTTATATTTTACATTGCACGACCGTGATTCCAAACATCTGAAACACAATTATCGAGCTTATTATTTTATTAAATTTGATACATTTTGTTTAAAGGTAATTTATGATTTTCTTATATAAAAAAAAGTTAGCCAGAAATTTTCCGACCGGACATGGATTTTAAAACAAGTAATAAAACTCTAATGAATATTTAAACGCAATTTAAAACAAAGAATTTCCGATATTTTTATTCAAGGGAAATCATTCTAGAGTCACACCAAGAATGTGTCACTATAATGCGCACCGCGCAACGTTAACATTCACAAAGCGGGAAAACCCCATTAACTATCATTCTAGATTACTGTAAAAGTCATTTCAAATCAATAATTCAGAAAGTAAACAAAACAATTGCTATCTACAAATTGCTGCTAAAAGTACGGGAGTCAAACGAAAAGAGATTTTTCAAAAATTCCCTCTCCAACATTGTTCTAAGATTTTAAATATTATTAGCTATCGTTGGCGTTTGTTTCAACCCGATATATGTTATGGTTGGCGAGAACTTGACAAAATATTGATATATTTTCGGGTTTTTGGATTTTCCAGGAAATCCAGTAAACCTTTTCGGTAATTGTTTTGGCCCTTGCACATCCTTCGGGCCTCTTTAACAATTTGCAAAACACCCGAACCTTCTATCTGGTATAGTTCAGGAGGAGTTGCTGTTCAAAGCTCTAAAAGACAGGCCAGACATTTCAAATATATAAACGCAATTTCCCAGAGGAAATTAAAAAGTCAAGTACTTTATCCCATACAATACATATTGTGAGCGAGTCTTAATAAAACTAAACGTTCTTCCTCTCTATTATTAAATTTATAATCATTGATTTATCAATAGACCCTTACAGTTATTTATATCAACAGTTTGTCATTCCCGCCGCTTATTTCTTTTTAACAGTTGCATTGTCATTAAATAACCCAATTTGGCAAACAGCTGTTTGTGCACATGTTTCCATTACATTATATCACAGTTTATGCAAAAACAGTTGATAAATTTATTTGATCGTTAAAATGATGTTGATAGACTCGATACTGTCTCAAATGATGTTGATTGACTCGAGTCTGTCTCACCTTTATTTGAGTGATGATCTTAACAACGTCAGCTTCATAAGGTTTTCCCTGCAAGTAAATGAGAGAAAAGTTCATAAAAATTTGTAGATGTCCAAACTCGATAGACTGTATTCATAACAAAAAAAATCACATAATATGAAAACTAGAAAATAACATTTAAAACAAAAAGATAATTTATGAAAACAATTTTAAAAGAAATGAATTTGTAACAAATTATTCAAGGGAATTGTTTAATTTAAAAAAAGAAATTTTTTACATGTTAATATTTAGAGAAAGCACTAAAAATGGAGATTGTTAATATTCAGAGATGAGTTTATATTTATAGATATCTCAATAATTCAGCACGTCACAAAACAAAACCCTTTGTCACAGAGACATTTCCTTTGCTAAGGTACCTCACGTTTTTTCATTTTTCTAAAAGTTTTTTTTAAAAATATTTCTTTTCAGATTTTTCAGAACCTAGCCCATATTTAACAGCTTTGCCTATCATTTATTTTTGTTTAATATTTGGCCCCGATGCAAGATGCAAGAATCAGGAGCGACATGGAAGGGGCTAAGAGCCACGGGACAGGGGCCAGATGCAAGGAGCAAAGTGTGAAGAATATGTTGGTTGCGTCAATCAGGCAGAATGGGACTGCGATAAAGCTTTTAAATAAAATACAAAATACACAAACAAATTGTGCAATGAAAACAATAAATTTAAGCTTTATTTTAAACTAAAAAGACAATAGACGTTTCGGCTAATGCCTTCATCAGTACAATAACATAAAATAGGTTCATACATAAGTATTATTTAAATTCTTAAAACATACTCTATCATAAAATAATTTAAAATAATTATGTAAAATAAACTGAAAGGAAAAATAAAAACAAACAAGGACACATGATATAGGATAAAGTTACAGTGAAAACCACAACGGGAAAACGATTCTGCAGTTAGGTAAAATTGTGAATTTGGTTAATTCCATATTGAGCCAACGTACCAAATCGTTTTATAAGTCTATTTTCCATGTGGATCCTATCATGGGTATTGCTTGCATATAAATTACCAGTGTACCAGTTACTGCAATATCTGAAATGCGGTCATAGTCAACACAGTTAAATGATTGACTTATCAGTATAACTATCTTCCATTCTATGTTGACCTACAGATTAATATAACAATCTTCTCTCCTGTGTTGACCTACAGATTAATATAACAATCTCCTCTGTACCTAAGATAATACGACAATCTCTCTCCTGTGTTGACCTACAGATTAATACAACATCTTCTCTCCTGTGTTGACCTACAGGACAAAATATTTGAAACCCAAACTTTTCTGCACCGAGTTGGTAGTCGGTTTTCGAATAAAAATATCGATTCAGAAGCTAAAGGAAGAGCATATTATCATAGATTAGATCATTAGATTGAGCTGTAGCTAAAACAACGCATTTAAAGATAGATGAATACCGTTTACCTTAATTTCATCCAGGCATGTCTGTATAGCTGGGCAAAAACCAGACAGTGTGTCTTCCTCCTCAGAGACCTAACATACGAGAACGCATTAGATGTTGTTATAGTATAGGCAGAGAAATTTATTATATTGTAGACAGAGAAAGCTATTTTACTGTAGACAGAGAAAAATATTAATTTATAGACAGAGAAATTTATTATAATATTAACAGAGAAAGTTATTACACTGTAGACAGAGAAAGCTATTATATTATAGACTCAGACATTTATTATGTTATAGAGAGAGAAAGATATTATATCGTAGACAGAGAAATTTATTAATTTAAAGACAGAGAAATTTATTTTATTATAGAAATAGAAAGAGTCAATTTTTTTGTATGGGTTCAAATTCAACCATTAAGTAAATCCCCTGACACTTTCTTCTAGTATGATCCCCCATCTGTCAATTTATACTTCACTCTATGATCCTCCATCTGTCATGTTATACTTCACTCTATCATCCCCCATCTGTCATGTTATACCACTCTATGATCCCATATCTGTCATGTTATACTTCACTCTATGATCCCATATCTGTCACGTTATACTTCACTCTATGATCCCCCATCTGTCATGTTATACTTCACTCTATGATCCTCCATCTGTCATGTTATACTTCACTCTATCATCCCCCATCTGTCATGTTATATTTCACTCTATGATCCCATATCTGTCATGTTATACTTCACTCTATGATCCCCCATCTGTCATGTTATACTTCACTCTATCATCCCCCATCTGTCATGTTATATTTGACTCTATGATCCCATATCTGTCATGTTATAATTCACTCTATCATCCCCCATCTGTCATGTTATATTTCACTCTATCATCCCCCATCTGTCATGTTATACTTCACTCTATGATCCCATATCTGTCATGTTATATTTCACTCTAGGATCCCATATCTGTCATGTTATAATTCACTCTATCATCCCCCATCTGTCATGTTATACTTCACTCTATGATCCCCCATCTGTCATGTTATACTTCACTCTATTATCCCCCATCTGTCATGTTATACTTCCCTCTATGATCCTCCATCTGTCATGTTATACTTCACTCTATGATCCTCCATCTGTCATGTTGTACTTCACTCTATGATCCCCCATCTGTCATGTTATACTTCACTCTATTATCCCCCATCTGGCATGTTATACTTCACTCTATAATTCTTTTATTGACGGGATAGATCAACGGTGGCCAAGCCACGGTTATCGAACCGCATGCGGCTCTTCTGAGTTGAAATTGCGGCTCGCGTACAATTTATGAACGATATGGTACAATGATTACGGGAAGATTTCCAAGCTATGTTTAAAGATCCATAGTGCGTCATCGCGGCTCTCAACAATTTTTTATATATTTTAAAATGGCTCTGTTACTACATGTCTGGCTACCCTTGGGATGGACTTTCATCGAATATCTCTCTCAGTTAATCCCCCAACCTTGCCCAATTCATGTGTTGATTTTACTAGTCGTTTCGAGTTGTATCTGTTTTACGTAGATAAATCTTAGTCTTTCTACCCATTGAAACTCATTTTTTAAAAATTTACCATCACAGATCACATGAACTGCATTATTTTCACTTGAATTAACGACAGTGTAAAAGTTCCCAATTCTATTCAAGTCTTTATGGGACAAATAAAAAATCAATTAAACAACGGAAACTATGAGTCTAATCCTATATAATAAAAGACACGTTTCTGTCAGTTCTGTCCGTTCTGTCAGGTCATCTATAGCGATTGGTCCATCAAACACATATGACTCCTACAGCCAATCATATTGAACACGTTTACGCGGACGTTCAAAACGAGTTATTTTTGGTGCAGTATTTCTTCCAAGACTTTATTTTGACTTATGCGCATTGGGATTATTAGTCTAAAGCTCTGTTTTTAAGAGTTATTTATTTTAACTATAATGAATAGTATTTTTGACGTGATGTACATGTATGCCGGTCGAGACGGCTGTTGGAGGGGAGTTACAACATGCCACCGAACGGTGGCGGAACGTCCTTGGACGGGCTTTGTTGCTCGTATATTAATCATTGACAATGAAAGTTGTACACATTTTGTGTAGCAACTACCACGTGTAACCATGTCCTCCTCCATGGCTGCTCACAGACATACTCCACACACTCTAACAAAATCCACACACTCTAATATACTCCACTCACTCTAACAAACTCCATTCACTCTAAAAAACTCCACAAACTTCACACACTCTGACACAACCCCCGCCCACCCACCCCCCACCACACACAGAGGTCATCACGTTATCCCTAAAATGTACTCACCGCTGACTCAATGCCCTCCCCTTTTACTGCCACTAGCACAGCGGCCATGAAGAAAAGTGTTACACGCATCATTGATGAGGAAAAGTTTGCTTGATAGGAAAGAATGAGCAGTGAAGACTAATGGCATCAAATTTAAGGAACATTAAATAAATATCAATACTGGGATAGTACCTCTCCCAATAGCTAAGGATGAAAGAATTATTTATACATTCGTTTAACACCGAGTGCATGTAATATAATAAGAACTATTGAGCAAATGATTTGTAAGAGTGTTTTAAACTGCTTATATCAATTCTTATACAATTAACAGGTCTTTTCAAACAAGATAAAATGTTGTTCTATAAACTGCTTATATCATAATTAAATCATATACAATTCACAGGTCTTTGCAAACAAGATAAAATGTTGGATTAACTGCTTATGTCAAAATTAAATATTATACAATTCGCAGGTCTTTGCAAACAAGATAAAATGTTGGTCTATAAACTGATTTTATCAAAATTAAATCTTATACAATTCACAGGTCTTTGCAAACAAGATAAAATGTTGTTCTATAAACTGCTTATATCATAATTAAATCATATACAATTCACAGGTCTTTGCAAACAAGATAAAATGTTGTTCTATAAACTGCTTATGTCAAAATTAAATATTATACAATTCACAGGTCTTTGCAAACAAGATAAAATGTTGGTCTATAAACTGCTTTTATCAAAATTAAATCTTATACAATTCACGGGTCTTTGCAAACAAGATAAAATGTTGCTCTATAAACTGCTTTTATCAAAATTAAATCTTATACAATTCACGGGTCTTTGCAAACAAGATAAAATGTTGGTCTATAAACTGCTTATATCAACATTAAATCTTATACAATTCACGGGTCTTTGCAAACAAGATAAAATGTTGTTCTTATAAACTGCTTATATCAAAATTAAATCTTATACAATTCACGGGTCTTTGCAAACAAGATAAAATGTTGGTCTATAAACTGCTTATATCAACATTAAATCTTATACAATTCACGGGTCTTTGCAAACAAGATAAAATGTTGTTCTATAAACTGCTTATATCAAAATTAAATCTTATACAATTCACAGGTCCTTGCAAACAAGATACAATGCTCCTCTAATACATCACAGATAGTAATTACCCATTTATTTGTGTTATTTATTAATATTTTTTCACATAGCAATTCAGAACAAAGTCCTTTGTTTCTTACTTTACATAAACTTGTGATGATATCGATGTTCTTTACCTGTACTCACAGTAGCTCGAAATGCCGTCTGCCTGAATTCAATATGACCGAGACCAGTGATGGTGTGTCTCAGAACATGTCTTCGCTCTTTTATAGTAGTGGATGTAGCCCAAATCCCAGTGTTTATCATCGGCTGACAGCCCGAATCATAATTATAGAGGGTTTTTTAGTTCGATGCTTTACAAAAACCCAATGTCAGTGATTCCCACGTGGACACAATAGAGTTTATCAGGTAGATACTTTACTCAACCAAAATTTCAGTGATTCCAATGTGAACACAATAGAGGTTTTCAGTTTGATATTTTACTCAACACAAATTTAAGTGATTCCCATATGGACACAATTCCCAATCACCAATCCTTCTTAGACACTTATTCCAAACCACAGGATTATTATTAAGATATGACAGTGATCCCAAAACACAGGGTTATTATTTGGATATGTCCCTGATCCCAAACCACAGGGTTATTATTAGGATATGTCACTGACCCCAAACCACAGGTTATTCTTAGGATATGTCTTTGACCCCAAACCGCAGGTTATAATTAGGATATGTCCCTGATCCCAAACCACAGGGTTATTATTAGGACATGTCACTGATCCCAAACCACAGGATTATTATTAGGATATGTAATTGACCCCAAACCACAGGTTATTCTTAGGATATGTCTTTGACCCCAAACCGCAGGTTATAATTAGGATATGTCCCTGATCCCAAACCACAGGGTTATTATTAGGATATGTCACTGATCCCAAACCACAGGATTATTATTAGGATATGTAATTGACCCCAAACCGCAGGTTATTCTTAGGATATGTCCCTGCTCCCAAACCACAGGGTTATTATTAGGATATGTCACTGATCCCAAACCAATGGGGTTATTATTAGGATATGTCACTGATCCCAAACCACAGGGTTATTATTAGGATATGTCCCTGATCCAAAACCACAGGGTTATTATTAGGATATGTCACTGATCCCAAACCACAGGGTTATTATTAGGATATGTCACACGTGTTTTTAAAAATTATGATCTGACATTGATCCGTACTCCGGGAGTTTCTATTTTGACAGGACACGTATCCATCTATTAGGATAGGACACTTACGCCATCTATTAGGATAGGACACGTATCCCATCTATTAGGATAGGACACGTATCCCATCTATTAGGATAGGACACGTATCCCATCTATTATGACAGGACACGTATCCCATCTTTTAGGACATGACAGGTATCCCATCTATTAGGACAGGACACGTACCCCATCTATTCGGATAGGACACGTATCCCATATATTAGGATAGGACACGTATCCCATCTATTAGGATATGACACGTCTCCCATCTATTCGGATAGGACACGTATCCCATATATTAGTATAGGAAACGTATCCCATCTATTAGGATAGGACACGTATCCCATCTATTAGGAAAAGCCACTAATTCTGAAATCCATTTGTTGAGTTTGAATAGTTATGTTGACCCTAAGCCAGCAATGCATGTTTTACAAGTGCAATGTGGGGAAGTCCAATGAAAGAGTGGAAGGCTAAATACTTCATTCTGTTCGATTATTTCATTCTCAGACGAAAACTAGAATGATTTTGATCGCATTCAACAAAGGAGTTTACCTGCGAAGCAAAGAGTGGTTAAATTGTAATTGGTTAACGTGTGAGCGGTGGTTACATTGTAAGTGGTTAAATTGTAACTTGTAGGCGATTACTAGTTGGGGCAGTGTAGGAAGAGGCTACAGTAATAAGTGTTTGCCTTGACATTGTCGTAAGTGGCTACTCATATACGCCTTCAAAGCTGAATACGTGGTTTCTTCACTTGAGATTCGCTTGCACGCCTGAAATTACAGTCATTGTTTTTTAGGCTAACAACAAACCCTACATGGTTTTCAACGATAATTGCTGCTTTTCGGATAATTATGAAACTTATTTTAAATACAACGTCAATTTAGAAATCTTGGTTTAAAGTTTATACTTAATTAAAAACAATTATCTCTTTAAAAATACTTATTAAAAAGATTGTTAATGTATTTGAAATCTGCACTTTTGTAGGATGAGACACACACACAGTTTATGAATGATCCGCCACAACAATTTGAGCATTTTGAAAAAAGTAATATTGAAATCCGTTTCGCCTCCTAAGGGTTATGTTTTATGTTTTCAATTCGGAGATCAAATACATTTCTGTTTGTAATGCTGGGATCAAATACATTTCTGTTTGTAATGCTGGGATCAAATACAGTTCTGTTTGTAATGATGGGATCATATACATTTCTGTTTGTAATGCTGGGATCAAATACATTTCTGTTTGTAATGCTGGGACCAAATACATTTCAGTTTGTAATGCTCGGATCAAATATATTTATGTTTTTAATGCTGGGAAGTTAAGACTACCATTTGCAAGTGACTGGAAATTAAAGATTGCTAAATTGCTTATTGAATCCTGGAATTCAAATAGTTTCTAGCCAGCAGATTTCAGTGTAAAAGAAAAATCCTGAAATCATATAGTTCCAATGATTTTTCGTTGAACAGTGTTAAGTCTAAAAATAAACAATAATAAACAATGTTATTTAAATAATGACTAATAGAGTAATCGGTTGGTATCTTAAGCGACTCTTTTCTCAATAAAGATTTATTAAATCCAGGAACTCAAATAGACCCTAACCAGTAGATCTCAGTGTCACAGAAAAATCCAGACATCATATATTTTCAATGATTTATATTTAACCGGTGTTAGGTCCAAAAATGACAATAGTATATAGTTTAATAGAGTCGAAAAGTTTATTCTGCTGGTATCTTAAACCAAACATTTCTCCTAAAAGACTTATTAAGTCAAAATATTCAAATAGTTTGTAACCAGCAGATCTCAGTGTACCAGAAAAATCCAGAAATCAGATAGCTTCAATGGTTTTTCGTTCAACGGTGCTAGTTCAAAATATGAATAACAAGGTTCTTAATGAACTTTTGGTCGAACCGAGATATTCTCGTTTGAAAAATTAAGTGTTTAGTAGACCTATTAAGAGTTAGAACCTTGTTATTTTCTACTTCCTACAACATTGTCTCACGATACAGCTTTCACATTTTGTGCTATGATAGATTGAAACATGGACAATATCATAGGGGCAATAACTCTTTTTTTTAAATTGACTTAGAACCAGTAGTATTTGATGTCGTTATTTACTCTTATATGAGTTATACAAAGAGTTCTTTCAACATTTGCTACTGATTAAACAGATGGAACTCGACAAAACTGGTCAGGGTTATGAAACTTGGTTCTTAAATATATGATTACATATATTATAATACTATAGTGCAGTGAACTCCTAATAATCACTCCCACGGGGCCGGGGGCTTCGAATTTTTTTTTAGCAAACGTTTAAGATTGTATTTTTTATATGATTTTAAAACAATTTGAAAATCTGAAGTTTGAAATCTGCAGGGTCCTTGAACTATACATTAAGCACCGTTTGGCCCCGGGGGCTCTTAATGTCGTTTTTTTCTTATGTAAGCTATTTATAAAATATTAAATTTATTTGATCGCGTGTTTAATACATTCCCGTGATGACCCATATTGAAATATTATTGTGGATTGAATTTCCACTGGGGGCCGCAAATAATTTGTTCGTAAACGTTTAAATTGAAATCTATAGAGGTTTTGAACTTTATATCTTGCATTGGTTGGGCCCGGGGCCCATAATATCATTTTTATATAAGCTTTTTATATATCATTTTATTTATCCGATCGCCATGAAACTTGGGGAAGTTGTTGAGTACACTAACGCGAAGATTTTTCGTAATTTTTTTTTCATTTAGGCAGTCTCACGCATGGGCTGTAGCGCCCCAGAGATGGATGGATTTTTTTCTTAATTAATTCTCATTAGTGTCTTTGAATTATTATTATTATAAAATTATATATTATAAATTGTCAGTATATATAATTTGCTATGTATATTCATTCGGTCGCAACACTATGTAATCAGGCAAAAAAAGATTCTAGAAAGCGCACTGCTAAAAAAAAAGCCTTGAAAAATTTGGTGCACCAAAAATAACTCTTTTCGAACGCCTGCATAAAAATGTTCAATATGGGAATGAGAATAATTTGTCATTAAGGAATTGTTGAATTAAAATAAATGAAAGTTATGTTTTACATTATTTTTTATTCTGATGTCTAATTATTCAAAATTAATTGATTTCAGCTGAAATATATTTATTTTAAAAATTTCGTCATTTTTTACGGGTAATACACTATTACAGGGGTGGGCAAACTACGGCCCGCGGGCCGCATCTTGCCCGCCAGGGCATTTCATGCGGCCCGTAGGCATGTAAATGTTGCGACCTACCTTATCTCGATGTTAATTTTCTTTCTTTAGAATTTTCGCTAATCTTAAAACAAAAATTAAAATTCAGAGTATTTGATACGAATCTATGGATAATAAATTGGTTTTATGGCTCCTGAATTGATTAGTGATCACTAGTCATTAATTGTTAACATCCTTATTCAAAAATGCATTTCAGCTCAACCGGAAGATGCTTTTGTTTACGATTTACATATTGGCGGTTTTCTAAAAATTGTAATTTAAAAGCAAATAGACATTGATTGAACCATGAGTGTTGCCAAAAGAAGAAAGATTGAGGACGAATGTCGTGTTTTTAATGACGAATGGACCGCTAAATATTGTTTCGCGAGCGATGGCAGCAAATCAGTCTGCTTGCTGTTCCGTGAGCATGTGAGCGTCTTTAAAGAGTACAACATAGAGACACCATCAAACAAAACATTTGGATTTCGGGCACAATGTAACATTCAATTTGAACGAAGAGAGAAAAAAGGAATTGCCAAGAGTTGGTTAATAGTTTAAAGAAGCAGACAACTGTTTTCACCATACAGTTTTTAATACAAGATCCTGCAACCGAAGCCAGTTTGGTGCAGTTCCATAAGATTATAAAACGGAACAAGTCTTTTTCTGACAGAGAGTTCATCAAAGAATGCTTGTCAGATGCAGGAAGTATTATGTGTCCAGAACATAAAACAAAAGTTGATAGCATTTCTTTATCAAGGAGAACTGTAGTCAGGCGTTTTGAAAATTAATGACAATTTGATGCACCAACTTCGAGATGCAAGCAAAGACTTTTTGTTGTACTCTCTTGCGTTGGACGAATGTACCGATGTACATGACACGGCACAATTGTCAGTATTTAAAAGGGGAATAAACACTCGTTTTGAGCTTACCGAATAATTACTTAGTGTTGAGCCCATCAAAGACACATCTACAGGCCAGGATTTATTCAATGATGTTGAGAACCGTCTCGAAAGAACTGGGTTGGAGTGGAACAAGAAAGCAAGTGTAATAACCGATGAAGCGTGTGCTTTGACTGAAAAAAACGTAGGTCTTATGAAGTTGATAAAATGTAAAATTAAAGAAGAACATCCTGACCATACACTCTTACCTCTACACTGTCATCCATCAGGAAAGTCTGTGTAAAGCTGCGTGAATATCAAGCATGTTACTCACCCAGTTGTCAGTGGGATAAAACTCATCAGAGCCAGGGCACTTAACCACAGGCAGTTCAGGGCACTGCTTGAATATTTGGAAACTGAATATTATCACATTATATACTACAGCAGTGTCCACTGCGCTGAGCCTGGGCAAGATATTGAGGCGAGCGTGGGATCTCAAGGAAGAAATATTTATGTTCCTGGAGATGAAGGGTTTTGTTTGTGACTTTGTTACTAACATTGTTAATGAGGAGTGGAAGTCAGACTTCATGTTTGCTGTTGACATTATGGAAAATTTAAATGAAATGAATGTCAAACTTCAGTGCAATAGCTTGTTTGCACATGAAATGTATGTGCATGCTAAATCATTTCAGGCAAAGCTCTCCATGTTCTCCAGGCAAGCAGATTATAACAGGTTTTGCCATCTTCCTCTGCTGAAACACAATGCCATTTCTGGTGAAACGGCTGACAAAGCACTAGGCTCATTTGGATGCTTTTGGCTGTGGAATTTTGAAAGGAAGTTCCAAGACTTCAAATGCCTGGAACCACTCTTCAATATCATCAGTTCGCCACTTAGTGCAGAAGCTGATTCAGCCACACATGACATACAGTTAGAGCTGCTTGCCTTACAAACAGATTATGACCTGAAGTAGAAGTTCAAGTCAGTTCGAGTCCACATACTTCTGTGAGCAAGCTTTTTCTTGTTTGAAAATAAACAAGTCTAAGAACAGATCGATATTGACTGACTGCAATTTGAATGCAGTCATGCGAATAACAACCAGTAAACTGGTTCCTTGAACTTGAACTATCCCTTAACCCGTCGTGGGTCGTTGGGGCACCACTATCTCACGCCATTTGTCCCGGTCCTGTGCTGCCCTTTGAGAGTCGCTGAATGACAGGCCAGTCCACTCTTTAATATCGTCCTCCCATCTCTTCTTTTGTCTGCCTCTTTTCCTTCCTCCCTGGACTGTGCCTTGCATTATGGCCTTTGCGAGACCTCCAGTTCTTGTCACGTCTCCGTACCATCGTAGTTTCCTCTTCTTAATGGAGGCGAGAAGGTCCTCGTATGGGCCAATGAAAGTACTTATTGTGTTGCGGACCGCTTCGTTTGTCATGTGCGCTTTGTAGGAGATGTTCAATATCTTTCTGAAACATCTCATCTCTAGCGCATTAATCCTTCTTTGGAGGTCTGCAGTGAGTGTCCAAGCCTCACAACCATACAAGAAGACCGACATCGCCAGAGAGCGCATTAGTCGGATTTTTTTTTATCTCAGGGAGAGTTTCTTGCTTTGCCAGATGTGCTTTAGTTTACTCAATGCTGCCATTGTTTGGGCCACTCTGGCAAGAAATTCTGTCTTTGAGCCTTCGTCGGATATTATGTCCCCTAGATTTTTGAAGGTGGAGACCTCTTCGAGTTTTTGTCCGTTTATAAGAATCTCACTTGTTAAATTTCTATTTGCTATGACCTTGGTCTTTTCTGCATTGATTTCCATGCCGTATAACGTCTTTGCTGTTTTCTCTAGCTTTGCAAGGAATTCTTTTAGTTCGTCCTCGCTACCAGCTAGGCCGTCTATGTCATCGGCGAAGCGTAGGTTGGTTATACTTCTCCCTCCGATGCTGACTGTTCCGACATGGTCTTCTAGCACATCTGTCATAATCCTTTCAAGGAAGAGGTTGAAGAGGAAGGGGGAAAGTAAGCATCCTTGTCTGACACCAACAGAGGTCTTTAATCGATCTCCCAGCTTGCTTTTGAAGAGTACTGCGCTGGTTGCTCTGTTGTAAAGGTTCTTGATCACTTCAATGAGGTTTGCATTAATGTTGAATTTATACATAGTTGCCCACAGTACCGCATGCCATACTCTGTTGAACGCTTTTTTAAAGTCTATAAAGACATGATAGAGGTCACTCTGGTATTGGAGATGTTTTTCACAGAGCACTCGCAGGTTAAAGATTTGCTCCGTTGTGCTTCTTCCTGGTCTGAAGCCCGCCTGCTCTTCTGAAATGATTTGCTCTGCTAGTGGTTTCAGTATGTTTAATATGATCATAAGCATGACTTTGCTGGGGTGACTAATCAGGCTGATTGTACGGTAGTTCTGACACATCTGTAGAGTACCCTTTTTTGGGAGCGTGATAACCAGCGATTGCGTCCAGGGGGTTGGCCATTTTCCTGTCTGCCAGATCTTGTTGCACATGTTAGTTAGGATGTTTATTACGGGGTCACCTCCTGCCTGAATCAGTTCGCCTGGAATGTTGTCTGCTCCAGCTGATTTCCCCTTTTTCAATTTTCGTACAGCTAGCTCCACCTCGTCGCGGAGAATAGAATGCATGTCTGAGTTAGTTGACTTCGGTCAGTTGAGCACTGATGCATCGCCGTTGGAGTCTTCATTGTACAGCTCAGAACTGTATTCGGTCCATCTTTTGAGAATTTCTTGTTCTTCTGTGAAACATTTTGCGGATTTATCTTGTATGGTTGAGATACGACCTTGTTTGGTGGATGTCAAGTCTTTAACAATTGTGTAAGCCTTTCTTGAAGTGTTCCTTAATAAATTTCCATTGATGTCTGAGCATTGTTGTTCTATTCATTCTTTTTTTTGCGTTTACAATATCATTCCTTATCTTTTTATTGATTGCTCTGTATCTGGGTGCTCCTTCAGCAGTATTCTTTACGCTCTTAAGTTTTCTTTTCTTCTTTCATCGCATAATTCCAGAATATTAGAGGAGATCATGGTCTTTTTATTGCTTGCTTCTTACCAAGTACTTCTTTTGCTGCTTAAATTATTGTGGTATTGAAGGTATCAGTGACTAGGTCTTTGTCCATGTCCGTCTATGACTCATATAATGCGGTTAGTGCAGCAAATTGTCCTCCAATGGTTGCCCTGAAGACTTCTGCGATGTCTGGGTCTTTCAGTTTGTCAAGGTGAAAGCGTAATCGTGGATTGCCTTGTTTTGCTATCTTTTTCAGGTGGAGATGGAAGGTCATCAGCACCAGATTATGGTCACTGTCCATATCTGCTCCAGGGAAACTTCTAGTTCTAGCTGTTTTAATACACGATTTGAATCGTTTTCTGACCAGTGTGTAATCTATCTGGTTACTATGTTCCCCGTCGGGGCTGTGCCAAGTCCATCTTCTGGATTTTTTATGTTGGCCATTTGTGTTATCTAGCAGGAGGTTGTTATATCTTGCAAATTCCAGGAGACGAAGTCCTCTATCATTGGTCAGATCATTGCAAGAGCGTCCGCAAGTATCTGCCCAGTTGGTCCATACATCTACTCCAATCTTCGCGTTCCAGTCTCCTTGGACGACGATAATGTCTTTCCTTGGTTCCACAGTTCAATAAAATTATCCGAAATTGTGAACATTTACATACTTATCATTAATTATAATTGTACTCTATGGTCAGCTTGTTTTTAAATTAATTACAACTTCTTCATAGTTATTATGACAGGTAACAATAAAATTGTGTTGAAATAATGCATAGTATAACCTTATTATCAAACTAAAAACTCTTTCAGTTCTTTAAAATGTAATATACATGTGTAATAGAGTGTGGATGTGAAGTAAAATGACAAGTGCATGGTTATAATCATTAATTTATATTTTAATCGTTGTAAATTGTATTTAAAGTAGACAAAATATATATGCGGCCCGCCTATAACATTAAAATATTCAATGCGGCCCTCCATAGAAAAAGTTAGCCCACCCGTACATTAGTATATTATATAGGGCTGTTAACGATTAATTTAAATGCAATCGTTAACTTTAAAAAAAACCGACTAATTAATCGTTAATTTCGATTAAAGTCTAAAATTGAAATTTATGGTGTCATAAGTACATTTATTTTAAAAAAATTGTCAAAAATCGAAATAACACTGGAATGTCTACTTTATATGACATCTTTTAACCAACAACGCAAACAGACAAGTGCATTGACATTATTTGTTAAGTGATGAGCGGGTCTTATTGACAATATAACCAGCCGAGCTGAACAATCGTTCACATAGCTTTAGATTGTCTCAGCTGAAGTTTCTGATACTGTTGTGGATGTTTGGTATGCAGGGTGATATGTAAGCGAAGTGTTAGAACCATGGTAGCATTGTTCCCTTTAAGCAGCGCGGCTGCGCAGATATTTGGCCGATTCCACGCAGGATTTTAGAATCTACGCGCAGCACATTTTGTAAAATATTGCACAAAAATGGACGTAGTTCAACTTTGCACACGAGTTTTTTTTAACTTTGCACACGGACCAATCGAAGCTTAGACTTAGAGGCAGAGGCGTCCCTAGGGTTGGTGTCAACCGGGGCGGTAGCTCATGGTGTCACGCCTTCACGATTGAAGGGGCCGTCCATAAATGACGTCACGCGAGGATGCCGATTTTTACCCCACCATCCCCCAGCGTCATGCTTATACCCCCACCCCCTTTTCACGATATGACGTCACAAAGCTTTGACACCCCCCCCCCAAACCATATTTTCTAAATAAAAATTAGCATGTTGCAAATTATTTTTGTCATTTAAATATGTATTTAGGGTAAGTCTGCGCTCTGATGTCGTAACAAGCGTGAAGCCATCGAAAACGTCATTAAATAAACGGTAAAAAATCAAATATTTAAGTGGAACTTTTATTTAAAGTTGCGCGTTTTTATGTGACGTCACATTTTTTAACCCCACCCCCTCGTCACACATCGTCATCGATGCGTGACCCCCACAACCTATTACGGATTAAAAGGGGGGTGCTTAACGGGCTAAAGCCAGGGGCCACCAATAACTTAAGGTACTCCAAACTTATTATAGTGTATAATAAAGATGCAGGCAAATGTTTGTATGAATCCCTGAAAATGCCTTGGACATTCATACGGCAATGCTGCAAATATGAGTAGGAAGTACGGAAACCAGGCTATTCTTCGTGAGAAGTGCAGTGTTGCTCATTATGTGCCGTGCACAGCTCATTCCCCTAATTTGGTTGGGAAAAGTGCACCAGATTGTCCTGATGCAGTCAGATTTTTTGTCTTCTGCAAAATCTTTATAACCGGCTTGTTGCATCTACTCATCGTTGACAAGTACTTTAAAAACACATGAAATTGATACATGTTAACAAAGCCTTGTGGGACACAAGATGGTCAGCCTGGATGATGCAGTAAGGTCTGTTAATAACTTATACCATGCGAATATCGCAGCACTGGAAGAATTAGCAACAAACGAAAATCAGCCACGTGACTGTCTACTTGAAGCAGAAGGATTTCTAAAGAAACTTGAACAACTGGAAGTCGTTATTTTACTTGAAATTCGGGAAACAATTTTAGAAAGGAAGTCTCTCATTGAGTTTGTTAAAAGACAGCATTCTTAATTTGATTCCTATGAAGACAAAGGAAAGGACAAGTACGTGGTAAAAAGGAGTATGAACAATCTTCAATGCTATAACAAAAAAAAAGAGAAAAAAATGGCGTCAGTTTGATAAAGGAACATCACCAAAACAGTATTCTCCCCGAGACAAAAGTTTCAAGGTTGAGGTATTTCTGGTAATCATTGACAAACTTTCTTGAGCCTTACAGCATCGGTTAGGCCCATATAAAGACATCCATGAAAAATTTGGCTTTCTTACAAACCTAACTGAGCTCAGGAATTTCGCCATCCGATGAGCAGCAGCCAAGATAATGGAAGAATATTCAAGTGATTTCGAAGACTGCTTACCTTCAGAATTAGTTCAATTTTCCGAACTCTTAAAAAAATTTATTGTCCAGGCTCAGGGTAAGGAAAAGGAAGTACCCCAATGCCAAACTCAAAACACGTGCAAAGAGCTAAACATTTTGCTTCTTTTGAATTAGCTAAATTTCACACAGCTCTTTACAAATGTATACATCGCACTTCTCATCTATCTCTCAATGACGATATCAAACTGCAACTGAGAGCAATCCTTTTCAAAGTTGAAAATAATATAAAATGAGTTAGAATTTGCATGGGACAACAAAGACTGAATATGCTCTCTCTAATTAGCATTGAAAAGGAACTTACTTGTAAGCTTTCTTAGCTTTACTGACTTGATTGATAACTTCACCATGAGAAAAATTCGCAAACGAAAGTTGTAGGTTCAAATAATAATAATAATAATAATAATAATTTTACATATTTTTCAATACATTTTTTATTTCAACTAGAGAAAACAATTTGTTACCCCATGAAAAAAAGTTTAAAATTTTCTTTTCAAAATACGGAATAACGCGTAATTTAATTCTTTATGGGGGAGCGTTCGTAATCACGAAACAGCGTAAGTCGGGATGGGAACCGTCGTAACCGGGGGACTACCTGTATATAAACATGCATATCACGCCTTTAATAAATATATATATATAACAAAATATTAACTAAAAGACATTGAATTCATAATTTTCGTCTAGAAAAAACATCAACAAAGAAAACCCATCTTTTGAAATATTTTATTTTTTTTTGGGGGGGGGATACAAATCTTATCCCCCCACACCCCACTGTGGTGAGGGGAGTCGTGAGGTGGGATTCGTCCATGGTGTCGGTGTGTCAAAGCCAAAATAGCTTTATATCTTTTAAAACATAAGACACTGACTCTTTCATGTCCAGCCTTTTTTAAAGATCTCTCAGCTGCGACGTTTCTTTTCTTTTTTTCCTAATTTGTTTTAATGTTGTTTGTGTGTGGGGACTGTTTTATTATTGCAAGTTAACTGATATTTTTTAATAAAAAGTTTTCGCGTTTAACGTATTTGTATTTCTTAATTTCTTTCTAGATGAAAAAATGTGTCTACATTTTTTTTCTGACATAAAATCGTACACAGTAACATTTCAGGCTCGGGTGTCACCCCCCTGATGGGTGTCACCCGGGGCGGCCCGCCCTCCTCGCCCCCGCCTAGTGACGCCACTGCTTAGAGGGAACATTTCATGGTAGGCAAACGATTTCTCTCAATGGACACACTAACCTTTATCAACATTTTAAACATTCACATCAGTCAATAGTTTAAAAACAAAAATGTTCGTGTTATCGTCCTGAAATTAGTTTATATTTAGCGGCCGAAATATTCAACTTTTTGACTTCATGTACATTTATAAGTGGTGGGTCGATTAATCGTTACAAAAATGTTAATCTTTAAAAATTTTAACGATTAATCGAGAAATTAATCGTTAATTTCCGCAGCCCAAATATTATATATTAGATATTATTATTATTTTTATTGATTATTATTAGATTTTTTTAGATCGGTGCAACGCGCAACGGGTCTGTAAGTTTATATATAAATATTTCAAGTCATGGGTTTTACTTTGTTGGTTTCATAATTTTAAAAAGAAATTAATTATTGACATATAACCATTAAAAATAAGTATCATCAATTGTGTCTGTTAGAGACTTTAAGAATTGTATTGTAACTTTGTTTAAGATAAGTTAGTTTATTTAACTGTGTTTGAATTAATGGGTTGTGATGAGTAAAAACCAATTAATCTGCAATCAACTGAAGAATTTACCGTGGGAAGAGTCTCACAAAATAATTCTTCAAAAATACGTAGAAATCAAACTTTTTCTTTACAAAATTTTACCAAGTCTAATGATAGTACCATTTAGTTTGCATTGAATGTAAAGATGTTACATTTTCAAATAATTATATAAAAGACTTTAAAATATTAAAATAACTTAGAAACATGTTTTTGAAGATTTATTTTATTCTTCAGAGGTCCATAAAGTAAAAGGTATTTAGCATATCTTAACAGAAATCCGTAACTTGAAATGAACAACCTGGTAAATCTTTCCTACTCGTTGTGCTATCTAGATATTGTTATCCGAGTTACTACTGTCACGAAAGTCTAAACAGCAATCTTTGAGGGTCCTTATGATTGCCTCAAAGTCCGCATTCAAGTCAAACAGTATCGTCGTCAATAAATGGGAGAGACAATTTTTCCATAAAAAAAATAAATAAATGAAATAAAATTTTAAAAAATTCCCCAATGATAATGTTAAGTTTTATTAAACCTAACGACGCCAGAATTGAGAATAAACGCCATCAGATCGTGACGCGGGTAAGCAGTGACCTGTAACCTAGAAAAGACGAGCGTTGATGTGAGACCAAATGACGCAAGGACACGGGATCTGGCCAGGGAGACTTGAATGACATTAAGAGGTATTGAGAGACCGGTGACCTACAGAGGTGGCTGGGGTGTGACCTTATCTCCTCCTCCCTCTGGATAAAGAGACCAGGGGTGGGGGCGTTGATGCAGCAGTACAAAGAGATACAAAAAATGCATTGTATGTAATTTTGTTGCTGTTTTACAATTCTGTTTTTAAGAAAGGAAAGTATACGTGTGTGTGTTGGGGGAGGGGAGCGTTGTTATCTCTTGAGAGTGAGAAGTTATCATGTCAACTGAGCAGGGCGTCATACTGACGTTATCAATGGGCTGCTAGGCCCCTGCTGTGTTCAAAACTCGGTCATAAGATTTTATAAGACAAGAGTTGTCAACGTTTCTGCCCCCCCCCTCACCAAAGGAAAACCATTGCACAGACACAGCACGTAAAAAGAGGGGGGTGGGGTCCATTGATAGCCTAGAGAAAGTGCTGCACCTCATTTATTAATAATAATAATAAATATAATAATACATTGATAATTTATATAGCGCTGTATCACAGCAAGGAACTGTGCTAACAGCGCTTTACGTGGAGATTATAACAAATATATAATCATTAAATAACCATTCATATGATAATAACTTATAGGACAGTACATTACACATAAGCTACGTTTATCATTAAAAGACATGTTGTTTCATTAATTTTGTAAATACATTTTGAAAAGATGCGTCTTAAGTGCAGTGTTGAAGGACTTGGTAGTTGGAATACTACGGATGTGTAATGGTAGAGAATTCCATTGTTATGCTGCACAAAAAGAGAATGACCTTCCGCCAAAAGTTTTCAGTCCGTGTCTTAGGAACACAGAGAATACGTGTGTCTGCAGAAGAGCGTAGCTGACGACTGGGTGAGTAGACCGACAGAAGTTCAGTAAGATAGGAAGGGGATGAGTCAGAAAAGAAGTTGTGACAGTGAACAGCCAGTTTGTAATCAATTCGGGCCTGTATATGTCGCCAATGAAGTGAGTAAATTGGCGGAGTAGCATGGTCATGTTTTTTGCCTAAGAACTAGTCTGGCAGCTGAATTTTTAACTTTGTGTAGTTTTCAATGCATTGTTTTGGCGCACCTGACAGAAGAGAATTGCAATAATCAATACTAGCTAGAACAAGAGCACAGACTAGAGTTATTGTTGCACTAACTGTTAAGTAATGACGGATTGAGCTGATCCGACGAATGGCGGTGTAGGCAGAGCGACAGATGTGATTGATGAAGTTTTTGGTAGACATGTTGTCAGAAATAATGTAGCCAAGATTCCTAGTCGATGTTTTGAACAGTACATCAGAACTAGCTACCTGAATAGAATTAGGAATAAACAATTGATGGTAATAGCAGCGGTGACGTAAGTAGACTGTGTGGGTTAAAACTTGAATTCGACTTGAATGAAGCTTCGATCTGCAGCTTTATGGATCATAGATCATACACCTGAGCAGACAGATATGGTATTACAATAAACAACAAAACAAAACAAAATGTAAGTAATAAAATTTTAAAAATACACAGCAACATACGTACATACAGCTCGTACATATAATATAAATTAAGGGCCCTCAGAACTCTAACCTCTCTTTTAAAACGTCAACTCAGTAAACAAATTTTGAAGCTTCCCATAAACAGCACATTTGTGTGAACAGTGCTGACATCTTCGTCGTGTGTAGCTTTAAAAAAACTGTTCATTGATGAGACGTTTCCCAGGGGTGTACCTGCCGTGGGATGAGGAGAAGTAGAGGCACACATTTTCACATCGGGACTGTCGACGCTTGGTCTCTTAACCCACATGACCATAGTTACACTGGGACTATGCTGGAGACATTATTTTTGTCCGGGAGACCTGTTTCGGCGGACAGGCGATGAGGTGCGCAGATCTCGCTAAATCTAACTACTTGACCATGACCAATATACGTAAATGTCTTGATATTTGTATATAATTGTGTGTTGTGTGTTTAAGAAGATTAAGAGTGCAATTTCTTTACTTAAGTTGTTAAGACAATGTTTTAGCTGTAACGTTTAATATATGTTTTAGAAGAACTTCTTCAAGATATTTATTTTTTAAATATTTATCTGTGACTTTTGTGACTGCGTGATCATTTGTATAACTTAAAGCTCATTTAAATTCCAAAATATCGATTGGACATGTTTCTTGTTATCAAGTAATCTCATTCCGACGACAATTAACAGTAATAAATATGACGTACAGGACATGAGTTTTGATGACCTATGGGACATGGGTATTGATGATCTACAGGAAATGGGTTTTGATGAACTACAGGAAATGGGTATTGATGATCTACAGGACATGGGTATTGATGATCTACAGGACATGGGTATTGATGATCTACAGGACATGGGTATTGATGATCTACAGGAAATGGGTATTGATGATCTACAGGACATTGGTATTGATGATCTACAGGAAATTGGTATTGATGATCTACAGGACATGGGTATTGATGATCTACAGGAAATGGGTATTGATGAACTACAGGACATGGGTATTGATGATCTACAGGTCATGGGTATTGATGATCTACAGGACATGGGTATTGATGATCTACAGGACATGGGTATTGATGATCTACAGGACATGGGTATTGATGATCTACAGGACATGGGTATTGATGATCTACAGGACATGGGCATTGATGAATTACAGGACATGGGTATTGATGATCTACTGGACATGGGTATTGATGATCTACAGGACATGGGTATTGATGATCTACAGGACATGGGTATTGATGATCTACAGGAAATGGGTATTGATGATCTACAGGACATGGGTATTGTTGATCTACAGGAAATGGGTATTGATGATCTACAGGACATGGGCATTGATGAACTACAGGACATGGGTATTGATGATCTACAGGACATGGGCATTCATGAATTACAGGACATGGGCATTGATGATCTACAGGACATGGGCATTGATGAACTACAGGACATGGGTATTGATGATCTACAGGACATGGGTATTGATGATCTACAGAAATGGGTATTGATGATCTACAGGAAGTGGGTATTGATGATCTACAGGACATGGGTATTGATGATTTACAGGAAATGGGTATTGATGATCTACAGGACATGGGCATTGATGATCTAAAGGAAATGGGTATTGATGATCTACAGGACATGGGTATTGATGATCTACAGGAAATGGGTATTGATGACCTATGGGACATGGGTATTGATGATCTACAGGACATGGGCATTGATGATCTACAGGAAATGGGTATTGATGATCTACAGGACATGGGTATTGATGATCTACAGGACATGGGTATTGATGATCTACAGGACATGGGTATTGATGATCTACAGGAAATGGGTATTGATGATCTACAGGACATGGGTATTGATGATCTACAGGATATGGGTATTGATGATCTACAGGACATGGGTATTGATGATCTACAGGACATGGGCATTGATGATCTACAGGACATGGGCATTGATGAACTACAGGACATGGGTATTGATGATCTACAGGACATGGGTATTGATGATCTACAGGAAATGGGTATTGATGATCTACAGGAAATGGGTATTGATGATCTACAGGACATGGGTATTGATGATCTACAGAAAATGGGTATTGATGATCTACAGGACATGGGTATTGATGATCTACAGGAAATGGGTATTGATGATCTACAGGACATGGGTATTGATGATCTACAGGAAATGAGTATTGATGACCTACAGGACATGGGTATTGATGATCTACAGGACATGGGCATTGATGATCTACAGGACATGGGTATTGATGATCTACAGGAAATGGGTATTGATGACCTATGGGACATGGGTATTGATGATCTACAGGACATGGGCATTGACGATCTACAGGACATGGGTATTGATGATCTACAGGACATGGCCATTGATGATCTACAGGAAATGGGTATTGATGATCTACAGGACATGGGTATTGATGATCTACAGGACATGGGCATTGATGATCTACAGGAAATGGGTATTGATGATCTACAGGACATGGGTATTGATGATCTACAGGACATGGGTATTGATGATCTACAGGAAATGGGTATTGATGATCTACAGGAAATGGGTATTGATGATCTACAGGACATGGGTATTGATGATCTACAGGAAATGGGTATTGATGACCTACGGGACATGGGTATTGATGATCTACAGGACATGGGCATTGATGATCTACAGGAAATGGGTATTGATGATCTACAGGAGATGGGTATTATGATCTACAGGAAATTGGTATTGATGACCTATGGGACATGGGTTTTGATGATCTACAGGAAATGGGTATTGATGATCTACAGGACATGGGTATTGATGATCTACAGGATATGGGTATTGATGATCTACAGGACATGGGTATTAATGATCTACAGGACATGGGCATTGATGATCTACAGGAAATGGGTATTGATGATCTACAGGACATGGGTATTGATGACCTACAGGACATGGGTATTGATGATCTACAGGACATGGGCATTGATGATCTACAGGAAATGGGTATTTATGATCTACAGGACATGGGTATTGATAATCTACAGGACATGGGTATTGATGATCTACAGGACATGGGCATTGATGATCTACAGGAAATGGGTATTGATGATCTACAGGACATGGGTATTGATGATCTACAGGACATGGGTATTGATGATCTACAGGACATGGGCATTGATGATCTACAGGAAATGGGTATTGATGATCTACAGGACATGGGTATTGATGAGCTAAAGAACATGGGCATTGATGATCTACAGGACATGGGTATTATGATCTACAGGAAATGGGTATTGATGACCTATGGGACATGGGTATTGATGATCTACAGGACATAGGCATTGATGATCTACAGGACATGGGCATTGATGATCTACAGGAAATGGGTATTGATGATCTACAGGAAATGGGTATTGATGATCTACAGGACATGGGCATTGATGATCTACAGGAAATGGGTATTGATGATCTACAGGACATGGGTATTGATGATCTACAGGAAATGGGTATTGATGATCTACAGGACATGGGTATTGATGATCTACAGGAAATGGGTATTGATGACCTATGGGACATGGGTATTGATGATCTACAGGACATGGGCATTGATGATCTACAGGACATGAGTTTTGATGACCTCTTGGACATGGGTATTGATGATCCACAGCAAATGGGTTTGATGATCTACTTGAACTTGAACTATCCCTTAACCCGTTGTTGGGTCGTTGGGACACGATCGTGAACTGCTCACTAACATACGCCATTTGTCCCGATCCTGTGCTGCCCTTTGAGAGTCGCTGAATGACAGGCCGGTCCACTCTTTGATACCGTCCTCCCATCTCTTCTTTTGTCTGCCTCTTTTCCTTCCTCCCTGGACTGTGCCTTGCAATATAGTTTTTGCGAGACCTCCAGTTCTTGTCACGTGTCCGTACCATCGTAATTTCCTCTTCTTAATGGAGATGAGAAGGTCCTTGTAGGGGCCAATGACAGGACTTATTGTGTTGCGGACCGCTTCGTTTGTGATGTGCTCTGTGTAGTAGATGTTCAATATCTTTCTGAAACATCTCATCTCTAGCGCATCAATCCTTCTTTGGAGGTCTGCAGTGAGCGTCCAAGCCTCACAACCATGATGATCTACAGGACATGGGTATTAATGACCTGCAGGACATGGGCTTGATGACCTACAGGATAGGGGTATTGATGACCTCCAGCACATAGATATAGATGACCTACATGACATGGCTACTGGACCAGGAAGTAAGCAAATTTTAATGATTGTTATCGTATCTTCCTTGTTTTACAGTACACCGAGCTATATTAAACTGTATATAAACTCTTATCAAATCTTTATTTCAAACTGTATATCAACTACATCAAACCTGCATGAAAACTGTATATAAACTCTACGAAAATTGTATTAAAACTATATAAAGTCGAACAAAACTATATTTAAAGAGAGAAAATTCAATCATTCATTTTTATCTTTTGTCCCAGAAAACGCGTTGGTTATCTATCTTAGCACATGTTACAGACGCTCCTTCAATACAGAAAATTATTGCGTCCTCCTGCGTTGAGAAAGCTAAATAGTTTGTTGTTCTTTTTAAATGACTTTTCAATTTTATTTAAGTCAAAATAAACACAGCTGCTGGTACCATTTTCCCGGTTTGCTATACTGCAAATAGCGGTAGTGATGATTCTTTTAATGGGCTATCACTGAGCACTCGACCTCAACCAATGACATGACGTCACGATGACCTATCCCATAACAATGTGTCAGGTTATGAGCTATAAGCTATTTATAGACATGACAGTTGCAGCAGTTTTTGTGAATGGTTTGACGAGAGCCTGGACCTAATCACAAGCCGCCATCTAATCTCGAGGTTATCAGCATGCCAACATGAACATTCTGTTATCAGACAATTACTGGTCAACAAACAGGACTTCATCAGCCATCGATCTATTTATAATCGGTAGTTGTCGCTTAGAAGGAATAAAGTTTTCTTTAGTGAGGGCAACGATATTAAAGCCGTTCATAATTCTTCCATTGCGTTGATGTACTATTAAACAGTTTGAAGTTAAACCAAAGCAAAACGACAAGACGTGTCGTTATATTCATATACATACGAATACTTTATATACACATATACACATGACAGCTGTGCTGACAAACTCAGAGAAGACGTGATAGTGTTGACCTAAGGTGGACTGATGTCAACCTACAGACCAACACAGACATGCATTGTGACACCACTGAACAATACAGACATGCATTGTGACACCACTGAACAACACAGACATGCATTGTGACAGCACTTTCCATCACAGACAGACATGCAATGGGACACCACTGACCAACACAGACATGCAATGGGACACCACTGACTCATCACAGGCATACATTGTTACACCACTGACCAATACAGACATGCATTGTGACACCACTGACCAACACAGACATGCATTGTGACACCACTGACACAATACAGACATGCATTGTGACACCACTGACCAACACAGACATGCAGTGTGACACCACTGACAAACACAGACATGCATTGTGACACCACTGACCAACACAGACACGCATTGTGACATCAGTGACCAATATAGAGGCAAAACCGTTAGGCGCTATCATTGGAATATTAGGAAATCAAGTAAAGACCGTATGTAATGACCCCCGAAAATCACCGAGGTGTGGATCCATATTACAACAGGATGACATAAATTCTTGGTCGCCTTTCATATCACATTTTTTAAAAAATGTACCCGTAAATTTAGAGCGCCACTGTTTTGAAATATTCCACGTTCTTCACCGGTTATCACCCGCACCGACCCACATGACCACTCTCAAAGATAAAACGGTTTAACTCATTAAGCCGCCTTCACATCCTAGTCAGGGTGCAGATATTATTTACTGTAGAAACAAGTGTTGGAAACTGTGGCCGTGACATCGCTGATATAAAAGCGTGGCCCTTATCCTTACCACGCCCTGTTACAGACGTTATTTTCTATTTGATCTGAAACTTTGAATGGAAATGTTTCGTGTATTATATTCAGAACACCATTGCGAGAAAGCAGAAGTCGTTGAACATCTCATTTGAATCCAGGTGGGTTGGCTCCAGTACATGACAAAGCAAAAAACAGAAGCAGTAGAATGTTTTGTAAAAACTCATACTATTGAGTAAAGTAATGGTACTCAGAAGCGGTCGATTATAGCAAGATTTTTATAATATTTGTTTAAAGAATCGATAATTTTATTTCCAGTGTTTGTATCGAAAAGGGGTTGGCCTCTACGTAGCTCGAAAGACGAGTAGGGTTGCGGAGCTGACCGCAACCTGAAACCGACAACTCCTGGCAGGCTATGCCGAAGTCCTATATGTTAGGGGTTATGCGCTAGTCACACATGATTACTATCGCTCGGGGCTGCTCATTTTCTTCCACATGTAGGATCATTTCCAGTGTTTTAATCAAACGACTCACTTTTTACTTTGTGTTATTGAAATAGCTTTAGCCTAAAAAGTTAACTTCATTATTTAAATTTTTATTAAATTGTCTTTAGCGATTCTTTCCGGTACACTTGAGAATTTTTTTACTATTGTAAGAATCGAACAATTTTTAAAAAAATTAAACCCTATTAAGAGCTTTGAATTGTTCAAGTTTTAAATGATGTCGCTGACTGATGAAAAGACATGGCTGAATGATCAAAATACAAGACAGAATGAAGAAGACGCGAGAGAGAAAACTGAAAAGAAAAAACACAATAACGATAAAAGAAGGTTGAAAAATCAACATTCAAGAGTGATTGATGAAAAGGCTCAAATGATGCCATCGTTTTATCAGTCCACAATACTCAGTTTCTAAACCCGTCCACTACAGTCTACCAATGGGGTCACCACAAGTCTGTTTCTAGTGTTGAACAGTCTACCAATGGGGTCACCACAAACCTGTTTCTAGTGTTGAACATGAAGGCATCTTAACGCTGATAACAGAGTATGGTGACAAGTTGAGACCGACGTCATCAGCTGTCTACCGTGAGAGATGAAGTAATGTGGATATCAGCTTGATATGCGGCAGCCATTATTTCAGGATATTTATCACTTTACTTTACGTTTTTTTTCTTCTAAGGATAACTGCGCTAAATTTTACTCGCTGGGGAAAAATCTAACAACGATTGTGAGAAAGGTAAAATATTGTCCTATAATTGTTTTATCATTGAAATTTGAATTTAAATGGAAAGCTTATTTCTTCAATACATGTAATAACTAGTTCCAGAACTACTATGTGCATGTCAGCTTAGAATTTCACAAAAGGAATTTAATATTGTTGATGGCGTATAGTAATGTTGATTATATTTAGATTACAAATACACATAATGATTTATGACGTTATGGTAGATATAAATATAATTATATAGCGTTAAAATATTGCTTGCCTATTCCTAATAATGCTTTCAGGAGCCCCATTGTTATCTATGAAATAGAAACAAATTCACTCCAATGACAAGCAATAATTTTGTTTATCATCATCACTCCCGTAACCGTTGCCATCGTTGGGAGGAACGCATGGACAGACACATACACAGACAACGATCTCAACATTGGCCTATCTTGAGCGGCGGCTAGTGATTCAGGCCATCATGTCGCAGCACATTACCGAAACATGCCAGTTTGCGTCTCTTCAATGTTGCCATAATGGTTTATTAACGGCCGCAATGGAGGTTATTCTGTCATAGCTTGATATCAAGAGGCTATTTGATGCTTCAATCTATTTAGATTAAAACATGGGGTTATTTTTAATGTTTTTGGATATTTAAAAAAAGCTTCGTATCCAACCTTAGAGGTCATGCTTTGTATCCATGCTTTTAAGTCAGGATACGTATTTAGTCTTTCCTTTTTTTTTCATATGGAAAATTCGAATATTTCCCTCTCTTGATATGTTTTCTTCTTCTGTAACTTAACATTACACATTCCCTGTGTAATTGGCACCATCAATTTTTAGTGTTATTTGATAAAATCATCATTCAAATTTCGTTATTTTCCCCTACAATGCCACTGAATTGATTGTGGAGCCAAATTAACTACAAAAAGTTTACTGCAATCCTACAATTTTTTCTGCTCAACTTTATTATTAAATTGCAGATCTCCATGTTTTATAACTTTGGTGGTCAATTTAAAACAAGCTGTTTCCTCTGATTAGTCTTTCTAATCTGTTTCCAGCTGTAGTTGTTTTTTTTTCCTTGGCTTTTGTAATAGCCAGTATCTTGATAGTATTACGTTATAATTACGTTAGTCCTCTTTCATATCGACTAGGTGCTTCCTGCTTGTCACCCGCTTCATTTGAATTCTACCAGTCTTCGTCCGCAACTAGTCCACGACATCTTGTTATGTCTGTAAGTGTTTTACGTAATATCTGCTACAATTCAGACCCTTTCTTTAGTGTTATGAGTGCTATGAAATAAAGGTTTCACAGTTTCCATAACCTCTAATCATTTGTCCACAGAAAATACATGTCAGCTGTGCAGGCAGAAACACCCAGGCCAACTAAGTCAACCCTTTCAACATGACGTCAGCTAAACGGATACTGATTAGTCTCATATGGGTATTGATATTGCTGTGTGTTAAAACTCAAAATTCAGCTGCCACGGTCTTGCCCAACTCTTCAAATAACAGCACAAGTGTTAACAACTTTACTACAAGTGGCATAAGAGTTAACAACTCTAATATAAGTGGCGTCAGTGCTAGCAACTCTACTGAAAGCGCTACGGATTTAAACACCTCTACTAAACCGGTAGCGACGAACACCACACCGACAACAGCTATTAAGATGAATTATTCCACTAGCAATGAAGCTCAAGATTATTCCAACAGCACCACAACAATACAATCAATAACACCACAATCAATAATTCAAGAATCCTCCAAACAGCCCCCTGATGAGATTCCCACATTGATCATCAGTAAGAAAGAATTGATTTTTTAAAAATTATTTTTATTAAATGACACACCATTTTAATAGCAGTAATGAAAATGATTTCATAATCATACAACAAAGCACAAAGCCTCCGATTGTGTTTTAAATACAAGTTTATAAAACGTATAAGTTAAATCCTTGTTTTAGCAATGTGATGTTGCTTGTCACAAGTAGTCAGATGTCCGTCATTATGAAGGATGTTTTAAAAATGTTTTCAACGATGTTTTTCCTCATATAGTGAAGAGTCAAATGAATGCATTGCGAACCATTACAAAATTCTGGATTTGGTGAAAGTGATTCAAAGGAACGTGTTTGGGGATTGAAAGGTTTCGTGTTGTTAGATTTGAATACTAGTTTTACAGATATGAAAATTAAATACAACGCTCTTCCTAGCGCGTGTTTTTAATTTTACAAAAGGAATCTGGTGCAAGACGGCTTTTCTCACCCCCATGCCCCCCCCCCTAAAAAAATATAAGTAAATAAATAAATAATAAAATAAGTCTATTCATAGGTTTTAAAAATTTCATCATACCACCCTGTGAGAATATAAAACTACCAAAGATAGCATCCCTGCTTCTTTCTCTTAACAAAGAAATGAAATGTCAGCACCTGAAAATTTTTTAGTTAGTTTTTCGATGAATCGGCGAATAATAGTAACCTCTGACCTACAACCGTGGTAAACAATCACAATGGCTAACTGCTCAGACATTTAACCCCATTGTATGGCTTTAGTAGCTAGGTCTAAAAAAAGATTTAGTGTAGTTTCAGTGTCTCACTTATATTATTACACATTTAAATACTCATGCATTTTTGTAAGAGAGAAAAAATAGTTTTAAATTAAAATAGAACTTATAAGTTATCCTATATAATAAAAGGCAAGTTTCTGTCCCGTCCTCTATAGCGATTGGTCCCTCAAACACATATGACTCCTACAGCCAATCACTAGCGGAGAAAAATTTACATATTACGTGGACGTTCAAAACGAGTTATTTTTGGTGCATTTTTTTGGTCATAATTCATTATGTTGTTCCCATCTTGAAGTGATGCCTGCCGCTTATTCCAATGACGATTCTGCTTTTTCCTTGATGGTCCTGGGGGGTAGTGGCAAGAGTTTTAAGTGTTGTTTGTTTTTTGTTGCTGTTATTGTTGTTGTTGTTTTTGTTGTTGTTTTGTTGTTGTTGTTTTGTGGTTGTTGTTATTGTTGTTGCTTTGTTGTTGTTGCTTTGTTGTTGTTGCTGCTGTTGTTGTTGTAGTTGTTGTTTTGTTGTTGTTTTGTTGTTGTTGTTTTGCGGTTGTTGTTGTTTTTGTTTTGTTGTTGTTGTTGTTTTGTTTTTGTTGCTGTTGTTTTTGTTGTTGTTGTTGCTGTTGTTGTTGTTTTTGCTGTTTTTGTTGTTGTTGTTGTCCACATCCCTTGCCCTGCGACGACAATGTCCTGCAAACGCTTCAGCATAACAACTACCAAAACATAGCGTCCATGAAGTTCACAGGTCACCCTACACTTATTCCCGTCCTTGGGCGGGCTTTGTTACTAGTAATTAATAATTGGTAATTATTAATAATTCATATATATATATATATAAGCTCAATTATCGCTGACTGCCTCACGCCTAACGCTAAATCATAATCCTTGTGGTTTCCAGATTAACATTAACCAAACAACGCACGAACCTATGACGTCAGCATTTGTGTTGTAATCAGTGCTGACTGACTCAAAGAGTTATTTTTTGGTGCAGTAATTTGGTGCGCTGATTTCTAAAATTACTTCATAAATCGTGTGGTGATTAGCACTGTAAAAAAATATTATGTATATACTTTGTGTACATTTCAGGAATATTTCGTATTTATCATACAAGGATAAGTTACTTGGGCTTTTGACAAAAAAAAACCCTATTATAAAATACTTTGTGTACATTTAAGAAAGTTTAATATTTCGTATTTATCATACAAGGACAAGTTAGTTGGGCTTTTGAAAAAGGTGGGCGCCGTAGGTGCCCTTAAAAAAGTGGGCACCGCAGCACAAACTACTTATATATATATTTACCCTTAATTATGGCTAACGCCTAACGCTAAGGGACATCACTCTGTTTTTTTTTAAATTTGAAAATATGGACTTAAAATCATAATCATTTTGGTTTTCAGATTAACATTAACCAAACAACCTTTGACGTCAGTATTTGTGTTGCAAACATTGCTGACTGTCTCAAAGAGTTATTTTTTGGTGCAGTAATTTGGTGCGCTGCTTTCTAAAATTAGTTTAAAAATCGTGTTGTGATTAGCACTGTAAAAAAAAATATATATATAAATACTTTAAGTACATTTCAGAAGTATTTCGGATTTACCATACAAGAATAAGTTACTTGGGCTTTTGACCCCCAAAAAAAAGTGGGCGCCGTAGGTACCATACAACCCTATTATAAAATACTTAGTGTACTTTTAAGGAACTTTAATATTACGTATTTATCATACAAGGACAAGTTAGTTGTACTTTTGAAGAAGGTGGGCGCTGTAGGCGCGCTAAAAAAGTATGTGCCACAGGCGCCACGGCGCCGCAGCACAACCTAGTTAAATATAAATGATTATTATTAATATTCAGAAGAATGTCGAAAGAAATCTTTTATCTTTTCGCCTTTCATAATTATAATAAGTTATTTGTGTATACAAACAGAGTTTCACTATTCGAAGGTCCATGATGGCCAAAATAATTTTGCTTAAAGTCAAATTAAAATTATTTACAAGGTTGTTGTTGTTTTCCTTTTTTTTTAAATTAAAAAAATACATTAAAAATATAAAATAAAAAATAAAAACTTTCTTTAATCATTTTTTACTTACAATTTTTAATCATGTAGTCTGCTTTGTAATTTAATTTGATAATCAATTAACACGAAATGGAATGAAAAAGTATGAGAAATGAGCACAAATGAGTTAAATTTTGTGCTGCGAGGAACAAGCAAAACCATTTAAGCTGTTCTGTACGAGCCACGTGATGAACTCCTAATGTAATCCCAATAGACACTCTGAATCTCATGATCTTATGTATAATTTATGCACAGACGATCTAACCCTTTTTAAAAAAATTTTTTTTTACAGAACCTGTATCAATACCATTACATGTTAGATTCGTAAATGCTAACTACAGCCAGGAACTAGACGACCCAACGACAAAGGCACACAATGATAGTTACAACATTTACTCCAAAATTGTAAGTAAAGACAAAACAAGAGTCTTTCATTTCCATGCAATAATTATGTTTATTTGATGCAATAATTATGTATATTTGATGCAATAATTATGTTTATTTGATGCAATAATTATGTTTATTTGATGCAATAATTATGTTTATTTGATGCAATAATTATGTTTATTTGATGCAATAATTATGTTTATTTGATGCACCTCTTGTATATCTGTCCTGGTTAGAAAATGATTTCTTCTCCCTGGGATTTCAGGGATTTATTTGCAAACTTCATCCTCCCCTCCCCCCGTTGCTATGCTATACTCTAGCACAGCCACTCGGGGTAAACTGTAGTGAAAAACAAAGTGTATATCTAACCAAAGTTTCTTGTTAATTTATAAGACTATTCTTTGATTACTTTTTTATTTTTAATTGGGAATTCACTATGATTTCCATTTTTTTTTAAAATCTCAATTTAAGTCATTTTGTCTGTTAAGATGATCTGATATAGTCTGTTTGTATGTGATCATGTTGTCTGTTTATAAAAGATCATCTTTTTTGTACAAGATCATGTTGTTTGCTTATATAAGATAATGTTGTCTGTTTTTATCTGGTTCTGCGGACCTTCTTATTGAAATGTTAGATTTTTATGTGTTTTAATTCATCAAGATAACTTTGAGCCTGTGTTTTTTTTTAAATCTCTAATTCAACTTCTAATTTGTAGCTCCATGATGTGTATGTGAACGTCACGGGATTCCAAGATATCAAGATCACAAAATTTCGGTATGTTTAATGCACCTTCAGAAATGTGTTTTCTCTAGTTTTGTAACACTTTGTACTACTACACTTTGCTTGTGGGTAGCGAATTCAGTAAAGCTGAGGGGCGTGGGATCGAGCCCACGAAAAGACACAATATAAATGATACGCTAAGAAAGTCCTCCACTGACCCCTTGAAGGGAATTGGGGCACCCACCAGGTATAAACAAGCCCCGAGTAATCTATAATGGAAACATTAGGGATCCCCTACGACCTTCGGGTTATGGGACTTACTTACGTACTTACTATACCTTTAACGTTAAAAATGCTAAGATAACATACAAAGAATTTTATTTTTAAATGTTTCTTGACATCGGTTTTTAATTAACCACAGTGCTATTATTGGGAAACTTTTGATGATAATTATCAAAATAGAAAGATTTTAATTACTACTTAAATATGTTTTATCAATAATATATTAAATTTGAAAAAAAAACCACTATGTGACGTTTTTGTTCTCAAAAGACATAAACTAAATTTCTCTGGGCTTTTCAATTCATGCTTTCATTAACTTAATAATAAGATGAAACGACAAATTAGGAATGGATCTGTTATCATATAATTACAAAATCTTTTTTTCTTTTGTAATGAACACCTGGATAGTTTTCATCATACCTTGAATAATCTAACACCAGTGGTCTGTCATTGGATGTCGTTACAACAATACTATTGTCATATAAGTATATAGTACATTGCAGTTATAAGTAACTTATCCTATTTGCCCTTTAGTCAAGGAAGTCTTATAGTTGACTATACAACGACATTTGGGTTTGACCCACAAAAAAGCGATGAATTCTACCTCATCAATGAGCTGAAGAATGCAACTGACAGGCTCAGCTCTGTTCCTGGTGTGGATATTGAAACTCTCAATGTAGCCCTAAAGAGTATCTCTCCTGGTGAGTCATCAGGTTCCGGAAAATTTGTAGGAAATATAAAGTAAATATACTTTGTAAAACTTTGGAATATTAATCTATTGAAAACCTTAAGCCTTTCCGGACTTTAATTGAAATGTATCGCCTCGTACGATTTTCTAAACGCCAACTGATTTCGTATCATAAAATCGGTTAAATCTTTTAATTAGTTCATGTTTGTTTTCATATAATTTTATTTATCTATAAATGTATGATTGAGATTTGTGTTTCCATCAGATAACCTCGGGGAACTCCTCTGTGACGCCGTGCATTGTCCCAGTGGATCCACTTGTCAACACAATGAGAAGGTCACCCCACATATACTGTGTGTTCCAACGTGCAATTTGAAATGTCAAAACGAGGGGGAGTGTATCCTCAACTCCGACTTTGAGCCTGTTTGCAGGTTAATTCATTCTCTTCATGCGTTTACAGCATTCTTTCTGTTCATGTATTCATGGCATTCTTTCTGTTCATGTATTAATGGCATTCTTTCTGTTCATGTATTAATGGCATTCTTTCTGTTCATGTATTCATGGCATTCTTTCCATTCATGAATTCTCAGCATTCGTTCTGTTCATTAATTTGGGTTATTTTTTATGTTCATGTATTCTCAGCATCTAATGCGCCATTGAGATTTTTAAATTTCATATTTATGATGGTTAAAATACCTTTACAAATAATAACCTCAGCATACAGGTGCTGTATAGATCATCTATACATACAGATGATGTTGTGATGTTATGTGGTATAGGTCAACAATACATACATATGATGTTATGCGTTATAGGTCGTCCATTCATACAACTTAAGTTATGTGTTATAGGTCAACCATATGTACAGATGATGTTATCATACTTACAGATTATGTTATGTGGTATATGTCATCCATACGTACAGATGATGTTATGTGGTATAGGACATCCATGCGTACATATGATGTTAAGTGGTATAGGACAGTGGTCCCCAAACTGGGGTCCGCGGACCACTAGTGGTCAGCGGAGATGTGTCTGGTGGTCCGCGAGCAAAGGAACATTAAATTATTAACATTTTTTTTTCTGTGGTGTATTTCTCTAGGGATTGTGTCTTTCCAAACACAAAATGAAAAAGCTTGTTACCGGTTTTGGCGGCACCACGTCCATAGAACATCAATGGCACATAGTGCAGAGAGGACAACCGCTTACAATCAATCTTTACGCTCTGTGTCGGCGCTCTTATGTCGGCGTTCTTATCACGGCGATTTTATGTAGGCGCTCTTTTGTTGTGCGCGATTTTGATCGGTCGCCCATGTTGGCAAGCTGATCTACTTTACTACTTCTATGTCCGCTCTTTTCCTATTTCGTTTTTGTGTTCCTAATTAATTTCATCGATATCTCATCAACGACGGGATTCGAAAGTGTCTTCTGGTGACGTTATCGCTATTATTCCAAGAGTGTTACTTGTATCAAAAACAGCTATAAAGTAAGTTTAAATTATCTAATTCATTTTTATGCTTTAAATTTTAAATAAATGCTTAGACTTATAGCGTCAATGAAATTCACATGTTAAGAAAAACAATGTTTAAAAACACCATTGTGGGAACGGCGAGTGAACAAAGGCCTTTTGGATATGTTTCAAACATTGGCGGGGATTCTAGGCGAGACTGAGCCTGAACACCCTTTGTCCCAGTTGGTGCACGATCACCTGTCTTTGCTTTTAAAAGAGTTTGAGCGCTACTTCCCAACCATAAAAGATCCCAAGAACTGCTAGGGAATGGATCCGTGACCCATTTGTCAACAAACCAGGCGAATCTAGCATGACTGTGCAAGAAGAAGCTGAACTGCTCGAGATTGCAAATGACTGTTGCCTTAAAACTACGTTCGAGAAAACTAGTCTTCCTGTCTTCTGGATTAAAGTCATGCCGGAATATCCTGAGGTTGCCACCAAAGCAATTAAATCCCTATTGCAATCTCCAAGATCCTATCTGTGTGAAGCGGGGTTTTATGCAGTTACAGCGACGAGGACAAAGCAACGGAATAAAATGGACATAAGCAGCACATTTCGGGTGTCATTGTCTCCCATTTCCCCCAGATGGAACCGTCCCTTTGCAGAGAAACAAGCTCAGGAATCTCATTGATTTAACATTGTAGTAAATTAAAATATTAAATAATGTTTAATTCACTTTTTGTGTAACTGTATAATATTTTGAAGGCATGTTTAAGTACAATTAAATTAAAACTATAAAATCAAAACAATCTTAAATACCTGTATAGACAATCAACGCAGCCGCAAACCCTACCCCCTCCCCACTTCCCCCACCCACCAATATCCCCACAGGTTAGTGGGCTGCGGTAAAATTATCAAACTTTTAGTGGTCCGTGGCGCTAAAAAGGTTGGGGACCACTGGTATAGGACATCCATACGTACTGATGATGTTATGTGGTATAGGACATCCATACGTACAGATAATGTTATGTGGTATAGGACATCCATACGTACAGATGATGTTATGTGGTATAGGACATCCATACGTACAGATAATGTTATGTGGTATAGGACATCCATGATGATGTTATGTGGTATAGGACATCCATGATGATGTTATGTGGTATAGGACATCCATACGTATAAATGATATTTCTAACCAATTCAATGAAACTCTTCAGATTTTCTTTATGAGACATTTTTAAATGAGAGAGAAGAGTGAGATAGAGAAAGAGAGAGAGAGAGAGAGAGAGAGAGAGAGAGAGAGAGAGAGAGAGAGAGAGAGAGAGAGAGAGAGAGAGAGAGAGAGGCGAGAAACAGATAGAACATGAAATATAGACGTGGAGATAAAGGGCGGAGTGGACAAAGATAGAGATATGGTATGATAGAGAGAAGAGAAGGACGAATAAGTTATGCAGACGTTGATTAGATAGTCGAAGGGCTTAATTTTAGATGATGAAAACGATTTTTAGTAAAGGATTTCAATAAGTCTTATAATTTTAATAATACATTCCATAAAGTCTTATAATTTTAATAATACATACACTCCATAATGTCTTATAATTTTAATAATACATTCCATAAAGTCTTATAATTTTAATTATACATTCCATAAAGTCTTATAATTTTAATAATACATTTAATAAAGTCTTATAATTTTAATAATACATTTCATAAAGTCTTATAATTTTAATAATACATTCCATATAGTCTTATAAATTTAATAATACATTCCATAAAGTCTTATAATTATAATCATACATTCTACATTGCTCACTTGACTCGGCTGTTCATTTTCTTGATCAGATGTCCAACAAAAGATGGATTCATCTATGGAGGGAACACTTGCGAACAGAAGGCGGAAATGCTGGAGATGTCTAAAAGAGAACATAATCGCCATCGCCGCGGGTGCTGGGGGCGGAGTTATCTTGATCCTTCTCATCATCATTATGGTCGTGTGCTGCACCAAGAGTTCAAAGGTCGTTAAGACAATAGACAATGTCAAGGATGATGCGTCAGAGTAAGTTTTGGAAATATTCATTTTCAATGGGTCGTTGCATATTTCTGTCGTATTTCCTAAAGATGAAGATTTATTTTGTTAATCGTATAAGCAAAAAAAAGAAGAACACAATTAAAAATAAAATTGTTATGTTCAATAGTAAATGTCTCAAAACGAACAATGTCTTATGTTTAATAACATGTGTTCTAAAGATGGTTCCCAAACATGTGTACTACCCCACATAGGACCCACGACCAGAAAGAAACAAGATTGGTTTGATGTATATTGTGAGGAGATCAAGCAGTTGGCACAGAATCATCAACTCCACAAAACCACCCTGAAAAATCCCAGTTCCTCACCCAAAAACTCAAGAACGTTGCTTGATGCGAGGCAAAATGGCTAAACAACAAAACTGATGAGATCCAACACAATGCAGACAGACGTGATAGAAAAAACGTCTATAAATCCCTAAATGAAGTGTGCGGACCAACAAACTCAAATACTATCCCCACTTCTCAGCGCAGATGGTAACACTCTGACATGTGGAAAAGCTCAGAGTTCAGAAACCATTTCAGTGAAATATACAAGGAAATGGGCGTTGCCGTCCTCGAAAAGTTTCACGAAGTTTTCTTATTGATGTGGTAGCAAGATTAAATCCCACAAGACTTCAAAGATGCTTCTATAGTTCACCTGTACAAGTGAACAGGGAACCTTCAAGCCTGTGATAATCACCGTGGTATATCATTACTATCCATTGCAGTAAAAAATACTTGACAGAATCATTCTGAATCGCTTAAATGCACATTTCGAAGAGGGACTATTACCTGAAAGCCAGTGTGGATTATGAAAAGAACGTGGGACCATCGACATGGTGTTTGTACTGAGGCGGTGCCAGAAAAGTGCGAAGAACAGAATATGTAAGGCAGTTCCATGGTGGCATGCAGGCACGGATTCAGGAAAATTAGAAACGTGTGAAGCCTTCCCAGTTACAAATGGTGTAAAGCAGGGATGTGCTTTAGTCCAAAAAATGTTTTGTCTCATGCTCTCAGCCATGTTGACAGAGGCCTTCAAGGATGGCAATAATATTCTGGACATTAGGTATCGCACTGATTGTCGCTTGTTCAATCTAGGGTGGCTAAAATAAAAAAAAACAAAAATAAATGTAAATTCAGACAAATTTATCATATAGAATTGGACTGCGATAAAGCTTTAAAATACAATACAGGATACATAAACGAACTGTGTGATAAAAACAAAACACATTAAAGCTTTATTTATAGACTAAACCACAAGTAGACGGCTTAGCTAATCCCTTCACCAATACCAATAATTAGAAACACAAGTATTAAAATTAAATTTACATCATATATTACATACTTTACATACCATTGTCAATATATTTGTATGCTATATATTATATAAATTAAATTTACAATGAGCCAAAGTAATCATCAAAGCCTACAACATGAAAGCAGTGATCCGCTTCTCCTATCTTGACGGCACTGGCCTACAACATGAAAGCAGTGATCCACTTCTCCTATCTTGACGGCACTGGCCTACAACATGAAAGCAGTCATCCACTTCTCCTATCTTGACGGCACTGGCCTACAACATGAAAGCAGTGATCCACTTCTCCTATCTTGACGGCACTGGCCTACAACATGAAAGCATTGATCCACTTCTCCTATCTTGACGGCACTGGCCTACAACATGAAAGCAGTGATCCACTTCTCCTATCTTGACGGCACTGGCCTACAACATGAAAGCAGTGATCGACTTCTCCTATCTTGACAGCACTGGCCTACAACATGAAAGCAGTGATCCACTTCTCCTATCTTGACGGCACTGGCCTACAACATGAAAGCAGTGATACACTTCTCCTATCTTGACAGCACTGGCCTACAACATGAAAGCAGTGATCCACTTCTCCTATCTTGACAGCACTGGCCTACAACATGAAAGCAGTGATGCCTACAACATGAAAGCATGATCCATTCTCCTACTCTTGACGGCACATTTGTCTCATAGTTTCAACATTGATAACGAGGTGAACGTGCGTGTCTCGAATGTCAGTGCAACATTTGGCAGACGTTATAACACAGTCTAGAACAGAAGAGGGAATCTAAATTCAATTCAATCCAAAAATATACAGAGCTGTGATGCTCCCTAATTTACTGTACGCATGTGAAACATGGACCGTGTACCAAAGCAATGCGAGGTCGCTCAAACACTTTGACACCAAAAGCCTGAGGAAAAAATACCCAACTTCAAATGGCTTGGGAAAATTTTCCAGACACCAAAGTACTCGTCAGGGCAGAACTCCCAAGACTTCACAAAAGCTCTTTGCATTCTTAACTTCGCTGGGTGGGGTACGTCGTGCGCATGCCAGACCATCGGCTCCCAAAGAGCCTGATCTATGGCGAGCTTACAGATGGACAGAGAGTCCGCGGAGGTCTAAGGAAGCGCTACAAGAATACGCTCAAGACCGCAATGAAAGCTTACGACACTGGGCATGACTCCTGGGAGGCAGCAGCAAGCGACCGAGCATCCTGGCGCCTTATTATACGGAATTGCGAAGCAACATGTGAAGCAAACATACAAGAGGCGTCCAAGTCCAGACGAAAGGCCATGAAATGTCGTGCTTGAACCCCTCCTGATGACATCTCAATCATATCTTGTCCAACAAGTGGACCCACCTTTCCACCAACAATAGGGGTAATAAGCCACCAAAGGACACACAATGCTGCTACAGCACATGGCTAATGTGATGACACTGGTTCTCTTTGATCACGACGGACAAACAACAGCAAAAAGATTAGCGATTTTTGTTTGCTTGTATATAATGTCCTACATGTTAAAAATTTGTTATATTTAATAGGCTATGTCCTAAAAATGAACAATTATGTTTAATCGAGTATGTCCTAAAAATGAACTATTTGATATCGTTTAATTCAGACAGTCATTCAAGTCGATGAAGGACTCTGAGGATGGGCTTCACCAGGCGTATAATGGCAAGGTCACTCAAGCTATGTCAGAGCCTTCATTTAGGTTCGTGAAAATGTGGGTTTCAGGATTTTCAAAAACATTTTTTCGTAAATCTACAGCTTGTGTAGACCTGCTTTACTGTGTGTGTGTGGGGGGGGGCATTTCTTATGCATAGCAGCTGAGCTGTGTACCTGCTTTACTGTGTGTGGGGGGGGCATATCATTATGACATAGCAGCTAGAGCTTGTGTATACCTGCTTTACTGTGGGGGGGGGATAACATTATGACATAGCCACTACGGCTTATGTAAACCTGCTTTACTGTGTGTGTGGGGGGGGGATAACATTATGACATAGCAGCTGCTAGAGCGTTTGTAGGCCTGCTTTGATGTGGGGTTTGTTATATCTTTATGAGATAGCAGCTAGAGCTTGTATAGACATGCTTTAACGTTAGGCCAGCTAAATATCGTGTATAAGCTTTCTGTTTTTTTTAATATTCTGGTGAATACTAATTTACTATTTCATCTCCTTTTGAAATGTCCGAGGCAGGGTTGAAATCCAAGGATAATGTATGATTAGAAGTTCACTAAAGTGAACACATATAAAACAATTACAGCTCCCAATACCAAACGGTGATTGACTGTGCTAGACTGAACAATGTTTTTTTTTATTATACTATGGTCTATTTCAGTTTTAAAAAATAGGTGACTATTATTTATCGCTTCTTCAAGCTATTTGGTTTTCATTATAAAATTTAAAAGTTTAAACTACATAGCGTTAATTATAGTTAGTTGTTAAATTGCTTGTTAAATGTTTCGAAGTTCGACCCCAAAAACTCCACCTCAGAAACTAATTGTTTGTGTAGACATTAAATCCTACTTTGTATTTGCTTTTTTTTTCACAATATTGAAACTTTTACGAAATAATATAATTGACCGTTCAACCTTTTCTGGAATAGAAATATTCGCGTTTTCTCACACTTCTTCTTTACATTTGCCAAAAGATGAAATCTAAGTCAGTTCATTTTTAATATATAGAAAATGTATTGGTGGAATTTAAGAGCTTTTCGCAAGTTTTACATCTTACACGTGTTTAAAAAAAACAATTATAAAACTAAATGTCTATCTCTGCTTTGGAAATCTGTGTACAATCCAGTGTCTATAGTTTTAAGCCTGGTCTGAAATCGCCCCGTTACCCCCCCCCAAACCTCGCTATATATATCGTTCCTGCCTGCTCTGTAAGACTACTAACTCTCTTTACAGGAGATCAGACTCGAAAGTGTCGCAGCAGTTAGGTAAAGAGCCCTTTGTCGTGTCATCGGCTAGCATGCAGCCCAACACCAGGAACCCACGGGACATAGTCGACAGCTTTGCTGATTATCGCTATCAGGGCCCGAGGTGAATAGAGGTCTTCACGACCCTGATGTGTAAACTTTTTTTTATACGTGATGATATGTTTATATATATGTTTCTGCTTGTTCTGAATAGTTTTTTGTTTTGTTTCTAAAAAGATGCTCTTGTGTGTGTCTTGGTGTCTTCCCGAACCTGATTTTTAAATTTTCTTGTAATATACGTGATTAAATGTTTATATTTATGTCTCTGTGTGTTTTCTGTTGTTTTGTCTTTTCTAAAAAGATACTATTTTCTGTGTGTCGTGGTGATTTTTTATATTTTAAAAACATTTTATTAGGTTTATAAACGTAATTTTTCAAACCTTAATTAATTGGTTTAATTCTTGTTGAGCAACTCAACCGTTGTGTTACAGGAGTCCCGTAGAGAACATGGAGATGAGGAGACAGAGCCGCGTCAGAGTGGCAGACGACATTGAAATAGTAAGTAGGATCCCTTGTGTGCATGACATCTTTTGATGTCTGCTTTTGTAAACCTGGCGCGAGTATTTAAAAAAAATATAAAAATATTAGACTTATAATACTAAAAACAATAGCTATCATTTCCCTCTTATTTCATTCAATTGTCTTATTTTCATTTGTCTCCAGAATCCCGATTACGGACGCTTTAGCTCTAAGGCAAGAGATTCTATTGACGTCGGTTCTCCCTATCGCAAGGTAACCACATATGAGTTTAGCTTTCACCATTTCATTTCCATTATGTGATTTTCAAACCAATTTATCTCCCATTTTTTGCCCTTGTCTTTTCTCCTGTAAATCAGTGAGTTTTAGCAAGTGTTTGCAAATATAAAAAAGTGAGTTTTAGCTAGTGTTTGCACAATGTGATCGGCCCAGTGGTAAGGACATTAACTATGAGCCTAGTTTTATTTTTAGTAACGCCCCATACCACTCACATACACCCCAAAAACAATTTTTGTTTAACATTGCAATATTGATAAATAGGTAAAATAAAATATTTTAGCCATAGAAAAACACGAAACAGTTTTTTTTAAATTCTCTTACAATCTATTTCGTTATCCTCGATATTTGCAGTTGTAATACACTTATGTGTAAAATTCTCTAGTTCTTTTCTGATTTATATATGTATTTAATTAGTTCATCAAAGTAAAAGATTTTATTTAATGATATCTTCATTCCATCACGAAAACAGCACACACACACAATATTTTACAAGCTTTTAAATTTTTAGCAAAAATTTAAGTACATTGTAATTGAAGATAAAATTCAGAATCTCTATCAATAGTGTAGCAACACATTTTAATAGAGATTTAGAGCGAAATATTTAAGACATATTTTATACTTGTGAAAGTATTTTTAAAATATAATTCATAGATATTTCATTTGTAAACTCCAATACAAATTCTGTTTTGAATAGGTTATTGTTAACTGTCAACTAAATTTTTCAATTGAAAAAAACACTTTCAACAGAAACTATGTTCAATAATATTTGGAAAGCAAATACTATTTTATACAAAAAATTTTGAACTTCAATTAAATTACTTTCTAAATCAATATTTCTAACACAAAGGGTTTAATTGTTTAAAACTTCCAAATATTTTAGCATAACAATTATATATATATATATATATATATATGTATATATATGTATAATTTCTTTACTGAGTGATTATATTTTTAAATCCCTTATAAATGTATTAACTTCACAATCTTGTGTGTCGTGGCGCCACGGAAAAAGAAAAGTTAAAAACGACCCACTTTCCGTGATCCTATCGAGTTGAAATTCGCACATAGACTTTTGTCACCTAACAATGCATTCTATCAAAATTTCATAAATACAAAATACACAAACAAATTGTGTAATGAAAACAATATATTTGAGCTTTATTATTAAACTAACACGACAAAGGAAAAACAGCAAACAATGACACAGGCTATAGGAAAGTGGAGGAAGTTGTTTCCTATATCCTGTCTCATTGTTTGTTGTTTTTCCTTTCTTTTTATTTTACATAACTATTTTATCATATGGTATGTTTTAAGAATTTTATTACCTGTGTAAGTACGTATTTTATGTTTATTGTACCGATGAAGGCATTAGCCGAAACGTTTACTGTCGTGTTAGTTTAACAATAAAGCTCAAATTTATTGTTTTCATTACACAATTTGTTTGTGTATTATGTATTTTATTTAAAAGCTTTATCGCAGTCCTTCTATATATACCAAAATTTCATATCGATCGAATGTACTTTAGTTAAATTAATTGGTTTGTAGATGATCTCTATGTATCTCTATGTAGCATGTAAATGTTTTTTGCCAGTCTGTCGCGCGGTGCGTATTATATTGAACATAATCAAATACTTTTAGTTATGTCTCATATATATATTTATAAAGGATTTATAGTCAAAAACTTTGTTTTCACGTGTTGTTTATTATCCCTTTAATCACCCCCGCCACCATCCTTTTATTTTCTCTCACCATAACCCTCATGACCCCTCACCTAACCCACCCCAGAACTCCACGTTTAACTACCTGGCCCAGAGACGCAGATCGTCTGCCCCCGTGGACTGGCGAGGAAACCGAGTCACACAGGTAAGGATAGACCTGAATCCTCCTGTTTTACCTGACGTGAGAGTGACGCTCTGTGATGTCCCGTGGAAGTGTCTGGCTGAAATCACTTTGAGAGGTCCTTTAAAAATAAATTGGCAGAAATCATTTAAAAACCAATTGACAAATGGGGGGGGGGCGTTTGTCTTTATTATTTTATTAGTAGAAATATTTTGTCTTATGTTATACACTTCAGACGCTTATTCTATACAGAAGAATATTGCTTCCTATGCACTGTTTACATCTATTCTTGTATTTCTATATGAGTTTTGAATATTAACAGATGCTCTGCATTTACCAACAATCATATCTTCTTATGCTTCCAGTTCTTAATGGACCGCAATCGATACATTGAACTGTTGCTATGACTGGTTAGGTTTTGTCAATGAATCTTTTAAGGCTAAACTTTGCTACATATAATATATGGTTTAACTAGTTTTCTATTTGTGTTTCTGAGTGCATCACAATACATGGGCTGGGGGGAGCCTTTGAATTTTACAGCAAAATAATTACATTTAATTACGGCGATTTGCTCTTATTTCACTGACACATTTATCTACCAAACACTAGGCATGTGTGCCCAATTTACACACTATTTTAGTTGAATGAATTTTTTAGGAACAAAATTAGACTTAATAAGATTTAAAAACTTTCGACTATCACCTTTACAAACGAGCTGCCTAAGATATCTTACAAATTTTTATCTCTAAAAATCGCTAACCATATTGCACTACATTAAAATAAGCAGTTTATTTTTGTTTAATAACTTGAATCGAGAATGTATGACAATATTGTTTCCCCTTGTCCTAGAATCCAATGTTTACTGTCCCTGCCAACAGACGGAAGTCATCTGTGTACATGGAGATCGACGATAACGACTCAAAGGTAAACGGGAGAAATTAATTCAATTTTCGTTGTACAGTTCAGGTGGTCTCCGAAGTCAACTAGACTGAGATCTGTCAATTACAGTCATTAAAAATAGTGGGTGGAGCTGCAATACGGCTATGTAGAAACGGCTTTTTTAACAGCGTTGACCGATCAGATCTGAATGTATAACAAGACTTATGAAATGTTTTTTGTTGGTTTTGTTTTCCAACAAGTCTGTGATGTACCAACCAGCCAACAATCTTGACCAGCCCGCAAGGCGCGGCTCGGGTATCAACACCATTGACCACCCCCTGAGACAAGGACAGCAGCAGGCCAAGGTTTATGACTACTACAACAGGAAAGAGTCGGTGGTAAGACATCTATTAATCTACGTGTAACTTAACTGTTAGACATCTAACCCATTTACAAGGTAGTCATCTAATCCCTTTACAAGATAGTCATTTAACCCCTTCACAAGGTAGTCATCTAATCCCTTTACAAGATAGTCATCTAATACATTTACAAGGTAGTTATCTAACCCCTTTACAAGGTAGTCATCTTGCTCCTTTACAAGTAGTCATCTAGCCCCTTTACAGTCATCTAACCCCTTTACAAGTAGTCATCTAGCGCCTTTACAGTCATCTAACCCCTTTACAAGTAGTCATCTAACCCCTTTACAGTCATCTAGCCCCTTTACAATGTAGTCATCCTACCCCTTTATATAGAACTAACCCCTTTACAAGGTGCGTAGTATTTTAGTAATTTCTAATAATGGAAAAATATGGTTTTAAGTCTATAAAATCACAACAGATTTGTTTATTTCAATTTTTGTCCCAAATAAAATTTTATCTTCCAAATGTTTTTAATTGAAATCCCCTAAATCCTAACCCTAATCCTAACCATAAAACTTAACTCTAACACAAACCCTAACTCTAACCCTTATTCCTAACAGAGATAGAACTTCGTCGACAGTGGCTACTAGCCGACAAGGCAGAGTTGAAATGTGTTGAATTTTAATAACCGTGGTTTCATTAAAAACATTTCAAGAGTTTGCTGACATCTACCTCTAACCATAATTCCTTATATTATTAATCTCCCCTTTCTTACTATTCAAGGCCAGTGCGATATATCCCCGCCCACGGGCAGCCTCTAATGCTGACTTGTATGACTTTGACGAAGAAAACAATGCGATGCGTTCTGTGGTAAGTGTGAAGATATGATTGTGTAAGTGTGAAGATATGATTGTGTAAGTGTGAATATATGATTGTGTAAGTGTGAAGATATGATTGTGTAAGTGTGAAGATGTGATTGTGTAAGTGTGAATATATGATTGTGTAAGTGTGAAGATATGATTGTGTAAGTGTGAAGATATTATTGTGTAAGAGTGAAGATATGATTGTGTAAATGTCAAGATATGATTGTGTGAGTGGGAAGATATGATTGTGTAAGTGTGAAGATATGATTGTGTAGCTGTGAAGATGTGATTGTGTAACTGTGAAGATATGATTATGTGATTGCGAAGATATGATTGTGTAATTGCGAAGATATGATTGTGTGATTGTGAAGATATGCTTGTGTAATTGTGAAGATATGATTGTGTGATTGTGAAGATATGATTGTGTGATTTAGCTCGTATATATGAGTACAAGTTTCAAGAACATGCTGGTAGTTACCTTTCCGGAAATCAAATGACTTGTTATTCATGACCGACAACCAAACTTGGAATTTCGGTCCGATTCTCTAGGCGTCTTCTCTCCCTTGAAAAACGGTTTAAATGTCATTGAACACAAGTCAGACCACTTCATTTATATTTTTTTTAAAAACGACATTAATACACGACGATGAATCAGTAAAAAGATGGTGTTTTCTTAGACTCCATAAACGTATAATTAATAAGAGTAACATCATTAGTTAAAACATTAAGCCTAAAAACACCAATGGATAGAAGTTAGAAGAACAAAGAGCAAAGTAGTAATGATACATAAGGCAATTGGGGCCGTCAATAAATGACGTCACGCACCTAGGGGGGGGTCACACTTTTGTGACGATGCGTGACGAGGGGGAAGGAGGGGGGGGTTGAAGACATGTGACGTCACATCAAAAGGGTAACTGTAAATAAAACTTCCACTGAAATATTTGGTCGCTTACAATTTATTTAATACCTTTTTTTTAAATTTTCTTTTTCTTTTTTTTTAAATCAGTGTTTCTCAATGTGCCGGTCGGTAGGCCATCAGACGTTGGTTGGCGTAAGCTATCAAGACACGAAAATGAAAGCTAATTATAATCCTTAAGTTTGAGAACCCCCAAGATAACGTATGAAATTGTTACCCTGCTTCGTTTGATGTTGATATCAAAGCATTTGTGATGTAACCGCAGCTCCGCTTGGTTCTATCACGGCAGGCGACTTTTTTGCCCGTTACCCCAAAATATACAAGTTTATTTGTGCGTTACGCCCCCCTCCAACCCCGAGACTATAGGTCCTGCTCACATAACTCGGGGATTTGGGGGAGCATCGTTAGCCCCCCCCCCTCCCCCGAAAATGCTACTGGTGAGTTTTACAAGAATGACAAGTGTCTAAAAATGATCTGAATAGGATTATGTGTAGATATTTTAGTCAAAATGACACGAAATATCATGATTCTTTTTTTAAAAAGGTGGGGGGGGGGTCTATTTGATAGAATTATAAACGTTTTAAGTTTGATATAATTGTTCGATTGGTTTGTGGTCAAACGCCCCTGGCCATTCTAGATATAATTATAAATGAGCCCATTTAAAATTAATCAAGTATTCATTAACTTTATTGAACGCATCAAATTCTTGACATCGCAATTCGAGAGGAGCACAAAACAACTTTTCTTCTTAGCTCAGTATTTAAGGCATTAATTTTAAATATCACAGAAAGGATACTTGATACAGTCAAGTCATGTGCATTAAGATTAGACCTATTGTCACTCGTGTCAATATAAATGAAAGTAGGGTGGATTTAGGTGTCTTCGTATAGTACGTAGGTAAGAAATCTATATAGTTGTCAGAACCGGTTCAATACTGGGCATATGTTGCAAGCGTGCACGTACACATTACGTATTTAATATATCTAGTGGATTGTAGTGGATGTTATATGTCCCAAATGAGTCTGCATTACCCCCAAGAATTCCCTTTTGACCCCAGATTAGGTTATTTACCCCTGTTCGCCGACCTCTTTCTTACGGGATGCCCGTCAGTCAATTGAGGGATTTTTAAAATAATACAATTTAAAAATATTATTTTTAAATAATTTTTTTTTCTAAGCAAAGACGTTAACCGCTATGATTAATAGTCAATGTTTAATTTTTATGCATTAAAATAAAATGTAATCATACTTCGTTTTCTGAAGACCGGTTAAACGTTTTAAAAAACGCGGGTTACAATATTACAATGTAGACCTTCACTGAATAAATAATAAATGCTTAAATGACAATAAAAGTGATTTGAAACATACTTATTTGCATATAGAAAATAAGGTGGTTTTTTGTGAGGGGGGGTCAAACCTTTGTGACATATTTTTAGAGGGGGAGTCTAACTTTTTGTGACGAAGGGGGAGGGGGATAAAAATCGGCCAAAATCGCGTGACGTCATTTACGGACGGCCCCATTAATTATAACTGGAAAAGATAACTAATAAACCTAATCCTAAAACTAAACCTAACTCTAACCCTAAGTCTAATCCTAGCCCTAACAAAAATTCTAACCCTAACTCTAAACCGAAATCTAAAAATCGTAACTCTAACTCTAACCCAAACCCTAACTCTAACAATGATACATAATGATACATAAGGCAATTAATTCTAACTTTGAAAGATAACACAAAGATAATCTAATACCAACCTAAGATAGACGTAGACATAAAAACACTTTTTTTTTATTTCGTATGCAAAAACAACCACACACAATTTTTATTTTTTTATTTATTTTTTTAAAATATTTTTTTTACTTCTGTAATTCGGGGGTGGAATGATTTGCCTAAGGAAACCAGGGCATTCCAGCAGACTAACAACATTGAATATTCAAATAAAAATAAAAGACTAGATATAAACCATAGATAAGTGAAGGCTGCAATAATCTTTTGTATAGAAGGATCGTCTGTAATAGATAAAATAATATAATGAAGGGAATTTTGTTTAATACTCTGATAGGTAATTTATTTATCAAGAATTTAGAAGTCACACGTTTTGTAATCATTTTTAATACTCGTAGATAATGTACCACACAATAATTAGGTATTAAAAATATTGTGTGTTGAAATTCATAAATAAATTTTATTCTTTAAATTAATTGATAATTGGATACTTGTGATGAGCAGTTTTAGGTTTAGGGTTATGTCTAACCCAAATTTAGTTTATATTCATTCATATTATATTCATATTAAGAATTGTTGATAACTAGACATAATTCGTGTATAATAGGGCCCTCTTCAAGGCACCTCTTGTCAATAATGTCAATTGAATGGTGTATATATATAAAAATATAAATATAATCTTTTCAACTCTCTTTACTACTACAGTACGGCGCTAGAAGAGTCCAACAAGGCCCTACTTCCCCACGACGATTTGTGAGTATTTCAAAACCCTATCCACTAACAACATGGCTTGATGCTTTCTGTTTTAAAATCTATTTTAAATATCAGATTAAATGTATATCAATATACATATGTGGACTAAAATAAAGCCTTAAAATAAAATACAAGACACACAAAAGATTTACATGACTGTGACAACAGGTGTAAATCATCAAGACTTTTTTTTATTTTTTCAAATCATTAGTTTTTACTTGGTAATTTTTCTAGTACATTTTTATAACTCTTACTTTTATTTGTTGTGAAAAAGGAATTTTTCAGACATTTTTTTATACTTTATTAGTCTATACACAAAGTTTTTATATGCATTGTTGTTGTTTTTCATTCAAAACTTTTCTGTCTTTTGTATTTAACACTTCATATAGTTTCGCCATGTTCGTGACTAAAGAAAAAATTGTTCAACATTTCTTTTAACGCGAGAATTAACTTATTTTGAAGGAATGAGAACAGTATACCTTTTGAATTTTAGCAGTTATTTTCATTTCATTCCTCTTAAATGAGATCCCTGTTGGCAATATTTGAATTAATGATGCAATATCTACTGTATCATAGTTGAATACTGTAAAGCTACAGGGTGTCCCAAAAATGTATACACTCTTTAAATGACCATAACACAAACATTTATGATAATACTGCAACCTTTCATAAATCAAAATACTGTGAACAAATGTAGAAACCAGCCAAAATATCGGAAGTTTTCAAATAGGTGGCCATTGTGGTCAATGTACAGCTGACAACGCTCACTGATTGAATCCAAAATGTTCCTAATAATTTTAATTGGTATGACGGCACATTCTCTTTCATTGTCTGCTCTAAGCACATTGAGGGTAGACGGTTTTATGGAGTAAACATTGTGCTGAACATGCCCCCATAAAAACCTCCATGGGGGTCAAGTCTGGTGAGTATGGAGGGTACTCGATGCTTCCTATTCATGTCACCCATCTGTTTGGTACGTGGCCGTCAAGATAGGCCCTTACATCGTGATGGTAGTGGAGAGGTGCTCCATCCTGCAAGTATTGGGGAGGTGCTCCATCCTGCTGGTATTGGGGAGGTGCTCCATACTGTTGGTAGTGGGGAGATACTCCATCCTGCTGGTAGTGGGGAGGTGCTCCATCCTGCTGCTAGTGAGGAGGTGTTCCATCCAGCTGGTAGTAGGGAGGTGCTCCATCCTGTTGGTAGTGGGGGAGGTGCTCCATCCTGTTGGCAGTGGGGAGGGGGTCCATCCTGCTGGTAGTGGGGACGTGTTCCATCCTGTTGGTAGTGGGGGAGGTGCTCCATCCTGTTGATAGTTGGGAGTTGTTCCATCCTGCTGGTAGTGGAGAGGTGCTCCATCCTGTTGATAGTTGGGAGTTGTTCCATCCTGCTGGTAGTGGAGAGGTGCTCCATCCTACTGGTAGTGGGGAGGTGCTCCATCCTGCTGGTAGTGGTGGAGGAGCTCCACCCTTTTGGTAGTGGGTAGGTGTTCTATCCTGTTGGTAGTGTGGGAGGTGCTCCATCCTGTTGGTAGTGGGGGGAGGTGCTCCTTCCTGTTGGTAGAGGGAGTTGTTCCATCCTGCTGGTAGTGGGGAGGTGTTCCATCCTATTGGTAGTGGGGAGGTGCTCCATCCTGCTGGCAGTGGGGGAGGTGCTCTATCCTGTTGGTAGTGGGGAGGTGCTCCATCCTGCTGGTAGTGGGGAGGTGCTCCATGCTTCTGGTAGTGGTGAGGTGCTCCATCCTGCTGGTATTGGGGAGATACTCCATCCTGCTGGTATTGGGGAGATACTCCATCCTGCTGGTAGTACCATTCTGCATTCATAAAAATCTCTTGGATGCATGGAATGAAGAATTCTTTTAGCAAGTTCAGGTAATTTGCACCATTCAAGGTATCATCAAAAAAAGAAAGGTCCAATTAAACCAAATGCTGACAAGCCACACCACACTGTTACCCTGGAGGTTCACATAGTTTTCCATTATCACATGATGATTGTCAGCTGCCCAGTAGATGCAATTGTGACGATTAATTGAGCCATTAAACTTAAATGTAGCATCATCAGTCGAAACAATTTTACTTAGCAATTCATTATCCTCTGATTATTTTGTTTGGTACCACTCATAAACGTTGAATTTTCCTGTCAAAATCACCTCCATTGCGAGCGCGCACTAATTGTTATGAACTGTCAAAGAATGTTTACCATGAACCACAATGGCCACCAATTTGAACACTTTCGATAATTGGCTGGTTTCTACATTTGTTCATAGTATTTTGATTAATGAAACTTTGTTTTATCATTATAAATGTTGGTGTTATGGTCATTTAAAGAGTGTATACTATACATTTTTTGGAGACCCTGTATATACCTACTGCATCATTGTTGACTACTGTGCAGCTGTATATAATTGTTTGTTTTCACAGTTTACTTGATTTGTTTATTTTTAATATTTGCAGTGAGCTGAGTCTAAAAGGTCGGGGATATATGTTTACATCTTTGCCCAAGATGAAAGCAACCAAAGATTCAAAGTGACACCCTGCTGATTAGATTAACACGTGACACACACGCATACAGACACACACGCGCTTGCAATCACATTCTTCGCTAACATTTTGAACAATTATAAAATTACACTTTCAGCAGTATAAATTCATGACAATGTCCTCATATTAAAATTCCATTGTACATAATATTATTTGTACGTTTGTGTTGGCCAATAAACAGAAACAAAAAATACGAAAAAGATATTAACCATCAATTGATGTTCTTTTAAAAGTTAACTTTGTAGTCTTTTTTTAAAGTATACATTTCTTAAAAACAAGTATGACATTTACTTTTTTATGCTTATATTTAGATATGCATATACTGTGGTTTATTTTAATTAATTATCCATAATATTTTTTCTGCACTTGCAAAGATGCTGGCTATCTACATGCAAGTTATTGATTTAACTTCTGGTCATTTATTGAACACGACAAGGGACTTAATAATTCTTCTGTATGTATGAATGCGTTATGTTTATTCAGCTTGTATATCCATTTGTATGTATTGATTTAGTCGTCCGTTCAATTTGTTTCTGTCGTTCGCTTTAAAATATGACTTAATCCCAATTGTGTCAATGTGTTTTTTATAATTATGTTTATAAAACGTTTTTTTACTAACGTTAAAATCTTCAGTTTAAAGCACCTATATATGTAAGGAAGCCTCATAACTGTGCAAGTATATGAGTGCGATCACACATTTACAAGGACATAAATAACAAAGGAATCAAGAGTTGTATAAAATGCATCGGTTGCTGTGAGTGAGCTAATAGGGCCACGTAAGGTTCAGCTATAGCCGTGCCGTGTTGTGTGGTGACACGGCGCTAAGGTTCAGCTATAGCCTCTATATGTGCTGTGTTGTGGGGTGACACGGCGCTAGGTTCAGCTGTAGCCTCTATATGTGCCGTGTTGTGTGGTGACACGGCGCTAATGTTCAGCTATACCCTCTATATGTGCCGTGTTGTGTGGTGTCACGACGCTAAGGTTCAGCTATAGCCTCTATATGTGCCGTGTTGTGTGGTGTCACGGCGCTAATGTTTAGCTATAGCCTCTATATGTGCCGTGTTGTGTGGTGACACGGCGCTAATGTTCAGCTATAGCCTCTATATGTGCCGTATTGTGTGGTGACACGGCGCTAATGTTCAGCTATAGCCTCTATATGTGCCGTGTTGTGTGGTGACACGGCGCTAATGTTCAGCTATAGCCTCTATATGTGCCGTGTTGTGTGGTGACACGGCGCTAATGTTCAGCTATAGCCCTCTATATGTGCCGTGTTGTGTGGTGACACGGCGCTAATGTTCAGCTATAGCCCTCTATATGTGCCGTGTTGTGTGGTGACACGGCGCTAATGTTCAGCTATAGCCTCTATATGTGCCGTGTTGTGTGGTGACACGGCGCTAATGTTCAGCTATACCCTCTATATGTGCCGTGTTGTGTGGTGACACGGCGCTAAGGTTCAGCTATAGCCTCTATATGTGCCGTGTTGTGTGGTGTCACGGCGCTAAGGTTATACACTATACACACAAGAACCATGACCTAACATATACTGAAACGTCACATATTTTATTTGATTTATTTCTACTCTTGCATTCATGCATCCTAATTTAGACATTAATATTATAAATTTTTTTTAATCATTTGTACAATTTCACTGTTATTATGAAAAAACAACAACATTGTTTTGATGCCATTAAAGACATTATGTTCATTCTGATTGTCTTTTAATTTGTCTATACATATATACATCTATATTAATTTTAAGGTTTAATGAAATGTTAGCTTACCAAATATTTGCTGCCGCGATGAGTATGTTCTCAAACTTGTTAGAGTGCAGAACCTAAATGTATAAAAATTGAGATTCTGTCACGTTTAGTCGAATTATTTTTTTTAAAACTTGGTTTCGATTTTAAAAATGGTCCTGATAACCATATTCGATGCTCCATTTTATTTTAGCCTTTTATTTCAACTTGACATTCATGTAATACATGTGGTAGTGTTGACAGATAAGTTGTTGTTGTTTTTTTTTGGTTTATATCTCCATGAAAGGCATGAGAAATGCGATGCGTCTGCTTTTTGTGGCAAAGGTTATTGTGAGAGTAAGGGGCAGAACTCTTGTCGCAACTCCTTTGATTCCAAGGGGAAGTGCTAATTGACTGAGCAAGAAAGCTTAATACATTGGTACCTCGGTATACGTGTTTAATGCGTTCCAGACCATTGGACGTATGCGAAACGTATTTTCCCATAAGAAATAGGGGTGAAATAATTAATTCATTCCAATGAAATAAAAAAAAATTCTTATTTACATATTATACATTTATTGACGTGGTGGTATAAAATAATATAAACTAGATGCGACCCACGGCGTAGCCTACGCCACAGATTTTCTCATAGATAGTGCAAAAAAATGGGGAGGGAGAACAGACTCAAACTACATCACGAAGAAATCAGAACAGCGCGAGTGAACCTCGGGGAGAAACGCCGACGCTTTTTGGGTCTCGAAACATGCGTACTGGGGTTAGCTACCTGCCCCCACCCTGCACCACCTTAGCTTGCCAACCATAAACTGTGATTGGCCGACCCTAGCGAGGGTCATTCGTCAAGCTAATTTGCATACGTCTTGTGCTTGTTCTGGTAAATTATATATATAGATGGTGTATTGCAATTCTTCTGCGGAATACATTCGTTCATTAGAGTTTGTTTTGAAATGCGGTTATACATGTTTATCAGAATAGTAGCAAGGTGACGTCACATCAGTATGATAAGGTGACGTCACATCAGTATGATAAGGTGACGTCACATCAGTATGATATGGTGGCTGTGAAATTTGCTGGACATACCGACGTTGTCAATACATGGCACCAGAAAGTCATCACTTGTGAGAGGCAATAGAACTTCGTAATGGCCATGATCGGAAGGACAGCTAAAGAGCAGGTATATAGACAAATGTTGACCGGCATTGTAAACTCGAGGAGAGGTATGAGGACCTTCTCGGAAGTAAATGATGATACTGGCGGGGAGTATTTCGGACATCGCGATAATTTCTGCCTCGCCATCATATACTCCTAAAGTATTCATGTACTGAACGTATTGTTCAGGAGAGTGTATGACTACTTTTCCGTCCCTGAGAACAACGGAGAGCATGTCGCCGTAGTCATACCAATGTTGAGAAACAAAGTTTGCAGCCATGTTGCCAAGTCATGTTCGCAAGGAAAGGAGTAAAAGAACGGGCACCAACATAAAAATTTATAAAAATAAAATAATATTCTCTTAGCTGGGGCTTGAACCCAGGATCGTCCGCGTGCTAGGCGGGTGTAATTACCACTTCACTACGAAATTCGTGTTATTCTGCGAAGGAACAACGAAAATGAACTCAAGAAGCACCAATAGTCTCGATGACCCCCCTCACTCTCCACCAACTTTACTTGCCAACCATAAACTGATTGGTCGACCCCAGCGAGGGTCATTCGTCATGCTTATTTGCACATACTCGCTCTTGATTTGGTGAATTATATTATATAGATAATGCTTGATACTAAAATACATTAAACAAAAAGAACTTGGAATTTTTTTTCCAGATCAAAGGCAATCATTCAACATGCTCTAATATAAAAGAATCCAAGAAAACAAACACTTTATCAACATTTAAATCTCTAATAAAAATGCAGGACTAAACACAAACCATAGATAAGCGTAGGACGCAATAATCTTCTGTATAGAAGGAGCGTCTGTAAACAGATAAGATTCCTGATATTTGTTTTGTAACGTCCTTGTTTTTCGTAATCATAGAAATCGTCGATATCGGCATTCGGTATGCTGCAATCAAGTCCCAGACACGCATGCCGATTTCGTCCTTTTTAAATCCCTTATATTAACTTCACCGGCGTCTCTCTCTCTCTCTCTCTCTCTCTCTCTCTCTCTCTCTCTCCTCTCTCTCTCTCTCTCTCTCTCTCTCCTCTCTCTCTCTCTCTCTCTCTCTCTCTCTCTCTCTCTCTCTCTCTCTCTCTGTCTGTCTGTCTTGGGCTCGGCGGGCGGAAAAACAGAAGTCAAAAATGACCCACTTCCCATGATCCGATCAAACTGAAATTTGGCACACGGACCCGTCGAACCTAACAATGCATCGTATCAAAATTTCAGATCGATCGAACGTACCGTAATTAAATTAATGCATTTTTAGTTTATCCTTATATGAGGTATGTAATTCAAAATTCACTGTTTGTTATTTTTTTTTATTCCAGTTCCACGTGAGTTTGAGTTGACGCCGACCGTCGTGTTGACGCCGACCGTCGTGCCGACACCCCCTCACATCCCACCCCCATTTATTAAAGACAAGGGACATCACTCAGTGTCAGTCTGTAAATGTTTAAAAATAATCACTACTGTTAGTTATGTCTCATATATAAGGGATTTATAGTCAAAAACTTTGTTTTTACGGGTTTGTTTTATTAAATCCCTTATATTAACTTCACGCGGCCGTCTCTCTCTCTCTCTCTCTCTCTCTCTGTCTGTCTGTCTTGGGTCGGCGGGCGGAAAAACAGAAGTCAAAAATGACCCACTTCCCATGATCCGATCGAACTGAAATTTGGCACACGGACCCGTCTGACCTAACAATGCATCGTATCAAAATTTCAGATCGATCGAACGTACCGTAATTAAATTAATGCATTTTTAGTTTATCCTTATATGAGGTATGTAATTTAAATTCACGGTTTGTTATTGTTTTTTTGCCACGTGAAATTTTGAGCTGACGCGTTGAGGCGACCCAACGAAGCGACGGGCGCTTTTGTTTACATTTTACGTGTCACTCTGAGCTCGGTCAAGCGAATCGGTGACCAGACTTTTCCCCTCTCCCCCCCACCCACCCACCCCCCCCACTAGGGTTATGATGCAAAGTTGAGTTAAGACAGATTCAGTCTGTAAATGTTTGAAAATAATCAATACTGTTAGTTATGTCTCATATATAAGGGATTTATAGTCAAAAACTTTGTTTTTACGGGTTTGTTTTATTAAATCCCTTATATTAACTTCACCGGCGTCTCTCTCTCTCTCTCTCTCTCTCTCCTCTGTCTGTCTGTCTTGGGCTCGGCGGGCGGAAAAACAGAAGTCAAAAATGACCCACTTCCCATGATCCGATCAAACTGAAATTTGGCACACGGACCCGTCGAACCTAACAATGCATCGTATCAAAATTTCAGATCGATCGAACGTACCGTAATTAAATTAATGCATTTTTAGTTTATCCTTATATGAGGTATGTAATTCAAAATTCACTGTTTGTTATTTTTTTTTAATTCCAGTTCCACGTGAGTTTGAGTTGACGCCGACCGTCGTGTTGACGACGACCGTCGTGCCGACACCCCCTCACATCCCACCCCCCATTTATTAAAGACAAGGGACATCACTCAGTGTCAGTCTGTAAATGTTTAAAAATAATCACTACTGTTAGTTATGTCTCATATATAAGGGATTTATAGTCAAAAACTTTGTTTTTACGGGTTTGTTTTATTAAATCCCTTATATTAACTTCACGCCGTCTCTCTCTGTCTCTCTCTCTCTCTCTCTCTCTGTCTGTCTGTCTTGGGCTCGGCGGGCGGAAAAACAGAAGTCAAAAATGACCCATTTCCCATGATCCGATCAAACTGAAATTTGGCACACGGACCCGTCGAACCTAACAATGCATCGTATCAAAATTTCAGATCGATCGAACGTACCATAATTAAATTAATGCATTTTTAGTTTATCCTTATATGAGGTATGTAATTCAAAATTCACTGTTTGTTATTTTTTTTTAAATTCCAGTTCCACGTGAGTTTGAGTTGACGCCGACCGTCGTGTTGACGACGACCGTCGTGCCGACACCCCCTCACATCCCACCCCCATTTATTAAAGACAAGGGACATCACTCAGTGTCAGTCTGTAAATGTTTAAAAATAATCACTACTGTTAGTTATGTCTCATATATAAGGGATTTATAGTCAAAAACTTTGTTTTTACGGGTTTGTTTTATTAAATCCCTTATATTAACTTCGCGGCCGTCTCTCTCTCTCTCTCTCTGTCTTGGGCTCGGGCGGGCGGGCGGAAAAACAGAAGTCAAAAATGACCCACTTCCCATGATCCGATCGAACTGAAATTTGGCACACGGACCCGTCTGACCTAACAATGCATCGTATCAAAATTTCAGATCGATCGAACGTACCGTAATTAAATTAATGCATTTTTAGTTTATCCTTATATGAGGTATGTAATTTAAATTCACGTTTGTTATTGTTTTTTTGCCACGTGAAATTTTGAGCTGACGCATTGAGGCGACCCAACGAAGCGACGGGCGCTTTTGTTTACATTTTACGTGTCACTCTGAGCTCGGTCAAGCGAATCGGTGACCAGACTTTTCCCCTCTCCCCCCCCACCCCTCCCCCACCCACCCCTCCCCCCCCCACTAGGGTTATGATGCAAAGTTGAGTTAAGACAGATTCAGTCTGTAAATGTTTGAAAATAATCAATACTGTTAGTTATGTCTCATATATAAGGGATTTATAGTCAAAAACTTTGTTTTTACGGGTTTGTTTTATTAAATCCCTTATATTAACTTCGCGGCGTCTCTCTCTCTCTCTCTGTCTGTCTTGGGCTCGGCGGGCGGAAAAACAGAAGTCAAAAATGACCCACTTCCCATGATCCGATCGAACTGAAATTTGGCACACGGACCCGTCTGAACCTAACAATGCATCGTATCAAAATTTCAGATCGATCGAACGTACCGTAATTAAATTAATGCATTTTTAGTTTATCCTTATATGAGGTATGTAATTCAAAATTCACTGTTTGTTGTTTTTTTTTAAATTCCAGTTCCACGTGAGTTTGAGTTGACGCCGACCGTCGTGTTGACGACGACCGTCGTGCCGACACCCCCTCACATCCCACCCCCATTTATTAAAGACAAGGGACATCACTCAGTGTCAGTCTGTAAATGTTTAAAAATAATCACTACTGTTAGTTATGTCTCATATATAAGGGATTTATAGTCAAAAACTTTCTTTTTACAGGTTTGTTTTATTCAACAATCTCTTTTCCACTTCCATGGTGATCCTAACCATTTTTTTCCTTTGCTTGGCTCCTCTAATTAAATTTTTAAGAAATGATTGTAAGGGAACTTACTAAGAATGAACGAGAAAAACACAAAATCACGTGATAATTTACAGTTATTGCGCGAGTCGTTCACTGTATGGTAGCAACCCTGGTAACATACTGGGGCATCGCGCGTTGTGCTGTGATTCCTAAACGTTACGCATGCGCTATGTGTCATTTTGACTCATACAAGATCTAGCAAGCGGGTCATATTCCAAACAAAGTTCGTATACCAAGCAAAATGTGTCGCGTCCAAACAGGACGTATACAAAGTTTGACTTATTCCAAAGCAGGCGTATGCCAAGGTACCACTGTAACTGAGATTTTTAAAAAAATACGGTTACATATCTCAATATACAGAAATATACCGAAATAACACTAATGAAAACAAAGAAAGAAAAACAGCCAAGTTTTCTTTGGATTTCAAAAGTAATTTTAAATTACACGTTTTAGTAGCGCATAGTTTTAAAGAGAGACAATTTTGAAAAGCTATTTATCACATATTTAGGCGATATTCCCTTCTCCATAACATTATTGTGTTTTTTATTGAAACGCTGCCTAAAAAGAATTAGATCTAAATAAAAATAAACACATTTCATTTTATTCTTCACTAAACAATCGTAGATCAGCAAATCAACGTGACCTGTACAAAAGCAAAGGTGTTTTATTAACAATCAATATTGTATTACAAACAAGATGCTGCTAACGGGATAACAGAACATATGTTTGAGGTTGAATAACAATACCAGATCATACATTCATATTTATCAGCTCGAGTAACAATACTAATCAATACGACAAATATCTCCGCTTTAATAACAATACAATACCATATAATACAACATATGTGTCACCATGGATAACAATATGAGATAATGAAATCGACGAAATTCTTCGTCACACAAATTTTTTTTGTTTTAGTTAGAATAGCTTGGCAGGAAGATGTTAATATTCAAAACATTGTTGTCAATAAGAACTTTGGGTACATTCTTACATATAGCATTATCAAACAAATTAATGGCAGAGTAAACCGTTTGATTTGACCGCTGATTGATTTCATTTTGCTTTCTCTTTACTCATAAAACAAATTAAGAACTTTATCTTAACTTATCTTATTTGATCTCTTACATTAAATGCAAGCCTCCTATACAGAAGATTATTGCGTCCTACGCTTATCCATGGTTAATGCCTATCCTTGTATTTTAATAAATTTAGAATGTTGATAGTATGTATGTTTTCCTAGTATGTGCAGGCAAACCATTCCACGCCCGAAGGACAGACGGGAAGAGGGATATGTATCCATTTGTTCTTGCATTTGGGACTTAAACGTGTTTTTATGCTCATATCTATCTGAGTCTGAGTGTTGTATTAGATTGTTGTAGCGTTGTATATCAAAGCTAGAATAAACATTATGTGTGAATTTTGCGAGGTTTAGCAATTGGAATTCGGATGTTTAAAAAAATAAATGTGGAAAAATCGATATATGAATCAAATCCTTTTTTAAACATGAAATCATAAACAAGCCCGAAATGCTTTGACCATGTAATTAAAGTTAAAGCCATTGAAAATAAATTATTTAAAGAGTACGAAATCAATAAATGATATAAAAGCAAATTAAAGGGGTTTGGCCCTACGGACTTTAAGATAGCGTGTAATATCTGGGTTGTGAGATGTTGATTTAGGTTATCAAAATAGAAGACGTGCAAGGTGCGGGTTAAAGCTCTCAAGATGAGTTTCACAAGTCTCATGAAAGATGTCAGAAGATTCTAGAATTGATGACAGCTAGGTGCCCTCATGTTTGTGGTGTATGTTGGTAGCGTAACTCTGTGTAAGCTACTATTAGCCATGACTATAGACACTGATATTAGTTCCGTCATGTAAGGTGGTACATGTTGATAGAGTAGCGCTGTGTAAGTCATATTAGCCTATGCGTAAGTGTGTTAGAAAGACAAGCCCGACCCTAGCGGCAATTTTGTCAGTTCTGTTGAGGCGCGAAATTTTTCGTCAACTATAGAAGAGGTTTTTTAAAGGCGAAGAAAAAATCTTGAGGCGCTCGGGATGGCCCCATCCTTAGATACGCTACTGGCTTTTGTCACTAAATTGTGTCAGTAAGGGCAGATTGGACTTACGAGCCAAATACTGACTCATAAATGTTATTGTAATGTTATTTTAAAATTTTAGATCTTTTCTTGCACTTATTCTTTTTTTCCAAATGTTTTTCACAATTTTAAAGATGATCTTCTTAAATATTTATGGCAGAACCAATTTAAATGCAGTATAAAGAAAGGAATGGACATTTTTATAAATTTCACGAATGTTACGAGTCGTCACAAGAGTATGAAAACCTTGAATATTCTCATATGCGTGTGTGGTAAGTTTATTCACTCCTAAATTTATGTTTCGTAACAGAATATAAACAAGCCATCTATCAGGGAGGCAGTGACCTTTTTAAATCAGTTGTTACATTAATAACATTTCGTGTATAACAAACGACAAAATACAAATAGTTATACTTTTCAAATATTGGTATACATTGAGGCTACATTATTTCAAGCCTGATTGTTAAAAGTCTCAACTGAAATAAATAGACGAGGATAATTATTTGGATTTGACCTGCTTATAATGAATTACTCGATTACTTGTCAACTCATGTTTATAATGAATTACTCGATTACTTGTCAACTCATGTTTATAATGAATTACTCGATTACTTGTCATCTCATGTTTATAATGAATTACTCGATTACTTGTCAACTCATGTTTATAATGAATTACTCGATTACTTGTCAACTCATGTTTATAATGAATTACTCGATTACTTGTCAACTCATGTTTATAATGAATTACTCGATTACTTGTCAACTCATGTTTATAATGAATTACTTGATTACTTGTCATCTCATGTTTATAATGAATTACTTGATTACTTGTCATCTCACGTTTATAATGAATTACTCGATTACTTGTCAACTCATGTTTATAATGAATTACTCGATTACTTGTCAACTCATGTTTATAATGAATTACTCGATTACTTGTCAACTCATGTTTATAATGAATTACTCGATTACTTGTCAACTCATGCTTATAATGAATTACTCGATTACTTGTCAACTCATGTTTATAATGAATTACTCGATTACTTGTCAACTCATGCTTATAATGAATTACTCGATTACTTGTCAACTCATGTTTATAATGAATTAACTTCTCCCCAGTGCATATTAGCGTAAGCCATCTGAGTACTGTCAGTAAACGAATAGCCAATGGCAAGCACGTTTACAGTAAGGAAAGACATCCGTACATGGCATCACTTCAGTTCCAGCATGATTTCAGGAGCCCATGGGAGCACATATGTGGCGCTGTACTCATAGAGGAGAAGAAGGTCAGTCATATAGTTGGTTAAAAAATCTCGCACATATTGTTGTTGGCTTCATTATGTCTCGTAACACGACATAATTTTATGTGCTCCTGTGGAATTTGCGAGCATGGCTTTATAGCTTCTGCTGTGGCTGTACAAGCCCACTGGCGAATGGCAGCCTTTACTGTACTTCTGACACTGAAAGGTAGTATTTGTGGTTGGCTGATTTGCTCTCCTTTTTTCTCTTAAGGCGATTTACATCTTCTACCTGTTGCAGGTTTTCGTTCTCCTGCTTCTGGCCCGGCAGTCAACACCTGTCTCCATCTGTACCTGTCCCCAGCGATTTCCGCCCAACTATTTATGTAAATGCCACATAGCTTTGAGGTCTCTCTTGCAGTTATCTTTGTAACGGAGGTGAGGCCGGCCTGTAGTCCTCTTTCCTTTGCCTAGCTCAGAGTAGGGGATGTCCTTTGGGATTCTGCCATCCTCCAATCTGCGCACAAGTCCCAACCATCTGAGCCGACGCTGGCGCACATATATATATTATAGCTGTACTTATAGGGCAGAATGTCTGGTATATTATAGGCGTACACATAGGGCTGAAGGTACATCTTCCTATGCCTCCATATCGTAGCTGTACAAGTAGGGCATCGGAAAGGTCATCGTTGTTAGTGTGTTACAGCTGTACCCACAGGTCAGAAGGGCAGGTTTATTATTGCCCACATAACCTGCCTGCTGTCTGTGTGAAGTGACCCTCTTAAAAATATCCCCACTTAGTTGCTGACCGCTGTCCACTACCTGCTATCTGCATTAAGTGACACTCTTAAATATTTCCCCATTTACTTGCTGACCACTGTCCACTGCCCACTATCTATGTGAAGTGACCCTCTTAAAAATATCCCAATTAGTTGCTGACCGCTGTCCACTGCCTGCTATATGCGTGAAGTGACTCTCTTAAATATATACCCATATACTTGCTGACCACTGCCCACTGCCTGATATCTATGTGAAGTGACCCTCTTAAATAAATCCCACTTAGTTGCTGACCGCTGTCCACTGCCTGCTGTCTGCGTGAAGTTACACTCTTAAATATATTTCATTTAGTTGCTTACCGCTGCCCACTGCCTGGTGGACATCATCTACAAGAAAAAGCGCGTGGTACTGGGTGTCCTCAACATTCAGCCTGACCTCCACGCCCACGACCAGGTCCACGAGGTCACCAGTTTCAAGATACACCACGACTTCGAGGAGGCTTCCTCCAGGACCTACATCCACGACATCGCCATACTTCGCCTTAAGACAGGCGTCACAATAAATAAGAACGTCAAGGTGAACAAGTCGTATTTGTGATGTCTTCGTTAAAGCCGCCTCCAAATACATATAATCATTCTTAGAATCAATACTCATCTTGATTGTTTTAAAAATTAAACTACTAAATATTACATTTGATAATGATCCAGTCAACACCTCATAATTTCTGGTTTGGTTTTATTGTATGTTGTCAATTTGAAATCTTCTTTCGTTATTCAGTGTTTTATACCCTTATATCTTACATATTACATCTTACTAACTCTGTTTCATGTCCTCACTCTTACATGTCTTTATTCTTTAATTTCTTTACTATTACATGTCTTTACTCTTGAATGTCATGACTCTTGACATGTCATTAACTTTACATGTCTTTATTCTTACATGTCTTTACTCTTACATGTCTTTACTCTTTAATGTATTTACTCTTACATGTCTTTACTCTTACATGTCTTTACTCTTACGTGTCCTTATATTTACATGTCTTTACTCTTGAATTTTTACATTTGATTATTTTTCAATATTCCTCATCATTAAATCATTTATTTTGATGATGGTGAACAATTACAAATAAGACTTGAATTCCCTATAAGGCTTAAGTTGCATTTTTTTATTTTTTTTATTTGGAATGTAAGTTGCCAAAGGAGTTGCAATAATCAAGTTACTATTTACATTATCATTGCAGTTGTTCCCTGTTAAATATTCAATGATAATATGATCTTTTAAATATTTTTTTTTACTTCCCCGCTTTTACAATAATAATTAATTATTTTACAAGTTACATCAACTAAGGAGTCCCATCTAACAGCCATTTATGCTGACCCCAAAAGAAGTTAACTTTCTAATGCCTCCCATCTAACAGCCAACAATGCTGGCCCCCAAAGACCTGGCTCTAGAAGACACCAAGTGCATAATCGCAGGATGGGGCATTGGAAGGAACTTCACTGATTTCTCCAACCAGCTGAGGGCCGCCTATGTCACTGTGATCAACAACCCATTCTGTAAACGGCTGTACGCCAAGCGACCCATCCTGCCAACAAACATTTGTTTGCATAATGACTTTGGTAGGCATTGCGTTTAACAGAGGCTAGAAACATACAGGGCCATCCTGAGGCCGCAGTGGGCCCCGAACTTTCATAGGCCCCGCCTATCGTAATTTTCACTTATTATCCCAATCGCTATCCTGAGTCTGGGTCAGACTGGGCCCCCCCCACACAATCCGTTTCGCATACTTAGCCACACAGGGCCCCGCAATTGTTAAGGACGTGTCCTGGAAGCATACCACAAATTCTATGTTTCAAACTCAAACTCAAGTTTGTATGTGTGTAATCTTTTCTTATTTTGAATATTGCAAAACTCCTTCTATACCGAAGATTATTGGAGATTTATAACCAATGTTAATATTTTGAGAGAGGCGTGTATTGATATTAGAAGAAATAAAATGGCTCCCACATTTGAGCATTGTGTGTTGAGCCTGCAAGACTTGCACGGAAAAGATTGCCATAGCTAAACTAAACTCTACCTCCAGCTCAGTGGGTGTCATCCGGGGCGGCCCGCCCCCACTCACAAATTTGAAATAAAAAAAATTATTGAAAAATATGTAATATTATTATTTCAACCTACAACTTTCGTTTGCGAATTTTTCTCATGGCAAAGTTTTCAAACAAGTAAGTAAAGCTACGTAAGCTTACAAGTTCCTTTTCAATGCTCATTAGAGCATACTCAGTCTTTGTTGTCCCATGCAAATTTTTACTCATTTTACATTATTTTCAACTTTGAAAAGGATCGCTCTCAGCAGCAGTTTGATGTCATCATTGAAAGATAGATGCGAAGTGCGGTGTGTACATTTGAAAAGGACTGTGTGAAATTTAGCTCCTTCAAAAGCAGCAAATTTTTTAGCTCTGTGCACGTGTTTTGAGTTTCGCATTGGGCTACTTCATTTTCCTTACCCTGTGCCTGGGTCTGGACAATAACTTTTTTAAGAGTTTTGAAAATTGGACTAATTCTGAAGGTAAACAGTCTCCGAAATCGCTTGAATATTCATCCATTTACTTGGCTGCTGCCTATCGGATGGCGAAATTGCTGAGCTCAGTTAGGTTTGAAAGAAAGCCAAATTTCTCATGGATGTCTTTATATGCGCCTAGTCGATGTTGTAGGGTTTAAGAAAGTTTGTCAATGATTACCAGAAATACCTCAACCTTGAATTTTTGTCTGACGCATTCTTTTTAAAAAATTTTTTATAGCATTGAAGATTGTTTATACCCTTTTTTTAACCACGGATTTGTCCTTTCCTTTGTCTTCATAGTAATCAAATTAAGAATGCTGTCTTTTAACAAACTCAAATTTAAAATAAAATAGCGATTTCCAGTTGTTCAAGTTCCTTTAGAAATCCCTCTGCTTCAAGTCGACAGTCACGTGGCTGATTTTCGTTTGTTGCTAATTCTTCCAGTGCTGCGATATTCTCATGGTATGAGTTATTACAGCATCATGTCAGGCTAACCATATTGTGTCAGACAAGGCTTTGTTAACATGTATCAATTTCATGTGCTTTTGAAGTACCTGTCAACGATGAGTAGATGCAACAAGCCGGGTATAATGATTTTGAAGAAGACAAAAAAATCTGACTGCAGCAGGACAACCTGCTGCACTTATCCAAACCAAATTAATAGAATGAGCTGTGCACGGCACATATTGAGCAACAATGCACTTCTCATAAAGAATAGCCTGGTTTCCGTTATACTTCCTACTCATATTTGCCGCATTGCCGTATGACTGGCAAAGGCATTTTCAGAGATTCATACAAACATTTGCCTGCATCTTCATTATACACTATAATAAGTTTGGGGGACCTTAAATTATTGGGGGCCCCTCGCCTTAGCCCGTTCAGCAACTCCCTTTTAATCCGCCATATGGGGGACGGGGTCACGCATCTGTGACTATGTGTGACGAGGGGGAGGGTGTGTTTAAAAAATGTGACGTCACATAAAAAAGCGCAACTTTAAATAAAAGTTCAACTTAAATATTTGATTGTTTACAATTTTTTTAATGACGTTTTCAATGGCTTCACGCGTGTTACGATATTAGAGAATAGAATTACCCTAAATGCATATTTAAATTACAAAATATAATTTGCAACATGCTAATTTTTATTGAGAAAATACGGCTTGAGAGAGGGGGGGCTGTCAAGGCTTTGTAACGTCATATCGTAAAAGAATGTGTGGGGGTTAAGTTTTTGTGACAAAGTAAGACGCTGGGGGAGGGTGGGGTAAAAATCGGCAACCTCACGTGACGACATTTATGGACGACCCCTTCAGTCGTGAAGGGTGACACCATGAGCTACCGTCCCGGGTGACAACAACCCTAGCGACGCCTCGGCTCCAGCTAGACTTCTAAACAACAACACTTTTTTTCCTTTGAACAGTTAACTTTTATACAAACACAAGGTAACGTTTCGTAATTCCGCCGCAGAATTAATATTGATACTATATTATGACACGGATGTTAATCAGCGACTTTTCGTTGTGTGTGTGTGTGTGTAGCAGCAGTTCATCACTCATCACCCTATAATATAGAAGGACGCTTCTACGCCGTATGGTTAGACCCAATTGATTCCACCTCGGGACGTTTTGACCAACGAATCGGTCGACCACTAAGTATTTAACTGGGTCGATTTGACCGCTGATTAGGGTTATGAAAATCCTGCAATTGTACAGTGCATGTCAAATGAGGGCAGAATGCACGGTATTAAGTGTTATATCATCTTAATACTCTTTAAATAAGAACTTAGATTCAAGTGACGAATCGACCATTATGCAAATTGTCTGGGTCAAAATTCCCCACTGGTCAAATGGTCTGGGTCGACTCATCCCACTAGTCAAATTGTCCTTGTCGACACTTACCACTGATCAAATTGTCTAGGACGACACATGCACTTTGTCAAATTGTCTGCGTCGACACATGCACTTTGTCAAATTGTCTGCGTCGACACATCCCACTTGTCAAATTAGGCAGGTCAAATCTATTAGTCGTTAATTAATACTTGACTGTTTTAATTGTTTATACTTGATTCCATGGTGCTAATTTTCATATGATATATTCATGAAGATATTTATGTGTTTTTCCCCCGTTTTTCTTTCGAATTGTTCATTGCAAGACACATGATAACATAAAAACAATAATAGATTTTGAAAATTTGGGTCCAAACGTCAGTGATTAAATCACAGGTTCCAAACCTTTTTCGGGTGTCGACACCCCTTTTTATAAAAATCAAGTTACCCGCACCTTCCTATACATTGCATTTCTTTAAAATTAGGTATTTAAAAAACACGAAAATAGATTTTAATACAATTTTATTTTAAATTTGTTTAATAATTAATTTGTTGTGATGGTTGAAAGCTCATATTACTAATCAGGACTCAAATTCGCGGGTGAGTTTTTGTTAACGCCAACCTTGTGTCATTCTCAACAATTAATTGATTTATTTCTGTAGATGAGTTATGCAGACACAAATGGAACTGGAACAGTGATGGAATCTGGTTACACACCAGAGCTGATGGAGGACTTTTCAACACTGCCCGCCTCCGAGCCAAGACCAAAATGACAGATATCCTAATTCATGAGCTACTCTTTGCGAATGATGCGGCATTAACAGCACACACAGAAACTGGTTTGCAACAACTCGTGTCAAGCTTCTCCAATGCTTGCAAAGAATTGGGTCTGAAAATCAGCTTGAAAAAGAAAACATCATGGCCCAAGACACACAACCTCCTCCTACCATCAATATCGACAATGTAAACTTGGAGGTTGTGGACAGCTTCACCAACTTGGGTTCCAAGGTCTCCAATACATTGTCCATTGAATTGACAAGGCAGCTGCCAAAATGGCTAAATTAAGCAAATGGGTCTGGCAAAACAACAAGTTAACAGAGAAAACCAAACTGTGTGTCTATAGAGCCTGCGTCATTAGTACACTGCTATAAGGGAGCGAGACATGGACCACTTATACATCCCAAGAGCGCAAGCTTAATAGCTTCCACTTGAGATGCCTGCGGCTCATCCTAGGCATTAAATGGCAAGACAAGGTGCCTAATACTGAGGTTCTAATGCGTGCCAATACCCAAAGCATGTTCTCAATCCTTAGTGAAAGACGCCTTAGATGGCTAGGACATGTTAAAAGAATGAGCCCTGGCCGCATCCCAAAAGGACCTCCTATATGGAGAACTGGCATTGGAAAAGAGGAAGACAGGTCGCCCACGTCTGCGATTTAAAGATGTCTGCCAAAGGGACATGAAAGCAGCCAGAATACGCACAAGCGACTGGGAGTGTAAGGCAGAAGAACGATCTACGTGGCGCACAGTTGTCAAAGAGGGCGTCATAGTAGCCGAGGAGCGAAGGATGGAGGAGGCTACAGAAAGAAGAGCTAGGAGAAAGGCCAAAACATTTGGAAGCACATAACTCGTGTGTAAAAGCTGTGGTAAAGACTGTCACTCAAGGATAGGACTGCACAGCCACTCGAGGAAATGCAACCCAACTCAACAGTGATGCACCATCGTCTCGCGAGACAGAAGGATGCCGATTATTAATGGGCCAACATAGTGACATGTCGGTATGAATGATACACACCAAACCAGAACTGTGTGGGCAATTGTTCATTCTGCAAGTTACGTGATGAGGAATCATTCCGCACATCCAGGAATTCATCTTATTTTCGGGGAATGATGGCTACTTCAAGGGAACAAGAAAATGTAGTTTCTTCTTTCAGCTCAGTGAAATTAAGCTGGAGTTAGCTTTCAAGCGAGTCTAGATGTCCACTAATCTCCTCTTTCAAATGTTCATTTATTTCACCTTCAGATTAATTTACCTCCCTGCAGAGTTTCTTAAACATAACAATGTTTACAAATATATATTTTTTCGTTACCTTTACATCTTGGATTAAAATGGCTTGAGATTATCATAAAATGTGATAATATTCGTTTCCATTCCCTAAAGTTTCAGGTTAAACCTATTTTACTGTTCTAATATATCTGCTAAATATGCTACTCTTTTCAACCAAGCTTTGTAGTTATAATATACCAAGGGGTACAACTTGATTTAATCTTTCATTTCAAAGTAATGATTCACAACATATCAACTCAAGACTCATTATAAAATGTAAAATATATTTTTGTGAATATTTTGTTAATGTATTGTTTAAGTTGGTGACCCCTCAGATTGCCCGAAAAGACCCCTTAGGAGTCGCAACCCACAGGTGGGAACCCGTGGATTAAACAATCCTTGATCCGAAGCGTCCATGGATTCAATTGATGGAATCCAAGGTCCAGGGATTCAATTGATGGAATCCAAGGTCCAGGGATTCAATTGATGGGATTGAAGGCTCCAGGTCTCAGCTGATAGGGTCGAAACCCCATTGAAACCTTATCACTAAGTTTAAAACAAACGAGGAAATGTTATAAATGCTTTAGGTTTGGTAATTGTCTAAGGGCATTCATTGAATTGAATCGTCCTTATGCAAAATGTAAACGTTAAATCTAAATTTCATTGAACAATTGTCCATCGTGAACAGATGACGACAACGATCGCCCAGGGGCGTGTCTTGGTGATGACGGTGGGCCTGTGATGTGTGGGAAGAAATTTGAGTTCCTTGCCGGAATCACGTCGTGGGGAAAGGACTGCGGTAATGAAGAAGTTGCCCCTTTGTAGTTGCCGTCCCTTGTTTAATGGGACTTGTAGTGGCCCTTTCCTCGTTACCTTCCCTTAATGGTTTGACTTGTAGTGTATAAAGTTTACTCTTTGATACTTATTAATGTTGCCTTTCGCAGAAAATTATTGCATGATTTGTTTTCACTTGCTGGTAAATGTGTTTGTTAAGCTATTTTATGCGTTCTTGTTTGATTTTTGTATTTTTATCCTCGATAATTTTAGAGATCAATTTAATAATTTATTTATTTTTGTTTTGTTATTTCTTACAGATTCACTGCCCAGTGTGTCCACCAGAGTATCTAATTACAACGACTGGATCAAAGTAATTTAATACAAATTAACAAACGCACGCACCACTGGTAACATAAAATGCAAAATACACAAAATTTATCGCAGTTCAACACTGTATGATTTATAACATAACAACACGTCGTCGATGTCTTAGGTTCTGTATTATTGCTATAGATGAAGGTTGATCAACGTTCTGTATTATGACTAAAGATTAATGTTGACTACGGTTCTGCATTATTGGTATAGAAATAGTATAGATGAATGTCGACCAAGGATCTGTAAAATTTCTATAGATCAAATTTGACTTGGTTCTGAAATATTCCTTTAGAACAACGGTGGCCGAACTGAGTCTTGCGAACGGCATGCTGCTCTTTTGTGTTCACATTGCGGCTTGCAAACAATTATTCCGATTAAAACTTTTCGTTGTAACTACAGTAACATTCCGATAATCCAGCACGTTCGGGACCGGCTCGGTGCCGGACTATCAAAAATTCCGGTCTATCGGGCGGTGCCCCTTCTTTTTAGTGTAGGCTTTGCCGTAAAACAAATGTACTTTGTTTTGTTAAGTACATACGGTATACATACATAAATGGTAATTATAAGAACAATTAGGTTAATAGTTAAACTACAAATACAGTATGCAAATACAACAAAGTTTATTTTACATTTCATATATTGTATGTACACGTACTGTAAAACATATTTCACTTAGATTTTTAAAAAGTCACGAATGTCTTTTTGTTTTCTTGACTTTTGGCGTTTAGTATAAAATTTATTTCTAACGATATGGAAATCAATAATTTCTGAAGCACTGACACAGTTTACTGCGATGTGAAAGGACACAAAATAACAACGCACAAAAAAAATGGCGAGACGCTTCGTGATTGATTATCTGTGCTGCACTGCACCTGTATTTGTTGTGACAGCTGAGACTAGCCGGTCGCCAATTGTTTCCGAACAACACCGAGTGCTTCCCCGAAATACCCCGAAAACTTCCGAAAAGCTCTCGAGCGTTTTTATTTGCTTTAAAGACACATTTTTGGAGAAAATCAAATTTTTTACAATTTTCCGGAGGGATGCCGGACTATCGGGCATTCCGGACTGTTGGACGCCGGATTATCGGACTTTTACTGTATTTCAAAAATAAATGAAAGTTCAAAAATCTCCCCTACAACATATTTAGGCTTCATTTTAATTTAAAAGTTTAAGGGAGAAATAGATTTCTGATTCATTGGTGATGTAGACTGTTAAGTTTCTGATTCCGGTAAAAATCTGCATTTCAAAGTACTAAACATAACTGTCAGTCCTACTAAAGTTAAAAATAAATCACAAAAGAATTTTTTTTAAATTGTCAGTGGATTCGTTACCCACAGTGCTTCAATGCGGCTCTCAGCTCTCAACAATTTATTTTTAAATGTATAAAATGGCTCTCTTTTTCTACAGGACTGTTCCTCACCCTCCCCCCTTTCCAATGAGCTTATTTATGAGATGCGCGTCACATTAGGAATAACCGTAGCACCCTACGCGTCACATTGTGTGTAACCTTACCATCATGCGCTTCACATGCGGGATCATCTGTGCACCATTGTTGCACGGCTAATGTATGCACGCTTTAGTTGATGCCAAAATACCAAGATTTTGTTTCTGTATCGTCCCGATACCCTTTGGCGCTGTGGTCATATCACTAGTAAAAGCCACATGCCTATTAAGCTATTGTTTTACTTTTGTTAATAAAATAAAATGAATGGGCCCGTCCGGGATTTGAACCCGGGACCTCTCGCACCCAAAGCGAGAATCATACCACTAGACCAACGAGCCGTTAGAATATATTTTCATAATTTTTTTGAAAGGTTTCATTTTAAAACGCGATTGTTAATGCAGCTTAAGAGTAGCATTTAATCCGGTTACAGCAGCTGTTAAGTTCGGTCTCCCCTGTATTTGTGATATGACGTAATCCATCTCTGACCTCAAAGGTCATCGTAAGATCAATACTACGTTCATCGACCTTACAATGTAGAAGAAATGTAATTATTTACAATTGAGGTGCACTATTTGATATAAGCTTCAATAAATATATGTCATTTAATATGAATCATGGACATTGAGCTGTTGCTTTGTCAATTAATACAAACCTTTTATCTGATGTGGAAAATAACAGATGCTCTTTGTAAAAAAGAAGATATTGCCAATATTGCGTCCTTTGCCTATTCATGATTTATGTCTAGTCTTGTAGTTGTCTTGGGATTTTTAATTTTGCTAGCGTGTTGGTTGGTTCTCCTAGTTTGTTCCGGCAACCCAACTACGTCCGAATTCCAGGCGTGAAGAACGATTATTTGTATGTCTTTTCTTGAATATTGAACAAAATACGCCTTGTTATCCCTATGTCTATCTGAGTGCCATATTACATTGTTGCATGTGTTGTAATTCCAAGTTAGAATTAATTGCCTATTGTATTATTAATACTACGCTCTTTCTTCTTCTATCCTCTAGGGTTTCTAGGTTTAATGATTCAACTAATGGTGTTATTCTTGTCGATTTTGAATATTGTACAGAATCAAGCCTGCTGCTATTTTTTGAATTTGTTCTAGTTCTAGTTTATGAATATTTTCTCTAGTATATGATTCCAATACAGAAGATACACATTCTTTCTAGTGTAGGTCTGATCAATGTAAGGAAGAATTTTATTGTTATTATCTTAATTACATTTGTAAAAGCTTCTTTTTATAAAGCCTAAAATTTGGTTGGGTTTTAAAATAATCCTATATAATTTTGTGGATCTCGTGGAAATTTTACATTTATTATTAATCTTAAGTGCTCCTGCGACGCCAATGGCACTAAGCTGCATCGACGAAAGTCGTTCCCTTGGTTACACCATTGACGTGGAGAGGGGATTATGCTGTATAGGCAGCAGCTAATTCTCCATAATACCCGCTCAGGCTTGCACCACCTCTGGAGAGGACACTCCAGCTTCTCAAAAAGTCCTGCACCAAGAAGTTTTTTTGCAAAAAAATAAACAAACAAGGTGATGCACCATCGTCTCTCGAGACGGAAGGATGCTAGAAGAAGCTTCGCATCTTTAGTTTGGATTCGTTGTTGTCCATTAATGAAGTAGTTTGCATTTGTTTACGTTTCTTTTTCTTCGTTGACACTTTTTCTGTGTGGAAATACATACTATTATTAGTTCCCATATTTATAATTCATATAGGTTTTTTTAAATATAAGATTTCGCCATATTGATCTGATTTATTGATTTATAGAGTTTACGATCATCAGCAAATAACCCAACGTGTTCCTGGTGAGATTCTGTTGTGTAAATTATTTGTGTATTTAGGCCCAAGAACTTTTCCTGAACAGTACAGTTATTGGTGCTGATTCGGATCCATTAATTAGAAAATTTTGTTCTCTGCAAATTAGGAAATCTTAAATCAACGAGTGCCAAAAAAGAGGTGCCAAAATATTTAAGATTTTTAAGTAAACTGGAATATTGAAATTTATCCAAAGCTTTTTGAAAGATCTAGTAAGATTGTATCTATTCGATTGTTATCATTCCAACCTTTCGACAAGTCCTCTATTATACCGATAAATTTGGTTTTACCTGATCAGTTATCCTAAAGCAGTGCTGATGATGACTTTTTGCCTCTATTGAAGAGAATCTTTCCGTCTGCTTAAGACGATATCTTTACTTTTTAGAATACAGCTCTTTGTGTGGCTGGTCATAACAATCCTCGAGTGGCAATCTCTTTTTCGTGCTCAACACACGAATGCGGTGAAGAAGTATAGCCATGCCTTCCTTTTAACTTTTTCTTCAACTGTTGACCCTTCCTTTACGATGTCCCGACATGTGGATCGATCCTCTGTCAGATCCCTCCAGTTTGGGATGTCGATGTTGGCCGCCTTCATGTCTCACCTGAATATATCTATGTGTCTGAGACGTGGTCGTCCAACCGACTTTTCCCCTGCTGCCAGCTCGATGTATAGCACGCCCTTGGGCATACGATGGACGTTTCTTCATTATACACGTCAATTCCTCATGCTGATGGCCTCTCTGCGATCACATTTTTTTTAAAAAAGAAGGTAAATCTCAAGATCCCGGCAAGTGCAATACTACGATTGACTGACCTGGTCCTAAATTTAAACTCGTTTGAGTTCAACGGACAGTTTTTTAAATCAAATTAGTGGAGTTGCTATGGGAACGAAAATGGGACCAAGTTATGCATGTATATTTATGGGCCATTTAGAACCCCTATCGAGTGAAAATTACAAAGGTATCTCTCTAGTATACTGCAGAGGTACATTGACGATTGCATTGGAAGAACAAAAATGGACATGCAACAATTGCAAAGTTTTATTGACTTCGTTGGTAACTTCCATTCTTCAATCAAATTTACTTCAACTATCCAAAGGAGTGGTGTTAATTTTTTGGACATACAAATTAAGCTGAAAGAAAACAAAATATCCACATCAATTTTTTACAACCCTACAGACAGCCATAGTTTCCTTATGTATACGTCGTCCCATCCTGAATCTTGTAAGAGCTCTATCCCATTTTCGCAACTATTGAGACTTAAAAGACTCTGCAGTGATGAGGCAGACTTTTTGGAGAAAAGTAATGAAATGCTGGATTTTTTTCGAAGAAGGTCATACCCGGAAACAGTTTTAATATCCGCTGTCAATCGAATTAAAGGCATGACCAGACAGGATACATTTAAATCATCTGTTTCTGATCAATGTGATCGATCAAAATTTATTTTAACTTTTCATCCTCATAATTTTAAAGCCCGCCAGGTGATTCTCAAAAACCGACCAATCCTTATGGCTGACCCTCTAACTCAGCAGGTCTTCAAAAAACCTCCTCTTTTTGCTTTCCGGAGAGATAGAAGCCTCAGAGATATTCTTGTAAGAAGTCACCTTCCCACAATGAAAGCACATATTGGAACAAAAGGTTGCAACCGTAACCGTTGCAATACTTGTCCATATGTGATGGAAATTAACAACATTTCTTTCCCTCTTGAAAAATTCTTAATAAAAGATGGATTCACTTGCACAAGTCGCAACGTGATTTATGCAATTCTTTGCAAGAGGTGTAATAAAATTTACGTGGGTGAGACTGGTCGTCGTCTTGGAGATCGGTTTAGAGAACACCTGTATAATATAAATAAACAGGCTCAATGTCCTGTGTCTAAACATTTTAACAGTGTTGACCATAACGGCATATCAGATATTGCAGTAACTGGTATTTTATATGCAAGCAATACCCATGATAGAGTCCACATGGAAAATAGACTCATAAAAAGATTTGGTACGTTGGCTCCATATGGAATTAACCAAATTCATAATTTTACTTAACTGCAGAATCTTGTTCCCGTTGTGGTTTTTACTGTAACTTTGGATACTTCCCCCTTTTTCCTATATCCTGTGTCCATGTTTGTTTTTGTTTTTCCTTTCTTTTTATTTAACATAAATATTTTAAAATACAATATGTTTTAAGAATATTATTATTACTTATGTAAGTATTGTAAGAATGTATTTTATGTTGTACTGATGAAGGCATTAGCCGAAACGTTTACTGTCGTATCAGTCTAAAAATAAAGCTCAGATTTATTGTTTTCATTGCACAATTTGTTTGTGTATTTTGTATTTTATTTAAAAGCTTTATTGCAGTCCCATTCTATATGATGTATATATCCTGTGTCCATGTTTGTTTTCGTTTTCCCTTTAATTTTTATTTTACATAGATATAATATGTTAAGAATTTAATATTACTTATGTAATAAAAGTACGTATTTTATGTTATTGTACTGATAAAGGCATTAGCCGAAACGTCTACTGTCGTGTCAGTTTTTAAAAAAAAACTCAAATTTATTGTTTTCATTGCACAATGTTCTTGTGTATTTTGTATTTTATTTTATTAATTTTTTTGGCATATGATCAGATTGCATTCGCTTGACGTGCCCAAACCAGCCCAGGCGTCATTGGCTGGTAATCTGCTAATGTTTGTTTGAGATAGGACCTCCTTTTTTGGGGACTTTTTCTTGGTGTTTGATTTCTAAGATGTTTCTATTAATAATTAACTATGCTACTATACTAGTGTATCACCCGTCAAAAATGACGGAAGTTTCCAAATAAATACACATCAGATTTAAAAAATTACGTAATACAGAACTTTCGTTTATTTTATTTGTATTTATTTTATTCATTTATTTCCCTATTGAGCAATTTTATGTGCACGTTCGAAAAGGGTAATTTTTGGGGGGCAGAAATTCGGTGCGTTGCTTTCTAAAATTAGTAGCGTCACGAACAGGACAGACGGGACGTGACATACATTGCAAATTATGTATATTGATTATATGTATTATATTAATTTCCAAGTAATTGTAGTAAGTGAAACAGGTCTATAATTTACCGTATATTTACTTTAAATATAGGGGTAACATTAGCTTCTTTCCAACAATGGAACACCTTACCTTGGTTTATAGAGACTTGGAAAAGTAATTTAAAGATCGGGCGCACTTCATTTTTCAGTTCAAATTTAATTCTACATGTCATATATAATTCACTTGCCATATATATGGTACGGTATAGACAAACATGACGAAAAAAAAATTATTTCAGTGAAACACTTCTTTAAAAGAAGAAAACTATACATACTATACACATTAAAATAATCAGAACAATCCAATACGCATTCAAGATCATGGAAGGGACAATACAATGAACGTGAATGGGATCATTGGATACCGCGGGGAGAGAATGACACTTTGCGACTCAGCAGACTTCATAAATAGACCTAATTAAAACACACAAAAAGATTGGGCCCGTCCGGGATTTGAACCCGGGACCTCTCGCACCCAAAGCGAGAATCATACCACTAGACCAACGAGCCGTTACAAAAGACAAATTACTAGCAATTTTGAAAAATAAAACGAAATTATTTCCTACCAGCTTGCCGTCTCCATTTAATCCTGTGACAGCTGTAGAGTTTTGCGCCATATTTTTTAACCCTCCAGGGGGGGAGGGGGCCTCGCATAACTTTATTTTTCTCACCTCCTGACGTCATAGTTAAAATTTAAGTTTATCAGCAAAGTTGTGTTCTGTGTTCAGTACCCAGGAGTTATCCCTCTCGCTACCCTGACTTTATATTTGAAACATAAAATAAAGCAGCAGTCACTGTACTGTTACATTTATTCGGACAAGTATAAAACATAAAGGCAAACAATAACAATAACACATCATAACATAAGCACATCATAACATGAGTACATTGTAACATCATCCCACCATAACATCAGCACATCATAACATCATCCCACCATAACATCAGCACATCATAACATCAGCGCATCATAAACATCAGCACACCATAACATCAGCACATCATAACATCATCCCACCATAACATCAGCACATCATAACATCAGCGCATCATAAACATCAGCACACCATAACATCAGCGCATCATAAACATCAGCACACCATAACATCAGCACATCATAACATCATCCCACCATAACATCAGCACATCATAACATCGGCGCATCATAAACATCAGCACATCATAACATCAGCGCATCATAAACATCAGCACACCATAACATCAGCACACCATAACATCAGCGCATCATAACATCAGCACACCATAACATCAGCACATCATAACATCTGCACACCATAACATCAGCACATCATAACATCAGCACACCATATCATCAGCACACCATATCATCAGCACACCATAACATCAGCACACCATAATATCAGCACATCATAACATCAACACACCATAACATCAGCAAACAATAAGAGCACACATTGGCATGATCACAACTTAATATCAACACACCATAGGATAGTGACATCATAACATGTGCACACCATTATATAAGGACATAAAAACATGAGCATACCATAACATATGGACATCAATACTTCATAATTTAAGGAGTCTAAATTCAGACCTTTCAATCATAAAATAATTGGGCCCGTCCGGGATTTGAACCCGGGACCTCTCGCACCCAAAGCGAGAATCATACCTCTAGACCAACGAGCCGTTATTTCATACATCTTACTAGAACTTTTAAAGAAAATTAAACTTAAAATCTGAGTTAGTTTGCCACAACCACCACTCTTCCTTAATCCAGTTGCAGCTGTCGAGTTCTGTCACATCTGTATTGACATAGGAGTAAACTCGTACCCTGCACTACTCTAAATAGTATTTGAAAAATGAAATTGAACAGTAAGCAATGTACTGTCGTTTACATTCATGGATATGGAAACATCGAAGAAATGGCACGTCCTGGCACGAGCACATCTTAACAAGCGCACATCAAAACATGGACACATCATAGAATGAGCACATCATAACAAGGACACATCATAACAGGGACACATCATAACATGGACACATCATAACATGGACACATCATAACATGGACACATCATAACATGGACACATCATAACAAGGACACATCATAACATGGACACATCATAACATGGGCACATCATAACAGGGACACATCATAACATGGACACATTATAACATGGACATATCATAACAAGGACATATCATAAAATGGACACATCATAACATGGACACATCATAACAAGGACACATCATAACATGGACACATCATAACAAGGACACATCATAAAACAATGAGTTTATTATAAATCGTGCATATCATAACATGGATACTTAGCATGGATACATCACAACATTGACGCGTCATAACATGGGCATATCAAAACATGAGCCATTATAACTGAACACATAACAATAGCGCGTTATAATAGGCCATCATATCGAAAACGTCTGTTTCAATAAAAAACCTTATCAGATTACAGAGCGTAAACAGTGAGTCGACACTTCTACACATAGGACATAGCACGGAATCCCACTCTTACCTTACCCAGATCTACAGGCCATGTACAGAATAAAAGTTGTGAAGGATATTGGAAGCGACCATCGACCAATACTGGTTGATTTTGTGATGGGTACTGAAAAGACTCGATTTGAAAAAATGCTCTGGCAATTCCGCAAGGTCAATAGGCGTAGAAAACGTGGATGTCACCGACGGTAGGATTATGACTCAATGCTTTGGGACAGCAAGGCGTACGATACTGAAGATTCATGGAAAGCAGAAATTTGGTTTTACTAGAATACGAGTCTTAAATAGGAGTAAAGGCTCCATTCTAGTCTGAATGATTTGGCAAGGGCTCCATTCTAGTCTAAAAGATTTGGCAAGGGCTCCATTCTAGTCTGAATGATTTGGCAAGGGCTCCATTCTAGTCTGAAAGATTTGGAAAGGGCTCCATTCTAGTCTAAAAGATTTGGCAAGGGCTCCATTCTAGTCTGAATGATTTGGCAAGGGCTCCATTCTAGTCTAAAAGATTTGGCAAAGGCTCCAAAAGGGGCCATGAAATTGAGGACACCTGCCGTTCGAAGGGCGTACTAAACTGCGAAGTGGGTAGATACATGTGAAAACCTTTTTTCTTACAGATGATAGAAAGGTATGGCGGCTAATCAATGCACACTCTCTGCCGCGGGTAAGGCCAAGTGTGGTAAATCGTACACGCACGATAAATATACACTTTAAACACTTTGCGCAGGTGAACAAAAAGGTCAAGGTGTTTGAAGAAAGCCGGAACAAAAACAAGCTAAGAATAGATTGGACAAGAGGAAACGTATCTAGAGGTATTCACGATCCTTATAAACACTAGTTGCTAAGAGCACTCGATAAGTACAATAACGCGACATCACAGGTTAGGGAAAATATTTCAAAATAGAATGCTTAAGAAACAACAAAAAGATATGCAAAATAAGTTGTTGGACTCATCACTATAACCTAATAAATGGCATGTTGGGCATGTTGCCGAAGTTGGGGAATAAACCACAATAATCCCAATTCCCAAAGAAAGAAGAGACAAAAAAGACGCCAGTTAACGGCCAAATTTCCCTCACGACGAGTTTTGAGAAGGTAGCTGAAAATATGTTGAAAGCAAGACTCTTAGGCTGTGGCTCCACTGCACGCGAATTCGCCAATCTAGTATACGCGCGAACTCGCATCTGAAATGTAATTTTTAGGGTGGCTACACTGCAAGCGTTTGCTTCAGCTGATATCGCGCGATTTTCATTGTTTGTCTTGACAACAACCTTTAACCTTTATCTTTTTGCTATTTAAACATTCATTTTGTATGTTTATGTAGACATCGCCTACTTTCGTTTTTATTTGTTTAGCTTAACAACCACTGTTTTACGTTCGTATTTGAATTTGATATAGAATTAGAATAGATAAAAATCATATAAATATATTTCCCCCCATTATTTTATTTTGATGGGTAAAGATCAGAGAGACATGTGGTTAAACCTAAATCTTGTAGAGAGTTAAGAGTAAGAGTGTTGAATTTCATAAATTGAAACATCGTTTCATAAGACTCATAATCATAAGTCTTTTTTTTTAAAGTCTTTAATTTTAATTACTTTAAATATTTAAGGCTAAGCCTAAAAAAGCCGCTGGCGCTAGAATCAACGAAGTAGTTTTTTGTCCAAGAAGTTTTTTTTTAAATGAATTTTTCAGTATGAGACCTAAAACATTTGTTTAATTTTAAAGAATAAAATTAAATAGAATAAGACATCCACATATTGAAAACCCCCCAATAATTTTGGAAATCAATTTCTCCCGAAGAAAGGCTGGCATTAACTTTAACACACTGAGGAACTGAGGTAAGTTAATTTGTGTTTGAAAAAATAAATATTTTAAAAACTAATAAGTAATAAGGCTAATAATTATTATTAAAGTAAATTAATTAAAATTAGTTAAACTACTTATTGAAAGACTTGACAAAATGTCACAGTCATTTGTAGAAGTTTTTTTTAGTGAAATTTTTATCACTTTAAAGGTTTTTTAAAAATTTTAAAATTAAGAATGTAGTTAATTTTCAAATTCAAAGCTTATATAATTCAGGGCTATAGACTATAGTGAAAGCAGCAAATTATCATTTATTATTATTAGAAAAATTTAGTTTGTTGCTGAGTTGTCTACAAAATATTAGATATTATTAGATAATATTTAAATTAATGTGCATTTTTTTTTCACTCATCTGACACATTTTAATATATTATATTCATTTTAGGGTGATATTGATATTCATACAGACGATAAGTTATGACATAGTAATAGTTTGCTTTGTCCGCAATATTAGTTAAAATAATAAGTTTAATAAGTTACTTTTACTTATGTTTTTTCAGATTCCAGTAAACACACTTAGGGCTTCTCATTTTATAGAATAACCACTTAACAATTTCAAAATAATTTATGAGACCTGATGCTATTTGGCATCTAAATCTAAGTGTATTTGTAACATTTCTGTATACTCTTCACACTCAATTGTTCTATAGCTTATGTAATCATCAGCAAATATCATAACTTTTGCTATTGATGAGATGCTGTTGGGTAAATAATTTATGTAAATTAGAATTAAATTAGGGGAGGGGGGTAGGGGGGGTGGTAGGGGGAACTAGAAAATGTTCTTGTGGAACTACTGAGTTTACCATTTTGAGTGATGATTTAGAGCCAATATTTTTTAGATACTGTTCTGTGCTTCTTATTAAATCTTGAATCTACTTATATTTGGGAACAGGTATACCCAAGTGTTTGTGCATACTTTATCTATTCTCAAAGAAAAAAGTTTTTCAATTTTGATTATAGGAAAGTATTATGTTTTTATACAACTATCAGAATATTAGCAAGTGCTATTTCTCATCATATTAACATTTTCAAATAATACATGTAGATGTGTATATATATATATATATATATTATATTAAAAGTTATTTATTGAATTTGATTTTCTAAATATTATTTAAATATATATTATATGTTTATATGTTTTTAAGTATGAGTATAAGTATAAGCAAAGTAATATATTTTATTGCTTAAATATTAATACCACATCTTAATGGGGGATATGACACCTTATGAAGGTAAAAACTAGAACATCAATATATTTACATTTTTATGTGTTTACTTTGTTCCATATAGCTAGTAAGTGACAAAAAAAATTGTGAAGAAAATATTTTGTTATAAACAAGGAGGACAAAAAGAGGACATAAAAAGGACAAAATTAAAAAATATATTTAAAAAAAAACTAATGAACAGAATGATTTGAAACTTAAATTTTAGCTATATATACATTTTATTGATATTTGTGAGTATTAGAATTAAAAAATCTCCATTAGATTTTAAAATATAAATTTTTCAGTGAAAATAGTTGAAAAAACATGAACATTTAAGGGGGTCAAGTTATAAAAATCTTATTAAAATAATAAATAATAAATATAATTAAAAATGCATACTCAGGATTGTTACAATATGAATACAGAACAAACCCTGAAAATATTAAACAAATTGATAAAGCAATTTTTGAGAAATTTCATTTTGCGTGGAAAAACATTTATGAAAACGCAATTTTGAGAAAAACGACTTTTAAAGTTAGTATATCGAAAAATCACAATTGCGTGAGAGATAAAAGAGTGAAACTTTTTGAGAATATAGCTTAGCCCTTAAACTTACTAGAAACATTAAAAAAAAATTTATCATTTTAAAAAATTGTCATTGAAGCAAATTGGATACATGGTATCTCCATATTGTTTATTTGCAACATCTACTAAGACCCAAGTATGAGTGGGTTTTGAGATTGTGATAGTAGATGGCTGTAAAATGGTGCCATAAAATTGCTGTGAATAGGTTCCAGGTGATAAAGTGACAGGCATTTGCTTGGAAGTGGTGCCAGGCGATGGCAACGAAGTGGTGCCAAGCGATGGCTGCCAATCGGTGCTAGGATATGGCTATAAAATGGTGCCAAGTGATGGCTTTAAAGTGGCACTAGAGTAGAGCTTGAGCACCACTGCCACTAGCCACAGGTCATTTTTGACGATGACCAATGCCCTTCGGGTGATGATTTTAGACTGACAAATTTTTTGTTGTATTTGTTTCATTCGTAAATATTTTTATTTTTGTATATCCAGTAGTAAAGAGGTAGTCGATATAATTGACTAAATCCATATTCATAAAAAAATCCTTTAAAATGATTCCAAACACTATATCATACTATATGGAAACTAAAAGTTTGATATGACTTGCTATGGCTTGAACAATGGCAATATAAACAGTAAATGGCTATTAAAATCATTAAAAACGCAAACAGTGACCTTACAAAATATTTTTTTACAACTTTAATAACGTAAAATAAGATTTGGGGGGGGACATATTCTACAATGGCTTAGATAGTCAATTATGACAAAACACCAAAACATGTAATTTTTCAGTTAATTGATCAAAACACTGTCATATCCCCCCTTAACATAATTCTTGAAAAATTGTGATGTAACATTGCATGCAGCATAATCACACTAGTATCATCCATAGTAAGGTCCATACATGCATTAAAATTTATTAATCACATACAAATGGGTTTATAGATGTTTTCTTTAATGTAAACATAAAACAGACATTGAAATGTTTTTTCTTGAATAATTTATTTTCAAAAAATTTATTTAAAAATTTAGATGAGTTAATTTATTTTTTAATTTGGATCAATAAATGATGATGTTCATTATTGCAATTAAATCATAAATGCTTCTTTTTACGATGTTCATTATTGCAATTAAATCATAAATGCTTCTTTTTACTTAATATAGTTGTATTTCATATTAAACAATAATAAATTTCACATGATTATAATTAATATAAACAATTTTATTGTCTTATATCATCATGTAATTTGAGGTTAAAAATTCTTTCAAGCACACAGAAATTTGTGTTTATAAAATATGAAGCAAAAAAAATTATATTTAATTATTTTTAAAATTTGAGCTATTTTTAAAATTAACATGTAACAGGAAAACTATTAACACTCAACAGTAAAAAGATTAACACTTAACAGTAAATTATTAACACGTAACAGTAAAACTTTGTTTTTTCATTTTGATTAAATGTCATGAGTGCTTAAATCAACTGTTTGTTTACAATCCCATTTTAAATGAAATTTCTTTGTAGCTTGTTGTCATTTGGTTATGTTGGGTGATGAAATTGGCAAAGTGCAATCATCTTGATCCATAAATGAATTTGACCTTTCCATTTTTTCTGGTCCATCAGCATTTACCAAAAGTTGTAGAACTTTTAATTGCATTCCTAGCTTTAGCCTCTTTGGCATTTTATGAAGATGTGTTAGCAGACTCATGATACTGTTTTTGTTTTTTCAGCTCCTCCATCTAACTTTCCTCCAAATGAATCAGGTGATAATATCTTCTGACTTATCCTTTATCATTTTTCTTTGCATTTTTGGTGTTTTCAAAGGTATATCATGTGTACTAAAATGAGGGTATTTTTGAGCTGCTTCTCCAAATATACCAACATGTTGTGATTCATTATTATTGACATTGTCATTAAAATCAGTGTGAATTATTGTCTTATTTGCCATAAAATTTTATTTTCTCTATTCTCCTGAATTTATGTCAGCAATCTGTATATAACCTTTACTTTGTCTTGAAGAGAGTTAGAGAACACATCCAACAGGAATAGTATATGGTTATAGAATTTCCATGAAGAATTTTGTCCATTAAATGTAGCTTAACTATCTGTAAGAGGCAGAGGTCTTGTTGTTTTTAAAATGCTCTTTACAAAAGTTTTCTCCCAAGCCTTGCCGTTTTGTTTCTACAACATTGGCTGAAAAGAAGAAAAAGGTTGCTTTTACACACATTTCACACATTGTATCATTGTTTAAAAAAATATATAAATTAGTCTTGAAAATTATATTTATACATAATAAATTCTAAAAGTTTAAGTTAAACCACAACTTTTTTTAATTACCACGTTGATAAAAAATTGATAAATAATTCAACAGTTAATTGTTATTGTTAAAAAATAGTAATAATAGTATTAATAGTAAAAAAAATTCAATTTCTTTTCGATACGTAAAACTAGTACTAGTGACTAGTGTAACATTGTAGTTTTAATAAAATTTTAAATCTTGTTGTGTTCTTTCCTTGAAATTTAAAATATTTTAAAAACATTTTAAGCATTAATTTTGAACTTAATATTATGGTATTTTAACTTATGCTACATTTAATAATAATATTAATAGTAAATTATAAGTATATATAATATATATAAATATATGCAAAATAATTATTAATTGGAACAAAAGTTGTTTAAATAGTGAAACAAGTATTTCGCTTCATTAATTTATAATATTTTGTTATTTGATTCCCATTTAGTCAATATATTAATAATTTAAAGTTTAAAGTAAAATAATAAGTATAAAATACATATACTTATAGGCAATACTATTTAAAACTAATTTTGAAGCTTAAAATTAATAAATATGATATTTAAAAGTCGATCACCGACTTGAATCGTCTTGACCTAATTAAATAAATTCTTAACCACTTGGATTTGATAGTCCTAAAATTAATATTTTTATAATTATTATTAGACTCATTTATCTATCATTCTTGATTGAATTAAATAAACAAAATCTACAATAATAGTTGTAGCTTACTTACTTGTAGAATTAGGTTCGTCTGCAATTTCAAGCCAAAGTTTCCTTCCAACATTCCTATTACTAGTATTAGTATTACTATTGTCACACTTCGACGTCGTTGAGAGGAGTGTGCGCTCATGGACTTACGAATTTTACTTGTCAATATCCATAATAAAAATCAAAATAATTTTAGTTTAAAATGGAAATATAATGTTTTAAATTTCGAAAATCATGCAAGAAAGCCAATTATTATTTATTAAATGATCATTTTACACACATAAAATTGGACGATGTGGCAAAAAATGTCCGCCATTTTGTTGACTTTTGAAAGCAAATTCGCGCGATAACAGCTGTGAAATCAAATTATTCGCGCGTATACGGGCGTATACTGGCGTCTTTCACGCTGCTAGTGTAGCCACTCACACTATGTTATTGCATTTGTTTTTCTAGAGGTTTCAGATGCGCGTTCGCGCGTATACTAGATTGGCGAATTCGCGTGCAGTGGAGCCACAGCCTTATAGTTTCTAGAAAGTATCAACGGCATTCCTGTTACACTGAATGAGTTCAGTAAGAGACGCCAAGCAATGGGCAATGTTAACTGTTTCATTCATAAGACCACTCCGGATTTCGATCTGGAAGAAAAGCCTATGATTAATTATGGACTTAACTACAGCAGGTGTGCCTTTCTGCTAATATATTTTACATATCATGCATCGCTGGATCACATCGCTCCTAGCGTATCCACATGGAAGACACACTATCCAGCGAGGCACACCTTAAGGATGGAGTCACCAAGAGATTGGCATTAAGCTGTTGTTCCTAGCAGACCTTCATGAAACACGGGGAAGTTTGTAATGCCAGAATGCCATATTTATAGAAGAGAGGTTATCTAGATTTATGGGTAAGACGTTGCTAGATTGTAGAACCGGCTTAATAATGATCTGACTATGATAAAGGAATACGCCAACCGATGGCGCCTACTGGTTAACACGGAGAAAATAGATCACTCCATTTTCGTGAATGAATTTAACAAATTATTTAAGGCGAGATAGTGTTTACTATCTACGTGAAAAAGTTGAATTGGTAAAAGACGCCAATATATTTGGGCGTTCAGCAGCACAACCATTTGCGTTGAATGTGCGCCAGACCCACAGTTAAACTGACACTAGTAAAGAAAATGGCGATCAGGAAATTGAATGGCAATATTGGCTAATAACGCAAGACTACTAAATGATCTCCATCTGGGAAGAGACATTGACTATAACCTCTCTGAACAGGCTTTATGGGCAGAATAGCAATCAAGGGACTGGAAGAACACAAAACCAAGCTCTTCATTATGTAAGCGGTGCGTTATGTTACGTTCAACAACAATCACCACCGTCGAAACTATACGTCAAACCTTGAACCCATGGCACTAGGGCGTGAAGAGGCAAAAATGAACACAATGTAGCGATACCGGCGATTGGAGCATCTCAAACACAGCTTCTAAATACAAGACACATGGGTAATGGTGACAACACTGAAGAGGCATTCGTTATTGATTCGGTCTACGAACCAGAGTAGTGGTCGCTAGAGGATTCATTTCCAATACCCAGGAGTAAGAAGATGGTAGGCCTGAAACCCAAAAGAGAAACCACATGAATATTTGGAATTAAATTACATGCGTTTTACTTTGGGCAAGCATGGCAGTGACAAAAGCTAGCAAGGGTGTTGAAAATAAGAAAATACTTGTTTAAAAAATATTTTTTTTTAAATAAAGATTTTTTTTCTTCTTTTCAGTCCACTTAAAAAGACGTGGTTTTTAAAAATCTTTTTTAAATCCCTTATATTAACTTCACCGCCGTCTCTGTCTGTCGTCATCTCTGTCTTGGGCTGGCGGAAAAACAAAAGTAAAAAATGACCCACTTGCCGTGATCCGATCGAGCTGAAATTTGGCACACGGACCCGTTTCACCTAGCAATGCATCGTATCAAAATTACGATCGATCGAACGTACCGTAATTAAATTAATGCATTTTTAGTTTATCCTCATATAACGTATGTAATTCAAATTCACGGTTTGTTATTGGTTTTTTTCCACGTGAGAGTTTGAGTTGACGCGTTGACGCGACCCATCGAAGTACCGGCTTGCTTTTGTTTACATTTTACGTGTCACGCTGAGCTCGGTCAAGCGATCGGTGACAAGACTTTTCCCCTCTCCCCCCCCCCAGGGTTATAAAGCAAATTTTAGTTAAGACAGATTCAGTCTGTAAATGTTTGTCGCGTTTGAAAATAATCCATACTGTTAGTTATGTCTCATATAGAAGCGATTTATAGTCAAAAACTTTGTTTTTACGGGTTTGTTTTATTTTGCCTCTATTTATTATACCAAACACATCAAAAGCGCCCGCCCAATGTTTAAACACCACGGGGACGAGGTCACGCATGAACTCGGCACGTGAATGTAAAAAAATAGCAAACGGATACAGAAAGTATATAGAGATACATTTAATAATCCATTAATTTAATTACGGTACATTCGATCGATCTGAAATTTTAATACAATGCATTGTCATCCAAGATCTATCTGTGGTAAAAAATTTGATATCTCTAGGACCATCAGAAATGGTTTAATTTTACGTTGCAAGATTTGACGGCTACAAAGAGTGTGTCTTAAATAAAGGCATGTAAAAACAAAGTCGGGATGGAGGGAGAGCTAACTCCTGTCTTTATACAGATGGCGCAAATCTCTACATGTGTGAGAGGATTAACTGGAGCCTGCAAGCCGGTGTGAAATAATTCAACTCGTAACATACTTTCTTCAAATTCTAGTAAAATATTGTTCATAACGGCTCGTTGGCCTAGTGGTATGATTCTCGCTTTGGGTGCGAGAGGTCCCGGGTTCAAATCCCGGACGGGCCCAATCTTTTATTTTTGTTTTAATTTGGTCTTTTTACTAGTCTTATATTAGCTTGCTTTGTAAGTTTAATCGGACTATGTTTAATATCCCAATTTTGATCCCCTTCCCGTTATCCAATCATACTGAAAATTTTCACACATGTTCAATTTCGGTGATAGTATTATTGTGAATATTTGCGAACTTTCTCTATGGCTAGATTTAATCTAATTAAATATTTTCGATTTACCATGCAACAACGAAGAATTAGAAGAGATGCAGCGACTCCGATCTCTTCGACCAGAATAATAATGTAATTAAAAACGAATAAAGAGCAAAAAACTTTGAAAAATTTAATTAAAAAATGTGAAGACTAAAAAGTAGAAAATAAAAATATATAAAAAACACTTTTTTAAAAACTAGTCTTATTTTAGAAATACACTAAAAAGTTGAAAATAATTTTTTTAAATAAAAATTTACTAAAAAGTAGAAAATAAATTTAAAATGTGAAATTTACAGTCAGAAGAGACCTTTAGTTCAAAATTTATGAAAATGTGAAAGTTTAAAATGAGACAGGAACGTTAAATCATAAGTGAAATCGATTATCTCGTTGTTCGCCATGACTATAAGACTAGGGTGCTCAGTTTAAACTTAGCGAATACCTTTGCCTAACTTGATGAATATCGTTGCATAACTTAGCAAATTAATCGTTAATCTCCGCAGCCCTACTTTAAATACATTCGTTTTTCTCGGGCGGGGAGAAGTGGGTATGGTATACTGATTGAATAACTGTGGCCTGAATCAGAGAGAGTTAAAATATCTGATCCGCGTGGAGTTGTATCGACCAGCCATAACGCTGTTTTCGAGGCCGTCAACGGTAATTTGAAAAAAATATGCGCCAACGCCTTGCTAACACAAAGGTCTTCCCCATTGGATCTAGGCTATCTTTGGAAGCCATGAGTCGCTCGATGCTGGAGTAAGTGACAAAGAGTATCATTTTGGATCATCTTACACTTGACAACAAAGTACTCCTTCAGTACACACTGAGTTGACACAGCTTAATTGGGCCGATTTATTGGCGAGAGAATGT